>BTHU01000009.1:35612579-35945079 GCA_036184795.1 Tokudaia tokunoshimensis | reverse complement strand
TGTTACTGCTGCTGTTAAAGGATAGAGGCACATGTTGACCTAACATGAGTGCTGAGGGCAGAGGATAGCTTTGTGGGATCAGTTCTCTTTCTACCTTTACATGGGTTCCAGGGATAAAGCTTGGATCACCAGGCTATGTGACAAGAATCTTACCCACTGAGCCACTTCTCCAGGTCCCCAGCAACTGTTTGGATTCCCTCCCACATCTCCCGTGAGAATTCTCACCTGACTTTGTTGTCTCATCTTCTGGTCCCATCAATGGGGCATCAGGGACATCATCCCTGAGCCTCTTTTAGACCTGGCACCAATCCTAAAAGAAGCTCTCAACTCCACTGATACCCATTTGAGCTTGCACTTGGTTGCCTGACCTTCAGAGGCCACTGTATCCTAATTAATGTATGAGCTCCTTCAATTCCTCTTAGGAGAAGAGCTGTCACTGTGGTTCCTTCCACTCTTCCTTCATCCCTCCCACAGTATCATTTCAGTCCGTTTCATCAGATGTTGCCCTTCGGAGAATTCTACTTCCCTCCCAGCATAGTTGCTTCAGGGAGCTCCAACCGCCTGGCTGCCAGTGCCAGTCACCTTGCCCAAGGCAGGTGCCACTGCTAAACTTGTGTAATGTTTGCCTCTGTGACAGCTCTGCTTCTGGGTAATCACAGGTCACTGTCTCTGACCCCTGCCACTGTTTTCCCCTTACCTAGCCTGTCTTCTTATTCCTTTCTTCTCCAGCCCTATAGTAGGAAGGGAGATGCTTTGTCTATTTTAGGGGTGTATGGGTAGGGGGAGGTGTCCTGATTTGCACCTCAAATGACTGAATCATTTTCCCCCTGCTTTTCTGAATGCCTCTTTGGGAAACAGCTTTCTGAGCTGACGGGCACCTGCTCTCCTGTTCGCACTGGTCTCGGCGCTGTGGGTGGACATTGTGTGCTGTCACACTGTGCTGTTATTGCAGATGTGCTGCTCTGGATAAATGACTTAGCGTGCACTAGGCAGGGAATATAACCATCACAATTACTTGTTTTTCTGGGGGTAAAAAGTATTGGGGTCTAAAAAGTTGGCTGATTATTAAACTTTCTTTAACCTAACTTAGGAACTCTGTATTTGAGTAGTGATATATTCAAAGCCGAATGCTTAATGATTGACAAGTGAAGATACACAAAGATACATTTTTCCCAATTTCAAAAGCATCATCTTTGCCACATTTATTTTTAAAAACTAATATAAATTCCTAAGAGTATAAATATCCTTTTTCAGTTTTGAAGAATCTATGGCATTTTTTGTCACTATGAAGAAAAGGCCTGTAAGATTATTTAGAACCATAGCTTATTAATGGTGAAATACAATTTATGTTTAATTGTTAGGTGTTTAAATTTAGCTTTGCATGTGTGATACAGTGCAGTATGTGGAGCTAAATTTATTCATTCAGCAAGTACGTGCTGACTGCGCCTTATATGCTACCCCCTGTTCTAGGCACTGTGTCTGAGGGACAAAGGGGGAAAGAGCCAAAAAGAGCTGACAGGAACTCATTGCCTATAGCAACCAACTGCATATGCATTTACCTTCTGCCTTGGCAACCCAACTTCTAGAAATCGACTCAATTATCAGACAAAGGCAATGGTATGGCCACACAAGGGAGTTCCCAGAGACTAAAAAGAGATGACAGAAATGTAGCAATATAGACTTAGTGCCATGACAGAGTTTCAAGCAAGTAGATTAACAAGAAATTGATTGTATATGAAGGGGAATGATAGCTAAAGATGGCCAGATAGATAATTTGCCTATTTTATGAAAAAAAGCAGAAAGTATATAGAAAATCTGTTTTGTTTTGCTTTTTGTTCATTGGGTTGGTTTGGTTTGGTTTTTAAATAAAAGATTAGCCTTGCAGGGAGAGACCAGTATGACAGAGCAAGGGTGGGACATGAATTTCGAAGACGGTGCCATTTTGCTTAATTTTACTATTATGTAACAATCACTGCATACCTTGACAAAGGGAGCTCTCTGTAGGTTGTGGTCTTCTCTTAACAGTGAGGCTTAGGTAGCCATGTGAATAACTGGAAGAAAAGCCTCCCAGGCAGAAAAGGGACCCAGTGAGGGCGAAGTGTCTGAAGAACACAGAGGCAGCCAGTGGGGCTGGAGCATAGTAGAGAGGACCATGATTGGAGGAGAAGAGAGCAGTCAGATCTCCTGACCCTCGGAGGCTGCAGGCCCGAGATGACCTTATAGTAGAAGGTGTCTAGTAGATCCTTGTGGAAGAAAGAGGACAAAGGACAAAGCCAGTGACAGAAGCCCAGCAAAGCCCTGGCAAGCTCGCAGGGTCCTTAGTGTGTTTGTCCTGCCCGTCTGGTTGGTGTGGCCTGACTTCATGTCCCTGCCCATCTTTTTCACTGGATAGGCCACCCTTAAAGCATTAGCAAGGTAGCCCTCTGCCACTCATGCACATGACAGCATTGTGGACAGGTGTGAGCTGTCTTGTCACAGCTCCCCCTGTGGGATCCACAGCTGGGAAGGATCTCATGAGTCTCCTATATCTGCCACATACAAATCTGAGGTAACTTCTAATAACCCGTGAAAGGTTTGTTAGTGAGAACTGGCATGAAAAGTCACCCTGTGTTGGCCAGATAACCCAAGGAGACAAGTTAGGAAGTGCCGTTAGTCCAAATAAGAAATGCTGTTGGCCACAGAGGTAGCAGCAGACGGAGTCCAAGGTGCAGTGGGAGGAGCTGGTAAGATTAAGCGCTGGAGGTCTAGGTGGGAAGGGGCTTAGGGGTAGCTCTGTGACATGCACAGTGACGTCAGGGAAGCTGAGCACTGCCACATGCCTACTTACTGCTTCCACTTACTACACAAGCCCCTCCTCCTCTAACTTTTCCTACCTGCCCCTCCTACCTCCACCACCTTGTTGTCGGATGCGGCCCACTAGTGTGCGTTTGCTTGTGACAGAGCCTACTCCGAGAGTGATAATTAACTCTCAGGGCTGTCTGTGCATGTTGTTGCCTTGGAGCTTGCTGTAGTTTATCAGATGAGGATGGGGAGAGAGGACATTGAAACACAAGGCTGCCAGGGATCCGGGGAGAACAGGTAGACACGACTGCACTGGCCCCGACTCTATGAGAGCCTTGTGAGTGGCTTGTGGCATGTACCTGGCAGTGGCAGGTAGAAGCAGATTCCTACTTCAAGTGCAGGTTAGTCATGTGACCTTGTGGCCTGTGGACAGTTTGAATGAAACTGTCTATTAAGTAGTCAAGTCTAATGGGCTCGTTTGACTTTGAATTTTGGATCTTAGGAATCTGTCAGGGCTAAGGTATAAATTTGAGATTGTTCAGCATTGTGGAGATAGTGTTTAAACTTGCAGCACGAAAAACAATTATCCCTGAAGAGAGTATAGAAACAAGAGGGCCAATGCCTGAGTCCTCAAACACTTGAGGCCAAACTATTTGGACGTTTGGCCACAGAGGAGCTGAAAGTTTGATAAAAGAACCTGACTGTTTGATAAAAGACCTGATGACAGACATCTCATTTGGTATATCTAATGTGTAACACATGCACACACATGCACACACATACCTCTTTTTGCTCCATTTTTATCTCACCTTGGCCTCAACCTCGCCTTTCCGAGGGCTGAGGACTGGCATGAGCCCTTTCATCTGTCCGGCCTTGGCTAATGGCTTTCCGGTCAGTCTCTGAGAAGGTGAGTGCTTCTGCTTGCCTCCCCTCTCCCACTTCAGAACCACGAGCACATACACAGCTGCTTCTCGGCCTCACTACCATGTGGGTTTCTGGCCTGGTGACTTCTTCCTGGCATTTCTGTCGTAACTCCTATTTCATCTCTATTCAAGTATGCCCGCCCCTCCTCCTCTCGCTATTCAGTCCAGTGTATGCAGTTGCCATAGTCTTACTTTAAAAATGAAGTGAACGTGGAAATCCTGTATTTATGATTGTAGATTAAGCAGGTAGAAATATAATGTAGCCGGGCGGTGGTGGCGCACGCCTTTAATCCCAGCACTTGGGAGGCAGAGGCAGGAGGATTTCTGAGTTCGAGGCCAGCCTGGTCTACAAAGTGAGTTCCAGGACAGCCAGGGCTACACAGAGAAACCCTGTCTCGAAAAACCAAAAAAAAAAAAAAAAAAAACAAAAAAAAGAAATATAATGTAGCCCATTAAACATTAATTTTAAATAAACAACTGATTTTAAGTGTAAGTTTGTCCCATGCAGTATATGTAGGTCATAAATACTAAGCTATTGTTTGTTTATCTGAAATTCAAATTTACCTTTAAAAAGTTTGCACTCTTCCTCTAGAATCCTGTTCTTGCTCCATAGTCTTCAGAATCAAGCCTTGAGAGTGCATTGCAAGAGATAGCATGTTCTGAGTCCTGGGTTCTCTGACTCCACTCAGGTATCGTGAATGCAGAGCACTGCTTTCCTCCTCGGCCCTGTGAGCATGCGCACACCTCTCCGACAGTATTCAGTTCCTCTTGGTTCTCTGATTAATTTCTGCAAACTATAATCTTCTCCAAAAAAATCATTTCTAACCCTAGGTCCCTCGGTGAGACTGGTGAGACTAATATTCAGGAGATGGCCTTTTCTTCTGCATTTCCAAACATCCTTATACTTGCATTACATTTGTCCTTGTCTTTCTCACTAATATTGTTACTTCTTTGAGCACTGGGTAAACATTGTATCCTTTAACTCTGCTCTGTGCACACGGTTCACATGAATGAACCAATGAATAGTTGAATGGGACAGTAGGATCCCTAGGCATTAGCTGCCTGATGGCCGAACAGAGCTTTCGGGTCTTGACACCCACCTAGATCAGAATTACTGCAGGGTACCACCATGCCTTATTCTGCCCTGCACACCAAGGACAGGTTTAAGAACATAGCCTTGATGTGAGAATGTTTGGTCTTTATTGACTGAGTGTATAGAAGACTAGAGAGTGAAGGGGTCAGTGTCTCTTTAGTATCACAGTCTGCATTGTCCCTGCATCAAGTCCTAAGTTCACCGTGTGACCACAGCCTTTGTGTTCCTCTAGGACAGCCTTCATATACGTGGCTTCTCTAACTCCATGCATCGCTTGCCCAACTCTTCTTCCATCTCTCAACATAGAAGAGAACCTTTCCCTCTCCAGTAGCTGGCTGATAAGTCAGGACATGTTAGCAGCCACTCACTGTGGGCTCCTTTTCTCTCCTTCCTGGCTTTAGCTTCTCTGCCATGTCACTGCCTTTCTCAGAAGAAAGCCATAGAGTCCCAGCATTGTCTTTTCTTCCAGGGATTTTAATCCCCCCCCACACACCCTTCTCATAAGAGAGCAACGTTTTCTTTGTCTACCAGAGTAGTTCAATTAAATAGGACTAAAACTAAGTAACTTTAATTATTTTCTATTTGTGTTTAACTGCTAAGTTTTTCTATTAAATAATAGTGTCTTTATGCTCAGAAGGTTTTTTTTAAATGTATACACTGGGAAGTTCATTTCTTTTATTAAAGGAAATACCAACACAAAACTATTAATGACTTGAGCTCTGTGATTAGTTCATTTTAGTGACATTTCAAGATTTAATTATTAATCTGGCTCAAGTTCAAAGACAGAAAATCAGTGCCAGAAATTCCTAACCAGCAAAGAATATAAACAAACCTTACAATTGTCCCCTCAAATAACAAGAACCCGTGAGATTAACTTCTTGTAATTAGAGACGTTTTGGGGGGAAAATGCAGAAGGGAGAGTTCAAGAAAGCATGTCAAAACAACAAAACTCGGTGTATATTTTCATTGCTGTAATTGATCAGAGGATGTTTGCAGTGGATTTGAAAGTGCATAAATTAACTGTGACATTGATCTGGCAGAGGCACAGAAGTGATTGGCAAGAACACAGTGGAGCAGCATGTGCCGGAGCAGAACTCCCTACTGTTATCTGGTTCTAATGGATGGCTCTGCAACCCCGTGCTGGCATTCTAACCTGAGCGCTAAAGCTTGCTTATTTATCCTTTTGTGGGTCATCCTAGCATCGGCACTTTCCTTGGGTCTGTCTGAACACAGAATACTTTGGGAGGGCCTATGTTTCTAGACAGAAAAGGGGGTGATCTAATAACTCACTGTTTTGTCCCAACAGTTCACTTTGTAGAACAAGGAAGGTAGTTTAAACAGCTGAAGGGCATTTTCAAGCTCACACTTCAACACAGTATTTGCTAGGATTGAATTTTTCTCTGCATGTTACAAAATTGATGTCAAAAATAATTTCCAGGAGGTGGGATACAGCACAGTGGTGGTAGTGGTAGAGACCATGAGTTCAATCCCAACCTCCACACACACCCAATGTGCATAGTCAGCTTACAAAGCTCCCACTGCAGAAATGCTGAGGCATGGATTCCGGAGGTGTATTAATAGTGAAATATTCTCCCATCTTGTGGTTCTCTGTAATATGGCATTCAGAAACATACTACTGGCTAAATTTCACTTTCAATCTATTGATTAAATACTTTTATATTTGTAATTTTTTATTTAACTCAGAAGGAAATACACTCATACTAAAATGTTTAATACGATTTTAAATTAAAGGTTATTCTTTTGCAAATATCGTTTAACTTATAAAACAAAACTAGTAGAACTAGTAAAATAATGTTTATCCTCTCTATAGCGTATGTCTGATAAGAGATGAAAATGTACATAAATTTTAGAGTATACTTAGTAATGTAAGCATTTTAGAATTGTCTTTATGTGAGACCAAAATTTTCCTTATCTTTTTATCTTATATATTCTATATATAGTGCCAATAGCTGTATTATATATATATTACAATTTTAAGTAGTAACATTTATAAATGCCCATTCTCATTTTCTTTATGTAGTATAATTTGAACTTCATAAAATTCAACAACAAAAACAGTTTTGTTTCTATAGAAAAATGTAAGAATGGTATGTGCCTGAATCTGACTGACTCCTAAGGCTTACTTGTTTATATATAAGAAACTGTCTAACAATTAACTGCTGTTAAATTTATATAAACTGTATTTTGATTTTTCAGCATGTTTCTTTTGAACCTACATTTAAACATCCTTATGTATGATATACTTAGAAGTTTCAAGTACTGGTAGCTACACATATACCTCAGGAACCAGAGCTGAATCTTAAAAATCAGGCTCTGGCATGGCATGTACAAGAGTTGTTAACCCTTATCAGCTTTTGTTTCTGATTAGATTTCTAGCAATTTCAAAGCAAACTTGATAACAGACTAATGAAAGACTGTCACTCGTCTGTCCTCACACGTACCTGTCCATGTGAAAAGGACATGGCTGAGGGCGTGGCCCAGTGGCAGAGTGCATGCTTAGCATGTACAAGGTCCTGGTTCAGTGCCAAGATCCCCCGCTCAAAATTATAACAATAATTTTGAAGGCTGTTGTTGTGGAACCTTTTAAATTTGACGTATCATTGCTAGCATCATACATGCTTACACATAAAAGCAGTACAGAAAAACTCTTTGATAGACTAAGTCTCAGTTGCTTGGTTTAAATATTTTTAAAAACAAAAGCTAGGCTGGCATGAGATCTTGAATAACATAATGGAGACAACTATTCTCATTATGCATGTATCACATACACAAAATTTAAAAAGTCTAGTGACATACATTGTTGCGAGGTATGTATTGTTACTAGGTATACTGCTGACATGCTCCTACATGTTCTTGAGCATGTAGACCTGCACTTAAATACTCAGCTGCCCTTCTAGCAGACTCAGAATTGTTCATTTGCACACTTTATTCTAGTGGCAACCTCAGAGTCAGAACTTAAGGTGGAAGACTGGATAATCTTTAGGACTTGCTCAGATATTTCTTGGCCTGTCCTTGTCCCCAGAACCCAGCAAGTCACTGAAGCTTTGGCCCATCCATGGCAGCTTCCTCAGGGAGCATGCGCCAGCTCTGTTCCCCTCTCCCAGATTTTAGAGCTCTGTCCAAGGCTCAGCTTTACGCTGTCTGGGTTTCCTTCTCTCTCAGGACACATTATTATGGGGACCTTTTCTCCATTCTGCCGTTTGCTTTACCTCCTCTGTTATCTACATTTCTATTTCTTTTACTTCAGATTTCCTACAGTCGTAACTGTATGATAGAGCTGATCATTCTCACCGTTGTAGAAAATGCCTCTGTTAGAATCTCACATAAATGACTGATAAAGTGAGATAACTCTCCTGATGATATCATGCCTAATGTCTGTGACTGAGCTATATGTCAGCATATTAGTAGAGTGCCTATTTAAGCCTTAAAAAAAAACTTTAAAAGCTTTTTGGCATCATGATTCATGTATCAATTTGCACTGTTGAGTACAGCTACCCAAAGGACTCTTAGCAAGTAATGGTGTTACAGAGGACTTGACCACCTTTGGGGAGCTTGAGTTCATATTAATGAATGAAACCAGAAAAAATAACTGCTGTCTCTGTCTTGTGTGGTGAGCATTTTGAAAGCATTCAGGCTGTTCCCTTTTGCTGTTGTATCTCATCCTCCACAATGACATTTAGGGTCACAATTTTGATATATAAAAAAACCTATAAATTCAAACAATAGGTAACATTGACAGGTCTGTCAACTTTCACCAAAACAAGGTTCGGTAAACAAACCTAAATGTATTGGCTCCATCAGAATAAGTTCTGCTGCCTGTTCAAATAAGAGTTATCACAGACACTGGTCATCCATAAACACACTGAAGGAACAGCTTAGCATACAGAGTTTGACTGCGTCCAATCTGTCTCCATTGTCAGTATGTTTTCTTCTGAGCTTGGTAGGGAATAATATTCTTCAGCTGTTCTCTCCATGGGACTCCATGCCACTCTCCCAGAATGGGGTTGACTTTACTACTCGTGATTGCATGATTGTTAATTCCATGACTCGGCTTCAGACTGAATCAAAAGACCATTGTTGATATGCTGCTTAAAATCCCATGTCAAGGGACACAGAAAATGGTGTGGGACATGGAAGGCATGATAAGCAGGTGCTTTTCCTTAGATGGAAGTAGGGAAGGCTTAAGGTGGCAATTGAGAATGTGAAATGTCCCCACAGGCCTAATCACTAGACCCCTAGCTGGTGATGCTGTTTGGAAGAACATGTGTGTGGGCAGGAGAAAGAGGGGGATGGAGTGGAAATAAGTTCTAGGAATGTGCTTGAGAGTGAAGCCCCACTTCCTGACTGCTCTCCACTTCCTGTTTTGCTGAGATGTGAAAAGCTGGAGGCTTCCCAGCTGTGCACTCTCACATCCATGGCCCTGCAGCCAAGGCTTCTTGGTATCCCCTCGTTCTGTGAGCTGAAACAGCCTTCCTCCCCTAAAGTTGCTTGCTTCTTGCTGGCTATTGAGACACAGTGCTGAGACACATAAGTAATGGTAGTCTGAGGGCTGCATATGGGATTAGCAGTCCTTCCTTCCCAGCTGCCCTGTCCTGAACTAGGTCTTCAAAGCTTGAGGAGTTGCTGTGGTAGCAACACAGTCACTGGACAGGGTTCTGATGGTCTTCATATTTTCCAAGAACTTGAATGGAGAGAGTTCCAGGATACGAACACCTAACAAAGTGTTCAGAAACCCTGAGTTTCTGTGCAGTGAAGTCCTTCATTCTGATCCTTCCGTGTGGGGCTCGTCCTACTGCATGGGATCAGATCTCTCTGCGCAGGACTTCCCATTACCCGAAGTGCTTCCTCTAATGTCTCTCATCTTCAGATTTGCTTGTAATCAGTTCAGCTGCTGTTTGTCTGAAAATGTTTGTTTCCTCTCTTGCTTTTTTGGAGAACAGTTTCACAGGATAAGGAATTCTATGTCTGGTCCTCTTATTCGAGCACTTCAAAGCCATTCTCTTGTCTTAGCACACCTACTATTTCTAAGAGAACTCAGTGATTTCTGTCTCTCACATTCCTGTGCCCTTTCCTCTAAAGATCCCCCTTTCTCATCAGTTTTTAGCAGTTTGATTCTGGGGTGTGATCATCACAACTTGGGTCTGTTGAGCTTCTTGGATATGTAAGTTTGTATTTATATCTCTTTTGGGTATTTGTGATCATTATTTCCCGTGTGTGTGTGTGTGTGTGTGTGTGTGTGTGTGTGATGAACAATGTGTTACGTCCCCACCTCACTGAGGCTTGATTTTGTAAGTTTTTCTAATCCCTCATTTCAGTTCGTAGCTTTCTGACTCTTCTTATACTGTGTCTGATCGGCTGCTAACAGCACAAGTTTTCCTGGCATGTGCATTTCCCCTCTAGTTTTGCACTTGGTTCTCTTTGTTTCCTGTCTTTCTTCCTGCAGCCTTTATAGCTGAACATTTTTATGTGGCTGTAATGACATCCTTATTTGTCGCTTCAATCATTTCAAGGTCTATAACTGGGCTACCTTTAAATCACACTTTCTCCTCTTGTCTGCATGGTGACTGCTAAGGTATTCCTTTGTTTAATGTGTGGGTTTGTTCTTTCCGTTTACTGAGGTTTGTACTGAAGGACCATTAACTGACATGTGAATCATCTCAACGTTCTGGAGGATTATTTTTAAGTTCTATTAGATAAACTCTAGAATAGTATACTCCAATAAGAGATTCTGTAATGATGGAGATTTTTGTATCTGTCTTTTCTAGTGCAATAGCCACTATATACATTTGGCTGTTAAATACTTGTGACTTCTAAATCTTATTTACTCTAAGTAAGTTAAATTCAAATAACATCTGGCTATTACTTTTTTTTTTTTTTTTGGTTTTTATTGAGACAGGGTTTCTCTGTATAGCCCTGGCTGTCCTGGAACTCACTCTGTAGACCAGGCTGGCCTCAAACTCAAAAATCCGCCTGCCTCTGCCTCCCAAGTGCTGGGATTAAAGGCATGCACCACCACTGCCCAGCTGGCTATTACATTCAATAGCACAGTTGTAAAGCAAAGCCTGCTCTTATGCCGCTTGCTTCTAAGCCAAGCAGCGGTGATCCTAGGGTCTTTACACTGTTTGTCCGGGTGCTCCGATGGTTCCTTGGGCTGGTAGAACTTGGATGTCTCCTAAGCCAGGGCTAGCTCCAGCAGTGGCCCATCTTACTGCTCTGCTTTAAGACTTGGCCGGAAGTCTTCCTGGCCAGCTCTGTGAAGTCTCACATTACACATACTCAGCAGGTATCCTTCTGAACACTCAAGTGGGTCCCTGTGCAGAGTCTAGAACTTGATAATCTGCCCAGTGAATTCCATCTTCCTTAGTCTCCATACACAACTAGCATTAGGGCTTGAGCTTAGTGAGATGCCATCTTCACTTGGGCCCTAGCCCGTGTGGTAGTCCATAATGTATATCCAGGCAGAAATGAAGGGTAACGGGCATTACCTCATTTTATCCCTCTCCTTTCAGAAGTCACAGCTGGGCACTGACCACTATGTTGTACATTTTTCTACTTTTTTTTTCTTGGTTTTCTTTTTCTTTTCTTTTCTTTTTCTCTCTCTTTTTTTTTTTTCCTTTAACAGGCTAGTGTGGTACCAATTGTGCACCATCTTGGTGGGAAATTTGAGATTACATTGTATCACCTCCTTTCCCTGTTTCAAAAGGAATAGGGTATGGTAGGGTAGAGCACCTGCTTAGCTTGCATGCATCCTAGGATTAAGTCCCTACTAGCACAGGAGCTAAAAAAGGAGGATGGGTGGAAGTCGGGTGCTTATTTCTCAGCACAGGGGAATAAACAACCACTATCTTTAAGTCAGCATGAACCGTCTTTGTCAGGTTGCTGTCGCGGCCCAGCAGCCGTTTTCCGTAGGATTGCTCTAATTCAGAGCCTCTCCTGCTCTGATGATTTACTCATTCATATCCCATGTTGTCTCCTTTGTTCATTAACCTCTCTATTTTTGCCCTCTTTGAATTTACTCATACTTTTAAAAACAACCATCTGAATTCTTTGTGCAGTATTTCATCTACTCCTGTATCTTTGAATGCAGTTTTGTATTTTTAGAGATAGTCTCACTTAGCTCAGCCGAACAGGCACTGGCTAGGACTAGCAAGGACCTTTAAATTCTCCTTCTTCCACCTCAAAGCAACTGAACTTACAGGCCTGTGTGCCACCACCGGGTTCATGTGGGTGGGTGGTTGATGATGTAGTTATAGCACTTGCGAGATGGATTTCCCTTTGAGCTAGTTTGCTGCAGAAGAGGGGCTCACTTTCAGACTACCTCCCTGTGCTGGATTTAAAGTTTGTAAGAACTGAGTTTCCCTGGAGCTGTGATTGCTGGCCTTTTGGTACTGGGGAGGGGCTGCTTGCCCTCTCCCAGTTTACTTCTCACTTCCTTTTGGTACTGGGGAGGGGCTGCTTGCCCTCTCCCAGTTTACTTCTCACTCCCCTCCAGGGAGCCAGGCTTGAGGTGCTCTGTGCCTTTTTTTTTTCCTTAGATATATTCTTTATTTACATTTCAAAAGATTTCCCCTTCCTGGTTCCCCTCTCCCTGAAAGTCCCATAAGCCCTCTCCCCTCCCCCTGTTCCCCAATCAACCCTCTCCCACTTCCCTGTCCTGGTGTCCCCTACACTGCTACATCAAGCCTTTCCAGGACCAGGGGCCTCTCCTTCCTTCTTCTTGGGCATCATTGGATATGTGAATTGTTTCTAGGGTATTCCAAGCTTCTGGGCTAATATCCACTTATCAGTGACTGCATACCATGTGTGTTCTTTTGTGATTGGGTTACCTCACTCAAGATGACATTCTCCAGTTCCTCCCACTTACCTAAGAATTTCATGAATTCATTGTTTTTAATTGCAGAGTAGATATACCACATCTTCTGAATCCATTCCTCCATTGAGGGACATCTGGGTACTTTCCAGCTTCTAGCTATCATAAATAAGGCTGCTATGAACATAGTGGAGCATGTGTCCTTATTACATGCTGGGGAATCCTCTGGGTGTACGCCCAGGAGTGGTATAGCCGGATCCTCCGGGAGTGTCATGCCCAGTTTTCTTAGGAACCATCAGACTGATTTCCAGAGTGGTTGTACCAGCTTGCAATCCGTGCCCTCTAGCTTTCTCTGCTTCTTTCTTGATCCTTGGAGCTCATCCTGTTTTCTTATATTCATGTCGCTCATTATCATATAAAGGATGTTCCTGCCTTCTTACCCTGCAAACTGAGAGGATTTCTTTGCCTTTTCCGAGAGGTCTGTGTAACAATGCTCCTCTGACAGTCTTATATTCAGTGTAAGACAATAATGAAAGATTTTAGTACAGACCCCAGATAGAGGCAAGCTGAAGAACCTCCTGCAAATTGACTGCTTTGAGGAAACACTTCCAGTAGTGAAGTGCCTCTCCGTCGCTCCAGTTTAGGACGTTCTGAACTCTCTGCTCTGTTCTCCACTAGACCACTCTAGAGAAAAAGAAGTGGGTAGAACTTAAATCCAGCATTACAGAAGGTGAATTAGCATCCATGTGAGGAGCATCCTAGGACACTCCAACACATCTTGCTCTGCAGTAGAAAAGCAGTCGTGGATGCTTGGCTTTGAGGCAGAAAACAGTTGTGAAACCTGAAAACTTTTGGTAGATTCTTAGGTAAAATTTGTTTCACTGTTTGAGTAGTAAATATTTTTCTGTGCTGTCTCAATCTTTCTCCTGTAACATAAAATAAGGAACATTTCAGAACAGTGTGTAATCAAAAGCCTTTTGAGCCTTAGGCTGTCCATTAGCTACACATGTAATGCAGTGTCTCTTAATATCTTGATTGACCTTATTCCATAAACCTATGAATGATTTAGACTTAAAATTTAATCATGTTTCCCAATTATATCTATGTGCAGGAAATACTAAAGAATGAAAAATACAGAGAAGAAATTAAAATAAAAAGCCAAGATTTTTATGAAAAAGATAAACTCGGTAAAGAAACCAGTGAAGAACTCTTGCCTTCATCTACTACAATTCAAATTAAAGGGCATGCCTCTGCCCCATATTTTGGAAAGGAAGAACCCTCAGTGGCTCCCACCAGCACTGGCAAAACTTTTCAGCCAGGATCCTGGATGCCAGAAGACGACAAAAGACAAAGTCAATGAATGCACTGTCGTAATGTCGTATAATTTATAAAGATATGGCTATTTTAACAAATAAAAGTTTAAAAGCTGATCCCTTTGTATTTCCTGACTATAAACTGTGTTCCACAAAACTTGTTTATATATATATATATATATATATATATATATATATATATATATACCCCCACACACACACACACCCCACACACACACATATATCATGACATTGTAAGCATAGAAGCCTAGCTGTACTTACGTTTGAATCCTACACTTGACTCTAACCGATTACCATGCTGGCAAATGTCACGCCATTTTAAATACCCAGGTCATGCAAGGTCCCTGGGCTCAGTCAGGAACCGGCACAGATAACAGTAAGGACAACAGTGCGCTTTCACACAGGCTAAAAAATGGAGGGGGAGGGGATTCTTATTTAAATAAGAGAACTTGGGACAGAATATATGACCCAAAGAAAATGTAAGTAATGACTAGTAGGTTTGCTGTCAGGCAATGCAGAACAGTCATTCAGATCTCCGACAGAATAAATAAGATGTAATTCTAGCCTGATTATCATGTGCTTTGGCTTCTATCTCGTTTTAGAAATAAGGTCTCGCTGTGTACACCACACTGGGATCCACCTGCCTCTACTGGCATGCAGACTTCATTTGCAGTTCAACTTTTTAAGAGCCACCTAGCCAGCCATAGTCAAATAGTGGATGGAGCTTGGGGATTCTTATGGAAGAACAGGAGGAAGGATTGCGGGCCCTGAAGGGGACAGGGACCCCACAGGGAGACCAGCAGAGTCAACTAAGCTGGACCCTTGGTGCTCTCAGAGTCTGAACCACCAACCAAAGAACATACATGGGCTGGACCTAGGCCTCCCACTCATATGAAGCAGATGTGCAGCTTGGTCTTCATGTGGGTCCCGAACAACTGGAACAGGGGCTATTCCAAAAGCTGTTGCCTGTCTGTGGGATCTGTTCTTCTAGCCGGGCTGCCTTGTCTTGCCTCAATGAGAGAGGAAGCACCTAGCCTCACAGAGACTTGAAGTTCCAGGGTGGGGAAATACCCAAGGGGGTCCACACTCACTTGGAGGAAAAGGGGAGGTGGGATAGGGGAAGGACTAGGGGAGAGAGTGACCAGGAGGGGTGCAGTGAGTGGGATATAAAGTGAGTAAGTAAAAATAATTAAATTATTTTTTTAAAAAAAAGCCACCTGGCAGTGAAACATTCAAAGTAAAATTTAAATATTAAATAATATCTTGCCTGCCACATTTCATTTTTTTATTAGATATTTTCTGTATTTACATTTCAAATGCTATTCCCTTTCCTCATTTCCCCTCCGAAAACCCCCTATCGCATCCCCCCCTCCTCCAGCTCACTAACTCACCCACTCCCTCTTCCTTGACCTAGCATTCCCCTACCCTGGGGCAATGAGCCTTCACAGGTCCAAGGGCCTCTCCTCTCACTGATACCCAACCAGGCCACCCTCTGCTACCCATGTGTCTGGAGCCATTGGTTCCCCCATGTGTACTCTTTGGTTGAGAGTACCCTGGGAGCTCTGGGGTACTGGTTGGTTCATATTGTTGTTCCTCCTATGGGGCTGTAACCCCCTTCAGCTCCTTGGGTCCTTTCATGTTTCATTTTTTTAATTAGCTATATTTGAACATTTCAAACTTTATTATTATTATGTCTTTCAAGACAGAATTTATATCTATTTTAAAGGTTTTTAGCCTCAAGAGTGAAAATGTTCATATTAGCAAAAGAACACTGTATATCTTAAGTATATACTTAAGAAGTAACTCTTAGCCGGGCGGTGGTGGCGCACGCCTTTAATCCTAGCACTTGGGAGGCAGAGGCAGGCGGATTTCTGAGTTCAAGGCCAGCCTGTTCTACAGAGTGAGTTCCAGGACAGCCAGGGCTATACAGAGAAACCCTGTCTCGAAAAACCAAAAACCAAAAAAAAAAAAAAAAAAAAGAAGTAACTCTTTCCAGTTTCCCATGCTTCTACTATACATGTATGTGGATACTCTACAATGATGGGCCCAACATTGTGCAAACTTCTAAAGCACCAAACAGTATCTGATTCCAGAGTTTAATCATAAAACCGAGCTGCACCTATAATTGAAGTATATTCACAGAAGGAACTATATGGACTGAGCATGTTATATTTAGGAATACAAACATGTATATATGTCTGTATGTATGTAACAATGAATAAAAGGCCATGAATTTGAAAGATGGCAGGTGTTAGGGCTGGGGTGGGGTGGGAGAATGGGAAGGTTTGGAGGGAGGAAAGAAAAAGTGGAAAATGATGTAATTATCTCAAAACATAAAAAATTTAAAGAAAAATCATTACTATTCTTTTATTAACATAGAAAGCTCTTTTCTTAATTAACCTTGAACCAGTTACCACTGTATTGATCTTTTTAGTGCTATTTCATTAACCACATTATTTAAAATATAATCTGAATTTATTTAAATGACTTTTCAAACTGTTTATTCTCTGAAAAAAAAAAGGATGAAGAGGCTGTGGAAGTCATCCATTAAAAACAATGAATTCATGAAATTCTTAGGCAAATGGGTGGAACTGGAAAATATCCTTAGTGAGGTAACCCAATCACAAAAGAACACACATGGCATGCACTCACTGATAATGGATATTAGCCCAGAAGCTTGGAATACCCAAGACATATTTCACATATCAAATGATGCCCAAGAAGGAGGAAGAACCAAGTATGAATCCTTGGGTCCTTTGTAGAAAGGGGAAAAAAATACCCACAGAAGGAGATACAGAGACAAAAGGTGGAGCAGAGTCTGAGGGAAAGACCATTCAGAGACTATCCCACCCAGGGATCCATCCCATATAGTTACAAAACCCAGACACTATTGTGGATGCCCACAAGTGCTGGCTGACCAGAGCCGGATATAGATATCACCTGGGAGGCTCTCCTAATGCATGACAAATACAGAGGGGGACACTCTCAGCCAGCCATTGAACTGAGCACAGGGTCCCCAATAGGGTAGCTGGAGAAAGGACCCAAGGTGGTGAAGGGGTTTACCATGGCTCCAGACACATAGGCAGCAGAGGATGGTCTCGGACACCAAAGGGAGGAGAGGCCCTTGGTCCTGGAAAGACTTGATGCTTTAGTGTAGAGGAATACCAGGACAGGGAAGCGGGGGAGGGTTGATTGAGGAAGGGGAGATGGCTTACGGGATTTTGGGGGGAGGGGGGAACCAGGAAAGGGAATAGCATTTGAAATGTAAATAAAGAATATATCTAATAAAAAGGGGGGGGAAGAAATTATGAAGAAACTTGTCCAAGTTCCATTTGCATTTTCAAAACTTTGATATCTGACTATCTGTTATTGTGTTAGAAAAAAATGGCCTTAAATATTTATTCCAAACAAGAAGCAATAAGCCAGAGTGATCCTATAACCAGATGCAGATATTAAGGCAACCATCTGAAGTAGGATCACATTTCCTCTATCATTTTGGGGAAAATGCTTGAACCGCCTCAGGACAGCTTGTTTCAGCAACAAAAAGGGAAACAACTGCATTTAGTTTTCAGAAATTCAGACATGACAAATGGGCCTTTCTTTTAAAAACTATTCTGGATAACATGTAAGTCTTTCAACACTACTACTGTTTCTCAATGAGAAAAAAAATGGATTTTCTGAAGAATTCCAAACTTCACAGTATTCCCTATTTTACACCCAGCACACACACACCTTCCCCAATAGTTTGTTGATCTCATGTATACAAAAACTCTCCAATGTTGAAGATGTTGCTTATATCAAATACAAAACTGCCACATTATGACATTAAGCTATATTAAGAAACAAGACCTCTTCTTTAGTGGCTGAGAGTTATTGTATCTTTTGCTTCAATATTTGGACTCCACACTAAAATATGGCCATAAACAAAATATACTGAAACTTTCTGTGAAATAAGTTACATCCAAACTGTGGGTTCTGATGATCTATGGAGGCCAGTGGTTCTTTATAAGCAAGTTTTAATTTTGATTGTACAATACCTTATTACATAAATACAACCAAGATCAGCTGACTAAGTAAATACTGAATTATTTTAGTGCCTAGAGCTGGGACCAACCAGGAGCTAATAACCTAAAGAAAACAGCTGGTCCATCAGCATCCTCAGGAGTCCATGACTTGAAAAACTATCCTAATTCTAGCACATTTAACCATGACTGAAATTCGTAATCTTTTTGAAACATTAACTTGCACGATATATGTAATTTAAATGAATACTCCTCCCTCCAAAAGACAAAAACTCAGGACCTCTTTATAAAAAAGGTATCAAATTTATTTCAATGTTTAGTTTCATTTTTATTAAGACTGACAATTATTGTAACTTAAAATTATCAGAGGTGCAGAAAGCAGCAACAAGCAGTTCAATGTTGCAGCGAATGTCGCTCGATCATGCACTTAGAAAAGCCATGTTTAATACTCTCGAGTGTGTATTGCCACTGGAAGGTCCCCAGCTTTGTACTTCTGCCATTTTATTGTAGTCCCTGCAACCACTGTTATACCCACAAAATCATTTTTCCACATTTAAACCCTTACTGGTTTAAATTATGAAGTATGACTTCATAAATTTGAAATTTTGATTTTCAGTTTGAACCTATGTTAAGAGTAATAGGACATCACTACTGTATTGGTTATAAACAATAAAAAAAAGTAGTATATGTAATCAGCTAATTATCTGGTGGCATTTAACAATTTCACATTTAAAACAGAACCCAAGGTATCAACAGCAGCACAGGCATCTGCACTGCTGGCTTTGCAGCGTGTTACCCTTAGCAACACATTTAAGCAAATGGCAGTGTTGAGAGTACAAAAATTATTCTATCCAGTAGGTGGTACCGAACATGGTCGAGGTAACAATCCTATATAAAGTTAGGTTTTAAAATGCAGTATCTTGATAATTACTAGCTGTGTTAAAAGCTAAAGTCAGAAGCATGAAAACAGCCATACTCATTAATAAACTTTTCCTTTGAGAAAGTAATGCTTCCGTTCCAAAAAATAAACAGTAATGATTTTGAAAAAGTGACTAATATACTGTATCTCTTTTTAAGCCAAAGTAAACTTTTTACCTCAGAAGGTTAATTCTTTTACATTCCTAATATCCTCTGTCCAGAACTGAACCCCATTTAAACTACCATTTAAATCGGATTCATAATCTAAAACCATTTTCTCATCGCTTTTCACTTGAATACTTTAAGCTCCAAAATGGCAAATGAGTGTCAGTTTAAAGAATTCTTACTACAGGTTGAACAGACAAAAATGCTTCGGACCTGGAATGTTTTAATTTTTTTTTCATATTTTAAAGTATTTCATAATACCTTGAGGATGGAATCCAATTCTAAACACAAGGTCCACTTGTATTTTTCATGGCTTGAAGATAACTTTGTATTTTTAGCGCACCTGTATTTTGACTGCAACCCATCCCGAAGTGGGCTGTGGGCTTTTCCGCTCTTGGCATCATGGCTGAGCACAGGTGTTAGATTTTACAGTGCTTTTGAGCTTTGAGTTTTCACATTAGGTATGCTCCACCTGTATGAAATGCTAACTTAAATACTTGCCAGTAGATACCAACAAACTTTTATTTGCAAGCCTAAAAGTTACTATAGGATTGAGTTATAGTTACTGAGGTCAGAACATGACTTCTCTGTACAGTCAGATTTAATTTACTAAATAATACTATCAGGAACCGACTGGAAGCTGAGTGAGAGTCCTTCCAAAGCTGCAGATTTCCCAGAGGGGTTTTCTCTAGCTGCAGTCTGTTCACCCCTTCAATCCTTCTTTAGTCGTTTCGCTTTGGCAATGTTTTCTTGCCGTTTTTGTTTCTTCTTTTGCTCCTTCTCTCTGGCTTCAATCATCTTGGCCAACTTCCAGGAGAGCACAGCACTAGCTAGGAACAGTGGCGTGAGCGCCAAGACAACTGTGGTAAGGAAGCCATACGGGTCCTTTGCAGCCCACTCCACAACATACTCAGCCCAAGCCTTTATGTCAAGCATCTTTGCAGCAAGCAGGAAGCTGGGGCTTAGCGAATGGAGGGAGGGGGGAAGGAAAAAAAAAAAAAACAGAAGACTATATGGTTAATCAAATCCTGAAAGTTAGAACACATCCAATTTAATCAGAATTCCATTATCACCTAGTTTTAGGGTGGTTTTTTTTTACCATATTAATTAGTAGTATTTTAATAAAGACTAAAAAATAGTTCAAATTGAACAACACAAATTGTCAACTTATAGAAAGTAAAGACCAAGTTATAGAAGGTAAGGCCCATTTGGACTGTGTCCTATGGGTGTTCTCCATGCCTCTAATTCTCAGGGCAAAGTGTGCAGGAGCAGACATACAAGGATCTTGACTTCCACAGGTTCAGTTCAGGAAAGAACTGAATCCTGTCATTGCTGACACACCATTAGTACCGCTGAGTACTAATTAACAAAAGTACAAATAAGACTTCATGTCTGACTTCTCAAACCAGACCATATAAGAAATTCTCCCAGAGAAAGGTAAGTAGATGGCTATTTCTGGAACATAGGTTAAGGAAATCATGATGCTAAAAACCCCACATTCATACATCCAGGAAAAAAAAATGCTAGGTTATGGGCTTTCAAATTTGACAGCCCTACAAAAAACAATCACAATGAGAAATGCATCCACAGTAAGTGTGCACCTTAGTCTTTTTTGAATTTGTAACGTAGGATTGTCTGGTAAGATATGGTGAGGATTTGAGTGGCATTTTCTATATTGTCCCTGTTTCTAGCAACCAGTTTCAATTACAGGTTGAATTACAATGCCACTGAATTACAGTAAGAGAGGTTTGTGTGTGTTTACAACCACCTAAAGTCTCAAGCCAAGATTTTTAAAAACCATTTACCTTATATTATAGTAGTGATCTCTAATTTTCCCCTGGCACTCTCAGTGGGTCAATCACAACTCAGATGATTGCTGGTTATTTCTTCTTCAGTTTGACCATACGCTTTGGAGGGGGTTAAATTCTATATATATACATGGATGACCTAGAAAAGAAGAAAATTAAGTCATTGATAAATAAGATGTTGCGGAATATTTGATCACACTGTGAACCCCAAGATTGTTCTATAGTGTGACCCAGCCCTTAGCACACCTTTGGTCCTTCTGGATGGAATGCAGACACACTCTTAGAATATACCTTTAATCCCAAATGATGAAGGTAAAGTTAGTTTGTAGAAGGAAGCATTATATTTGAAAGTGATGTCCAATTGAGTGGCAGCCAAAGTGATGAATCAGAGAAAGATTTGATAGAACAGGATATGCCCAACCCTTACAAGAGAAAAGAAAAAGAGGCTACTTAAAAGAGAAGCACAGAGAGAAGAAAGGAGAAGGCAGTTTTACAGGAGTTTCACAGAGACAGGCTGCAGAGAGAGAACAAACTAGACACAGGTGAAGACAATAAGCCAGAGGATGAGAAGGAGCCAGAAGATCAGAACACATTGCTAGAGTTAGTCTGAGATCAAGCAGAGCAATTCAGAAGAGGATCAAGAGAAGCCAGATTGAATCAGTCAGCTTGGCAAGGAATTTGAGCCAGAACAGCTGAGTTGGCCAGCCACCCAGCACTCAGGAAGAACAAGAAAGGAGGAGCACAAAAAGTATCAGAAGCTGAAAACATTCTAGGCCTAGGTAAGATTGCATGGAGGCTAGAAGCTTCCAGGACTAGGCCTGGGTTAACAGATGTTGGCAGTGAGCCTCAGAGATGACAATTACAACAGGAGAATTAAAGATACCTTTACAGTAAGATTATGAATGGAAAAGAAAAAAAAACCTCTAAATTCTCTAAACACAAGTAAAAACATCTTTCAATAATAGTAGTGCCTTTTAACACCTATTTCTTCCTAAATTACAATTGCAAATGCCCCAAAATAGAGTCCTAATTCATAGAAGCCAAGTATTTTAAGTAAATTATTTGATTACTAAATTTTTATCTGAATAATAAAGTTATGACTTTCACTGACATAAAAAAATCAAGCTGGCTGACTGACATGTTACAAGCACCCTACCCATAAAGATTTTGAATCTTTATCTCTGTTGCTGGGGATACAACCCAAGGCCTAGTAGAGCATAGTAGGCAGGTGCTCCACTGCGGACCAACATCCCCAGCCAAGAGTTTAAACTGCTTGTACTTAAGACTCATTTATTCGTTGGATTGGGTATATCATTACAAAGACAAAAACTATGCCTTGCTCTTGAAAGGATTTGTGGTCTGTAGGACAATTAGTGTACCTTCCAGGAAAATAAAGGATTACCAAAATAATTATGGTACCCACAACCCGTCACATCAAGAAAACTGTCACTCGTTTTAACTTCCATGTCCCCATGCTATCTTCGTATCTGTACCAGATTATGCCTCTACTTTCAGCACATTAAACTTGCGGGAGACGTTAACCATCCTGACCCATGTCGTGACGCCCTCGCCCAGTTGTAAAGTTTGCAGGAAGGTCCAAGAAGGATCGATCTTTCTCGAGCCCAGTAACGAACTAAATACAAATCTCTGGGAAAAGCGCGTAACTTTGCAAATAGACTGGCGCGACTTAAAGACTAGGTTGTGGCAAAGTTACCGTCCACAGGCCACACACCTCGAGTGCACCTCAGTCTCGGACCAAAACATCCACGCCTCACTTTCAAGCAGACTCCTTCACCTCAAAAAGCCTAGGGGACTCGGAGCTGCACCGGGCGGCTCCATACCTACAACTTCCCTCTTCTAACTCTCCCTCCTTAGGATTCTCCATGTCCCGGGCCACGTCCACCATCATCCGTCGGCCTCACAGGCTAAGGACGCCGCCCCGCCGAGCGGAGCCGGGTAGGACCCGCCATTCAGGAGCTCAGAAAGCCGGGGTATCCCGGCCACACGCTCAGCTTCGGCTACTGCTAGCCACCGCACACCCTAGGGATCCCGCTCCCATTCCCACTCACCGCAAGCAGGAAAGTGGAGAGCGGAAGCCGCTCCGCTCAGGTCCCGCCCACAGGCGGGGCTAGGCGGGGCGGGAGGAGGAAGTCGCGTGCGGGCTTCCGGCGGCGCCATTGCTCGAGCCAGAACGGGAGGGCGGGGCGAGGAGGCGCGGTGGCTTCGGGTCCGCGGCAGGTAGTGCTGCGCGCTGCTTCGTGTGCGTTGCCGATGGGGCACCGTGGCCTCGCGTCCTGCGTGGGACGCTGGCGAGGAGACGGAGTGGGTGAGGAGTTCTTACCGGGGACTCTCAGCCCCAGAGAGCCGCAGCAAGAAATGAGGTGGACCCCGCAGACTTCTTAGAGCCTTCTCGTGGCCGTGGAAGGACTCTGCCTGGTTTCCTAACTCACCCCTCACTCGTGCTTTATAGTTGAACAATAGTTAAATATTTAAAGATTCAGACAAAGCAGCAGCCGGGCTGTGATGTGTCCAATGAACCTTGTTACTAGGGAGAAATGCTGCCATGCTGTGGGAAAGAGGTTTTGTTGTTTGTTTTTAATTTAAGAGCCTAACTTATTTCACAAAGGAATGGTCGATACTTGGCCAAAGTAAACTGTCAATAATTAAACTGTCAGGGCATAGAGATCCCACAGAAGTACTTGTTCTTCCAATACATAAATGAAGGACTTCAAAAGTCAACACCCAGAAAGGGGTGCGTTAAATGGGCCTCCTAATCTACAGGAACTGAAAGATTAGCTCTGGTTTGGTTGGTGCTCAAATTTTGTGATTGCCTGAACTACTTGCTCTGTTTGACTGCCACTGGCGAGTGTTGCAAGACCTCCTCACTGTTGTGTGCCAAATAAAGCAAGTTTTTATTCCTGAGAGACTGAGTGTTCCCTTTGAGGAGCAAGCCAGGACATGTATGAGTAGTTAAAGTATAACAACAGTAACCATTATTTACCAAGGAGCAGACTTCGGTAGATAATCTAAGGGTCTAAAATACCGTTCCTCAGGTGTATGCTGATGATTGCGTATTGTATTAGTAGCCGTGGTTTTCTTATTCTTGTGTGAAAACCTGAAGGATTGCTTAAACCTGTGCAGAACAAACAGACCCCATAACCGGCTTGTATCAATGACATGTTCACTTCAATAGATGGTTTCTCACAAGTTCTGCCTTCCAGTGTGTTGCTCTGTATTTCTAAAGGTCCCGGGGTCCCCACAAGTCTTGGGAATAAAAGGAAGTACCTGAGGAACTGAGGAGGGGGCGCTCAAAGGAAAGAAAGAAAGAAGCAAGCTTCTTTGGCTATAATGTATTAGAGACCTTATCTTCACATTCTAATTTTAGGGATTTATCTTCTCGTATATTAGGCAGAGTGTGCAAACCCAAGAGCAGCGTAGAGGTTGCCATAGAGGACAGCCTTACCGTGGCCCTCATTACCTTAACCAAAGATGATAAGCTAGGCTGCCACACCCCACCATGGACTGACTGTTCAGCGGCGAGGTCAGCTTTTTAGTCTCCTTACTGATAGCCCTACAGAACTCATTCACTCTGAGCCTTTTCCTCTCTATATCTAGAGAGCATCCTAGTTGGCTTCTTGTCATTTGGGCCCCTTCAGATCGGTAAATTAGTCTGTATCTGGCCAGTCCTCTAGCTCCTTATCCTTTCTGAGAGGGAGGGAGTAGTCGTGGTTGTGTTTGTTTGAAAGAATCTTGCTATGTAGCCCAGGCTCTGCTTGAACTCTGGGTCATTCTGATCCAGCCTCCTAAGTAATGGGATGATGGGCATGCACCACCACCACTGTCCTCTTAACTGGGATTTCGTCTTCCAAATGTCCTTCAGAATAGCATTATTAGATAACATCTAATACATTACGCCTTGTCCAAATTAAATTCTAGTCAGGTGTAACCCTGAGACTTGAGAGTTGAAGACAGGAAGATTAAGAATTCAATATCTTGGTAGGCATACAGTGAGTCTGAGCCATTCTGGGCTACTTGAGGCCCTGTCTCAGAGAGGAGGCAGGTTCCCACTGGAGACCAGACTAGGAAGAGCTGTGTATTCGAGATTAAAACAGCATGCCCACATAGGGAACTCTGAAGCAAAGGAAGATCTACACAATATTTATTGTTGCACAAAGACTTAAAAAAATTGTAAGTTTGCTTTTCTCTTGGGAAAGTAATTCCTACCAGACTTGTCATTCCTTAGTTTCTAAAGTCTTCTTTTAACGTTTGTAAGTACAAAGTTAAGTCTCCCTCTAACCACGTGTCAATGAAAGGAATATGCCCCAAGTAAGAGTGTACTGAAATACTGATTATTTGCTCTGATTAAGAGATGCTGGAAGGCCCCACCTGTACTTGGCCTTACCTCCCTCAGTAACCCTGTACTTATTTAACCCTTTTCATGGAATTGGGTTTTATCCCTGAAGTTTTATTTCATAACCCTATTTTCGCAACCTTGCTTTTCATCTAAACACAATGCAAATGCATTTCTTAGTGAGCATGTTCGTAGCTTTAAGAATTAATTGGTCTCATCATATTTTGAAGAACATACTGAAGAATAATTTAAAAAAATCAATTGAGTACTTTCTGTGTACCAAGTACTGAAATCGGTGCTTCTCAAATACTGTCATTAATCTTGAACTAAATTACCCATCAAAGGTTCATGTTCTTGTACAGGTTTTCCAGTTAGCAACAGAAGACTTAAAAAGTAAAGCAGAATTCTAAAGATTCCTTACCAAAATCCCTGCTCGCTCAGAGTCTTGGCAGAAATGTTTTCTCTTTTCTTCCCCCCTCTCTCCGCCCCCCCCCCCCCACACACAAAGTGGAGTTATGTGTCTATCATTGCTGATAGTTAAAATCCCCAACTTGAGAATTGCCTACTGCCCAGGTGGTGGCAGCATGTATCAGAGCTGTGTGCTGGGGAAGCCTTTACCAGCCTTGCTGGTTGACTGCTTGTGTGAACGGGTTTAACCTGCCTCCGTGCAAACTGCTCTCACTTCTCCACTCATCAACCCATCCATGATTCATCCCACAGAAGCCTCCTCTACTAGGTAGATTACACTCTGGTTGTTTCTCTTCAGCTTGTTTTATCTATGAAGTATCTATCAGACTCTTTCTAGAAAACTCATTAGGACCTATCAGGTGAGACAGTGTTATTTCAGTTGTTATTTTTTAACCAATATTTGATATTATTGGGTAGTACTGAAAGTATCAATATTAGCTAATACTACTAAGAAATGTCTGCTTAAATTAAAGGCATGTGTCTTAAACTCACAGATTCATTGGTGAAAGAGCTTAGGAAAAGCAGAATTAGTACTCAAAAGAATAAGAAACTCAACGGGAGTATATAATCATTTCTGGGGCTAAGGAGACAGGGTAAAAGACACTGACAGTCAAGGCTGAATTCCATCCCCAGAGCCTAACTCATGGAAGGTCAGACACACACACACACAGATGGCTTTTGTTTTTGCTGTTTTTATTAACCATTTAGTTGATGATTTCGTGGGAGCTTGCTTTTCTGCCTTTGCAGAGCTAAGGCCTCTGAAGGGGGCTGCCAGACAGCTGCTGCCCTCCACAGGAGTCCTCTATAGCCACCACTGCTTTGCCTGCCGCGGCTCTTCAGTTGTGTTTACTGGTTTATCGTCTTTTCCTAGACAGTAACCTAGACAATTTTTTAGAATGTAAGCCACAAGGTTAGTTGCCTCAAAAATATGGACATCACTGTATCATTTTTGCAGTACTGGGCTGAACCCAGGTGAGTGGCGCATGCCGTGCAAGTGCCTAGTCCTGTTCCTGTGTGTGTGACCTACATCCTTAGCCCTTTATACTTTAATGTTTTTGTTGATTTGTTTAAAACAAGGGATTTTAGTTGTTCTTCCACTGATGTGGAGAGAAACCATGGCTAAGGAAGCTTACAAACGGAAACAGTTGATTGGCAGCTTGCTTGCTATTTGAGAGGGTTATTCCACCATCATCATAGCAGGGAGTGGAGAAGTAGCTGAAATCTCAAAGCCCACCCTAGTGACACATTTCCTCGAACAAGGCCACACCTCTTATTCCTTACTAAACAGCCCATCCACTGGGAACCAAATATTTAATTATATTTTCCTATGGGTGCCATTCTCATTCAAACCAGAGTATTGCTAAGTTGGCCATCCTAGTCTTGAACTTGCTATGGTTTCAAATAGTAGATTTCAGGGAATAGTGTTATTCAAATAACTGGTAGTGTTGGAACAAATGAAGTAAATTAAATCCTGGGTATTTGTGAAGCTTGTGTTAAAGTGCTGAGGGTTGGAAGATTTTGAAAGTGCTAAAGGTGCCTAGAAAGGGATGTTATGTGTCAAACTTAATAAAGCTGTTTGTAGCTCAATAAATACATCGTGGATATATCCCATTAATGAAAGAAGTTTAAGTAGTTGCTTAGTGCTTTCCAAGTATGTAAAATTATCTACAGGAAGGAAAGTCGTGATTCATCATTTTCATTGATAAGATAATAAGAATTAGTTCTAGACTATAGGTGCTAAAACTTGAGATAAGAGCAGCTAGACTACAGATCTAGCTAGAGATTCTGAAAATGGGATAAGGATGTGTATGCAGACTAGATACCCTTTCTAGATATGTTTTGGCCTTCCATTCTCCATGCAGACTGCAAGAGAAGCAGAGCAGATAGCAGGAGCCATCCTCCATTCTTCGCCTGCCAGGGCCATTTCCATATAGTTTTGAGCCAGTTGGAGGAGGGAGGTTGTTGTTTTGTTTCATCTTTTTCAGTCAGGACAGGTGGTTGTATGTTACTGATTTGGGCCATTTTTAGGCTTTTGTTCACATAATACTGAAAATTGGATGCCTGCTGTTTTTAACACTGCTCATAATTCTTAATTTCCAGAATGCCCTGCATATGCACAGGCAGCCAACAAATTTCCTGTAGCTGGAGGATGCCCTTTCGGATGAGGAAAATGCTCTAGTGAATTCCTGCAATGCTGTGGGCTATATAATCCCGTTAAAGTTTGAGAGGCCCCAATCTTTCTTCCTGAATCCCGATACTTGGATAATCAGTCCTATCTCTTAAATGAGTCAGCTGGGCTGCTATGTCAAGGTGCCTTTTGTTTCTCTGCTGGATTTTCTAGTCGACAAACAAGTTACTCTCCCATTGGGAAAGGCAACCCATGTACTAGAAGACTTCGGGGTGAACTCTTCGTTGACAAAAGCGGCCCAGCACCACCACCTTCATCATATCACTTTTTAACTTTAAACTTCTGCCCATAAACATGTGGCTTAAATAGCAATTGTAAAAAATAGTTACATTTTCTGAATGACACTATCAAGGACATTTTAAAGTCCCATTTAAGATGTTTGTGAAATGTGATTATGAGAAAGGTTTTTGAAAACTACTCTTTGATAGAATTGTGTCTTGTTGACTTGACTATCAAGAAACTTGAGCCAAATTTGAAATTCATGTTGAACATCCATCCTAACTTCATATCTCCTAAGTATATACTCTACCAGCGAGCGACACACCAAGCCTCTGCATTTCTTTAGATTATTTTTCCTAGAGTAGGTATCCTGCATAACATTTATTCACCCTAAGTCCTTTGTTAAGGGGTTGGGGTACAGGTTACCTTTAAGTGGAGTGTGAAATTCTACACTTTACAGAAACCCCTGATGTATAACAACTACTTATTTGCTAATCAAACTCTTCCACTCATTTTTTTTTAAATTAAGAACCACTGCTTCAAATTGGAAACTAAAGAACTGAGGAAATCAAAATTGCTTCCCAAGGTCTAATTGTGAAAGCCCTTCTGTGTCCTTAAGACCACTGCCCCTCACCACCCCCACCCCAGTATAAAGTATATATTTGGAATCTAGTTTAAAGATAAAGAAACATTGAATGTGCCAGGCTATAACTAAAGCTTGCTAGCCTGTTACCTACAAACATCCTGGTCCCAAATTCCTTCCTTGCCTTATTCACATTTTTATGCTTTGGGACCTCCCAACTTAAGAAGGGAAAGAGTCTGAATTCAGAAACTCCATTTGAATCTGTGTGTGCCCTCTTGACCAGTTATAAGAAATACTATGATTTTTCTGGAGGCTGTGAATTTGGAATTCTAAATTTTTTAGATTCTCAACTTTTAATTTTCAGCTTTATTTTTAATATTAGTTTTCTACTGTATTACATATAATATTCAGTATCTACCTTCAGACATATCCGTATTCTTGAAGTTATCTTTTCATGTCTGTTTTTGTATATTCTGTGGTAAGAATACATTATAATTGTAAGATTATATTGTTATTGAATATAGGTGCTTAAGTATCTGATTTAATATTTCAGTTTATTTTTATTCTCTTGTGGAGCAAAGAAATCAAATATTTCTGTACTTTGGTACCCATATCCATAAAATAATAATGATGCCTATTTACTAAGGTTTTCATTTAAGCTTGTGTTTGCCTATAAACCTAATACTTGTAGGGGTGGAAACAGGATCAGGAGTTTAAGGCTATGTGAGACTAGCTCAAAACAGGAAAGTCCACTGTTGTGCTATAAATATGTATTTATCTCCGCCCAAGTGAAAAGAGCATCTCTGAAAAGAAAAATGATAGAAAGTTATTTCTAACACTTTTAAGAAACTGATAAAAATTAAATGAGTTATTTTTTGCTTTGTGCTACAGTAAGATTTCAAAGAATGTAGAGGAAAATGAATTTTTATGGGTTCATTTTCAAATTTTTGCACCCTAGAAAATATGAATGCTTAGCCACCATTTTCTGACCATCTTACTCTATAAGCAGTCCAGGAAATACTCTTTCTTGCATCTGTTTTCCAATCTGCTAACCCCTTTTATACTTCAGGAAACTAAATCCACATATGGTTCTATAAATTATTCATGTGTATATCCAATGCATATGTAATTTGTCCATATACGTTAATCTGTACTATGCCCCTCACACCCCCACACATACACATACAATAGAATGAATTACCATCGCCTTAGGGAAACCTAAAGACTTACCAGACTGGCCATGCTTCCATGTAAACTCTCAGTTATGATAGAGGCCAATTCATTGCAGATCACTGCAGTTCTGAGGTGCTTTACAGGGTAGTGATTCAGAGTCTAGACTATGGACTCAAACTTCCTGGTTTGAACTGCTTTTATTGGAATGGTGGAGCTACTACAAGGATACACCTTAGAGACAACTAACAGATGTCTCCTGGAATCCATCACAGTGTCTGTATCGGGACCTTGGTTCTTTTAGCTCCGTAGCTAATCATGGCAAAAAATGGTCAAGCCAGCCTGTTTCTAGACATAAAAACCTCCAATAGCCAGCTTACATCCCTTGTTTTGTTACGCCTTCCTTAGGCTACATGGCAGACTAGAATACTCCACCCAACATACCTCCCCTGTCACATGCATTTGGGGTCACACTTGAACTGTCAAGTGATAACCCACCCAGTCTTTCCCAGATCCTTCCCCATCTCACAGAAATCCTGCCCATGTATTCCTCTTTTGGCATGTCCTCAGGTAACAAAATCAAGACACCAGTTTTGGTGCCCAGGGCATTTGTAGTCCCTGGCATAACATGGAAGCTTATGTTGACCTGGGACAATGTCCCAGTGGAGGTAAACACAGTAGTGTAAGAATACAAGAGCTCAGAAAACAAGTGGAATTAATGCCTAAAAGACATCAAAATCGGCTGCGTACTGTTAACCGGTGTTAGAGTCCTGAAGAAGGGAAATGAGAAATGGCTCTTAAGCTATTAGTAGTTAAATGTGAGAAGCACTGTGCTAACTTATAAAGAGGCCTTTAGCACAGAACAGATCCGACTGAACTGCGGCGGACAAGCTCATAGGCTAAGAGGCAAATCACTCCACTCACCTTTGGGCTTTGAATATGTTGGTCTGTTAAAATGAAGGCAGAGAAAGGTAGGATCCTGAACATAAGATGAGGTCATCTGGTCAGTTCCCCTAGACTCCCTCTGGTTTAACTGGCATGCCTGGTGCGCTAGAAAAACCCTCTTGCCTTCCTCCTCCCCGAACTGCCCTTCCTGGCTGCCAAGCCAATCACTAGGATTAAATCCCAGCACACACCAACTAAGACAAGTGACATGTTCTGGCAGAAACCAGGAGAGCACACCTGGGACTAGATATTAACGGTGCTTGATACTGTGGATCGAAAGCTATTATGACAGAGCCAAATGAAAAACTGAAACTGCCTCTTACTCCAAGACAGATTAGACACGAAAGTGGATGCTGGGAGAAGACAAAGATTTGTGCCACAATTTAAGACCTGAAGGATGGAGGGGAGATGTTCCTGTCTGGAGGCACCGATTTGCCAGGCTGTTCTCTAAAATTGGATGCATCTTGGAGAATGACTACGGACCATTGCTAACTTAACCAAATAGTGACTGAGATCCGAGCCTCTAGCTTGGACTCGTGCTTCAGCATAGTAATACTACCACACATACAAAGTGTGCAACCATTGATTTGACAAGTGCATTTATTCTGTTCCAGTTAGAAAAGAAACTGTCCACCTTCACAAAGTGCAGGCAATAATATTAATTTGGAATGAGTTTTGCCTCAAGGTTGTTAACTCCTCCACCCGCAATCATAATAAAAATGAATTAATCTGAATCATTTAAATATTTGTTAGAACAGTGGCCTGATGCTCTTTATCGACCACATTGTACTGATTGATCCGATGAACAAAAGACAACCACTATGTTGAATACCTTCAAAAGATGTGGGCGCTCTAGATGGAGAGGGGTAAGCACTATAAAGACTAAAAGTTCTCTGACTTTTTTTTTTGCCTGCATGTTCCTGTGTGTGCATGCATGTAGAGGCCAAAGGCAGCCTCAAGTGTCACCCTCAGGAATGCCATATACCTCCTTTGAGATAGGATCTCACATACACACCTGTCCTCCTCTCTTTGTCTCCCTAGCACTTAGTTTACAAGTACAGCCCACTATGCCTGGCATGTTTATGTGTGTTTTGGGAACTGAACTCATATCCTTGTGTAGGTCCCATGCTCAGCTGGGCAGTGGAAGCACACGCCTTTAATCCCAGCACTTGGGAGGCAGAGACAGGAGGATTTCTGAGTTCGAGGCCAGCCTGGTCTACAGAGTGAGTTCCAGGACAGCCAGGGCTACACAGAGAAACCTGTCTGGGGGGCGGGGGTGAGTCCCATGCTCACACAGTGTTAATAATGGGGAAGGGTGTCATGGAGAGTTTATAGAGATTCCAGCAGAAGAATCACAGTTGAAGCTTTTCCCATTCCGGAGCAGGGTGATGCCACAGAGTTCTGAAGGCCCACTGAGGTAGCTATTTTCATGGTCCTGAACCCAACAGAGACCCAGAACAGAGGACATGAAAGCTTGTTCCTCCTAGCCCCTTCAGTCATTCCAGAAATATTTATTAGTCCACATTCTGTGAAAAGAAAACACTCTTCCCTTCTTCTGTCTCTGTCTTCTCATAACACAATGCACTTCCAATGTTTACTCAACAAATTAAAACCCACTGTGATCATTTATTTTGATGTCCTGAATATCCCTGATTGGACCAATAGAAGCCCCAAGATGCCTGTATCCTTTTCTTATGTCATCATTCACTGGGCCCTTTATTAATTTTTGATACAAGAAGATGCCCCAGGCTCATCTGCATTCCCATCACCAGCCCTAGAATTAGCTAGGTTTCTGAGGAGCCCTGCTTACTTTCCATGGCAAATGGTATTCTGTATCCAAAACCTCAGTGCCGGGTTTGTTCCAGCTACTGACATGTCACTTGTTGTAGTTCTCAGCAAACAGTTAAACTCCTTTCTCTAGGTACTTCAACACATTAAGAAACACAAGTTTGGGCCAGTCGAGGAATTACAAGTCTTAATTCCAGCACTCAAGAAACAGACAAGCAGATCTCTGTAAGTTCAAAGTCAGCCTGGTCTACATAGTGAATTTCAGGCTAGCCAAGGCTACACAGTGAGAGCCTGTCTCAACAAAGCAAAACAACCCAAAAGAGTATTCTGATCCCCTCAGGACCATATTAGTAGTGTGCTCTAGTTTTCCCTTCTACCGTATTTCAAACTCACTCAACAGAAACCTGACATGCCATTAACTTCAATATTCATTTGCTTCAGGATACAATATACAGAAAGCAATTTCAGAATTACACACACACAAAAAAAAAAAACAAACCAAAAACCTACTGGAGTTTTAGGTGGCCTACCTCTTCTCAGTTATAATTCAGCTTTGGTCACTGAAGTGCCAACTGTGGAACAAACGTGGGCCCCAAGTAGCCATGTGTAGGCCATGAGCAGGTGATCCAACACTCTAGGCTGTCTGTCTAGGTTACTAGATTTAACTAGTTAGACTGTCAACTGTAACTGAACATATCTGACACAAAACTGTTTATAATGGGCAGTAGTATCTGATCAAGGCTTTGTCTTGTGGGTCTTGGTGCATGTAATCATGTCACTAGGAATTGCCACCTCATCTGAATGAAAGGGCAGGCCTCCCCAGTGGTGCTGTTTAATCCTTTTAGAAGTAGACCATAATAGATTGCATTTAAGTCATTTCTATCTGAGTAAACAGTACATGAAGCTCGATTCTCAGTTGTGTCCTTTTATATCTTATATTATGACCACGGTTTTATAAGGTACAAAACCAAATGCTTCTGAAAAAATATTTAGGAAATTATTCAAAGGAAAAGGCGCTGTCAAAGGCAGTGCTCCAAAAGTGGAAGGCTGGTACTTGCACCACAAAAACAATTAATTTTTTTAGGAGGTGGACTGTTGGAGTTGGAACAGAAATTCAGAGATTAGGATTTTGTATGATGTGCTGTCCCCCTCAAGCTTCCAGAGGACAAGTCACTTGTGCCTTCATAAGGGTTTCTTCTCATCTGGGGTACTTCATTGTAACTTGCTAAGTACCATTAAGCAACTTAAACTTACTGCAGTGGTTTGAATGAGAATACCCCCATGGGCTCCTATATTAGAATACTTGATCACTACTTGGTGAAACTATTTGGGAAGTATTAGGAGGTGTGGCCTTTTGGAGTAGGTGTGTGAAGGGACTGGCTTTCAGGCTTCAAAAGCCTCCCCACCATCCCTGATGTCCTTATTCTGCTTCCTGCTTTCAGAGCAAGATGTGAGCTCTCAGCTGCTTCTGTCAACATGTCATTGTTCCACCATCATGGACTCGGACCCTCTGAAACCATAAGCCCAATTAAGTGCTGCCTTTTAAATTCCTTGCTTATGATGTTTTACCACAGTGTGGTGGTTTAAATATGATTAGCCCATGGGGAGTGGCTCTATTAGAAGGTGTGGCCTTGTTAGAAGAAATGTGTCACTGTGAGGGTGGACTTTGAGGTACTAAACTCAAGCTTTTTCCCAGTGCAGAAGAAAGAGAGCTTCCTTCTGGCTGCCTTCGAAGGCAGTCTCCTCCTGGCTGCCTATGGATCAAAATGTAGAACTCTCTACTCCTCTAGTACCATGTCTTCCTGCATGCTGCCCTGCTTCCCACCATGATGGACTGAACCTCTGAGACTGTAAGCCAGCCCCCAATTAAATGTTTGCCTTTATAAGAGTTGCCCTGGTCACAAGTCTCCCTTCACAACAATGAAACTCTAACAAAGACACACACTAATAGAAAAGTAACTACTCAGGGTACCATCTTAGCAATAATCTGAACAAACATGAACGCATGTGTTCATCATGACAGAGCCTTTGGGGAAGGCTTTCCACTGTGCTTCTGTGGTTGTTAGCAACAGTGCTGGCTCTCTTCCATAGAGTAGCTTTAGCCTGATAGAGTATCTTTAGCCTGATAGAGTAGCTTTAGCCTGATAGAGTAGCTTTAGCCTAGTAGAGTAGCTTTAGCCTAGTAGAGTAGCTTTAGTAGCTTCAGCAGACTCAGAGCCAAGCATGAGCTTGCCTGTCTTCCTTGGCATTTTTACCCTCACTCTTCACTATCTTCTCTTCACTAAAATCATATTTTGTGTTGTGTCCTCACAGTGCTTGGCCTATTTTCTGTGAACTTGTATAACCAAGAAGATGTTAGGGAGATAAAGGAAAATCACTTTTAATCTTCGAAAAGCACACTGACCTAATTTGTCAGGCCACATGCGGGCTACTGCTGTGCAGATGGGCCTGGTTTGATACTATCTCACCTAAATGGCCTTAAATTAATCTATCCGTAGTTATATAATTAGTCAGAATTATAGATTTGTGATTAGTGAGTACACATGTCTGCTGACTTCCAGTCCGTTTCTGTGAAAGCCTTTAGCACTGGTTTTCCGTTGATGGGCTTGCTCCTTGTGTTAAGACAGTCTAGCCGGGCTTCCTTTAACAGAGGTTAATTTTTAAGCCAAATATTACTAAATGTCTAGGTAGGCAGCTTAAAGGTGGCCCCCAGTCATATCCATTTCCTGGCATCTCTGTTCTTTCTTTATCCCTTCATCTGCCTTCCCTCCTTACCCAACCTCACCATTTTTTTTTAGCTCTTTCTTACTTTTTAGTACAAAAATATATTCCAGTCTCATCTTCTGCTTTCCCAGATCCAATCCTAGAATCAGCTGTTTTTCTAGGAGTCCTGTTTATTTCTGGTCAAGAACAGTGTTTACGAACCGAGGTCTGAGTGGGGGGACATCCCACTCCGGATCCTTCCTACACCTCTGGCTGCCACCTTGCTCTCCTTTTTAGCCTCACACAGAAGCCAGTTGTCATCCTCTGAACTGCTCTAATGAAAAGCAAAAACAAAGGATGGCTAAGGGCCAACAGCCAGGGAGGAAGTCAGTCCTGTCATTGGAAGTGGGTCTGGACACAGCCTCTTCTTTCCAGTGGAGCAGGAGATGACACCAGCTTGGGTTAAGCCTGTGATTGTGGACTTTCAAAGACTCAGCCAAGTTGTGTCTAGATTACTGGCCAAAAGACCCTGTAAGATGATAAGTTGGGTGTTTAAGGTTGCTCAGTTTTGGAGTAATTTATTACTAATTCATAGATAACCAATAAAGAGCCTTCTTTTTTTTTTTTAAGTCCCAAAAGACCTTCATTCTTCCCATTTTCTTGTTATAGCTCTAACTAGCATTTCCAAGTAAAACAGGAGTTGTACAACCCTGGCTACACATTAGACCACCTGAGAAGTACCTTCACTCCACAAATCCAATTTGAATTGGTCTAGGGTGGAACTCTTGTCTTGGTCATTTTCAAAGTCCCCTATGAATTTCTAATGGGTAGATAAAGAATCACAGAAGATGGAGAGCCCTAAATCAGCTCACTAAAATCAGAACAGGTTTCATCGAGAAAACGTGAGGCCCAGCCTCAAGCTAAGTATAAAACCAGTGAGCGTGGATATGGCAGAATGAACACAGCAAACGAGTAAGGAGAGCTAAGGTGTCCAGTTGTCAAATGAGCAGGGAGATGGCATGACCATTTGAATAGAAGGGGGAGGACCCTCTAGGGAGTAGGGGGCTGCTGACAGGGACACAAAACGGGGGGAGGGGAGTTGAGCAGTCTGAGCATGAGAGGTGAGGACATAACTTCTGGTGGTGGCAGAAGGATGGAGTCTAGGGGAAATGGCTTCTTACTCAGGGTGGGCAAGGACAGGCAGCATAAGAATCGGGGTCCGGTCTGGGAGTTAGGTCTGGCAATGATGTGGCAGAAAGGTTAGGACTGGCTGCTCACAGGAAGGGGGTGAAACTTGAGACGGGGAAAACTGCTCAGATTCAAACTTCCTAACTTTAGAGCATACACATAAGCAACTGCCTGAGTCGCTCTTGACATGGAAACCAAAGTGCCATTGCCATGTCAGTGCCGTTTGCTGGAAGAGCACACAGGAGAGGGTGCTGGGCTGTGTTGGGAAGAACTGCGAACGTGGCTTCGTTTATCTCTGTGTTTTAGTGATATGTAGTCATTTGTAGTGAGCTTTCAATAAGACTGGGAAGATTTTTTTCTTTTTCGAGACAAAGGTTAGGTGGCCCAGGCTGACCTTGGATTTCTAGTCTCCTTAGTCTGCCTCCCGAGAGCTGGAGTTACAGAAGGGCTCCATCATGCTTTGCTCAGGAGACCTTGAGAATTGGCTGTGTTGACTTTGAGAACTCACTTTTTTATTTCACAATGACCCACAGACGCTATTCTCATCCACTGGCTGTGGTTTATTCAGTTCTTTCTTTTTAGGCACTTTTGCCCTAAGCTAAAGTGTTTCTTTCTCCAGCAATCAGTAGAATATAAGCTGACATCAACATCAGATTTTTTTTTACATGTGTTTTGTTTTATTTTTGAGGATTTTATTCATGAGTTCAGTATTTACATCCTTCCATTCTACCCCCCCCCCATTTTCCTGTTTCCTTAACTCCTTCTAAAATTCATAATTTCTTCTTAATTATTATCATTATATATGAATGCATGTGTATATATGCATATATGTTATATAACTATAACAATAATATTATACACACCCGCAATCTGCTGAGTTCATTTAGTGTTCTCATATGTCCATGGGTTTGGGGCTGACTGCTTAGCATTCTGGTTTTGAGCCTAGCCTTTAATGGCTGAGTCATCTTGCTAGCCCAAGGCTGGCCACTTAGGGTTAGATAACCAATCAGGGGACTCGTCCCTGGAGAAGACTGACTCTCCCTCTCGTAATAGCCATTAGTTGCCTGTAGCTCTTCATCTCATGGTGGGGACCTGTGAGTGATAGCATCCGTGTTCCTTGTTAATGATTTGGTTGTTGTTTTCTTTTCAAAAAGCAACACTGCCCAAGACGTCTCTGCCCAGGGTGTCGGGCGGGCATACATTTTTTACTGTGGATCCATGACACAGATGGATGCCTACTTTCCAGCTGCAGTCTGCACCCATTAGGCGGGGCTCTTTATTTTTTATTAAGTGGTGAAGACACACAGTATTCCCACTACCTGATCTTGATGCTTTGAACTTTTCAAGCTGTTTTTCCTTCTCCTTTAGTCTGGATAACCGCTGTGTCCCCACAAGAGGAGGAACAGTCATAGAGAAACACAGCTGAACTTTACTGTGGCCAAAAGAAAAAGAAAAAAACAATTACAAGGTCTGGACATCGAGCCTGAGGCTGGTGTTTAAAAAAAAATGCTTATGTCTGCATAACTTAACTTGTATCTCTTCCGTAAATCAAACCTGCAATTCCACTTGGCTGCATCCAAGTCACTTCGATGTCTGCCAACAAGAACATTAATGAACTCACTGTCTCACGCAGGTTTGTTCATGTGGCCTTCCTTCCAGCTGCTGCCCGGGCTCCGTCTGAAGGAGGTCGAAAGCTGCACCAGGCCATCGCTTAATCCCAGGATACTGTATGTCGTGGTCTTCAGGTCCTCTGTCTGCTTTTAGGGTGACATGGCTTTGAAAAGTAGTAATTCTTGTCCTGAAAATACTTTATGAAGCTTGGCTGATTTCTGCCTGTGACCTTTCTACCTTTACATCAGTGCCTGTGACAAGTCCCTAACTGGTTACGTTGTACTCTTGCTTTTTGGGGTTCTTGGTTTACCTCTGTGGATTTATAGCTAGGGGATTATTCCAGAACACATTGTTCCTCCTTAGACTTCTCAAAATGGTATGAGACCGTTAAAAGAAACATGTTAAAGCTGATGTGAACCTAATTTGTCAAAAATGTAATAGAATTATAGAGCGATCACTTGTTCCCAAACTTTTCTGCAGGTGGAGTCTAATGAAGGTCTATAAAATTCTAAGTCCTAGGCTATGTGCCAGACCAATTAAATCACCACTTCTGAGGATGGGCTTTAGGCATCAGTAGTATTTTGACTCCACAGGTCATCCCCATGTGTAGACATGTTTGGAAACCACAGATCTGGACAAGGCTGTTGGCTCGTTTTCCCTGCCCGGCCCTGCCATTGGTGGCATGCCTTTGGCCTTTTAGCATCTTTCTTATCTCCATCCACAGGGAACTCTGAGGGTGTAAGCCTAAGTATGAACACTGGACCAGACATAACTGAAAGGTGACGACCTATGAGGAGGCAAGGACCAAAAAGTAGATGTAAAACGGAAGCCTGCACTTCCTGCTGGCGTTGATGTTAATTTTTATTTTTTTTAATTTTTATTTATTTATTTTTTTTTTTTGTGGAGAAAAAGGTTTATTTCATCTTATGGTTTATAGGCCATCACCAAGAGTAGGGCAGGAACTCAAGGCAGGAACCTGCAGGGGGGAACTGAAGCAGAGGCCATGGAGGAGATGATAATTTTTAAATGTGTTACTGATCACAAAGGTTTTTTTTTCCTCTTGTAATTTCAGACGCCAAAGACTTCTCAGTTTGTGAACTCTGTTTAATGAGATACAAGTGTCTCATGCTATAAGCTTTAGAATTCCCTTGCTTTGGAACTTGGTTGTGTTAGTCAGGTACAGTCTGAAACAGGGAATCCTATAAGCAGGGAGTGAGGACTGTCCACTTGTCCTATTTAAAGAATCACAATCTGATGTAAAAAGGTAGGTATTGAAAACCTTAAGTTTCTGCACATAGATAACACATTATTTATTTATGTAAATAACTACTTAGCTGTCCAGAAACTGAAGGAAGGTGATTTTGATTATAGCAACAATTGTTCACTCATAGGTGAATTTGCATATTAGAGTTCAGAGCTCTAACATTGCACACATAATCTCATGCTGGCTTATAAAATTTTAGAACTAGCAGAGGAACTCAGTTATTTTGCTAGTTGTGCCTTGGGAGATATAGATTGAAATAAAATTATAACTCAAGTTTTTGGATGATTGCAGTTATCCAAATAGATGTGGCCTTGATTTTAAAAAGGTTATGAACAAGTTCACCATATATATTTCACTATTGTTAAGCTTTAGTCAACTTAGAAACAATGGATACTTAATTTCTGATCTATTGCTTACTTAAAACCTTCCGTGCTAATATGTAAAAGTTCTAGACCTTGTGCTTAGTTCATCTTTGACTGCTGGCATGGAGCAGTGAAAACCAAAGATACACAGCTATAATCTCTTTGTTCATAATATCTGTCAGGAAAAAACCATGAGACTCCACAGAGGTTGCCCTTGACTAGGTGCAAAAAGTTCGGCAAATGCCTTTTCTTCTGCCTCTGTTGTTTCTCAGTTTATTGGCCTGATGAAATTCACTGCTTGTATGTCCTATGTTAAGCCAACTCTATTTCTGTGAAAATCTCACTTGGTCATGATGTACTGTTTTGTAAAAGACTATTGTTATATTTGATGTGTGTGATGGCTATTCCTGGTTGTCGACTTGACTACATCTGGAATGAACTACAGTCCAGAAATGGGGGCACATTTGTGACCCTGATCTTGAGACTCGAAGACACAGGCTTCTGACTCGGATCTTGACATTTAATTTAATTCTAGGAGACTGAGTGAGGCAAGCAGATCTCTTTGTTCAAGGCCAGCCTGGGACAGAGCAAATTCCAAATCCAGGCATGGTGGTACACACCTTTAATCTGGGCCACACCTTCTGCTGGAGGCCTATATAAGGACAGTGGAAGAAGGGAAACTCTGCTTGTTTGCCAGTACCTATCTGTTGGAACCTACTTCTTCAGGATTCCAGCTTGTACATAAGGCCAGAACTACTAGATTCTTGGACTTCCCATTGACAGCTGCCCATTGTTGGGTTAGTTGGACTGCAGTCTATAAGTCATTCCAATAAATTCCCTTAATATAGAGAGACATTCCATGAGTCCTGTGACTCCAGAGAAGCCTGACTGTTAAAATGTGGCAAGTTTTTGTTTGGCTCTTTGTTCTGTAAAATATTGGCCTGTAGTTGTCTTTTATCATCATGACTCTGTCTGGTCTGTGGTGTCATTCATAGTTAGCTTTGGAGAATGACTCAGGAAGTACCTCCTTTCGTATTTCTCATGCCAGTATACAGCCTAACATCACAAAGTCTGTTTGGTTTTTACCCTTTCTATACTCATAACCCCCTGTTCTGGCCACGAAAATCGCACCTCCCATTCCGTGTGAGTGTGAAGGCCCCTGTTTGTAACCAGCATTCCCACTGACATTTCTTCCTCTTGCCACTGCCCCCTCCCTCCTTGAGTTTTGCTTCAGTGAATGACCACACCCACTTCCATACCTTCCACTCACCACCCCGGCTGGCAGACACCCAGGGCCAGACTGTTCCATCACTTGGACATCCTCTTCACCTTCCTTTTATGAAACTCTTTCTGCCAGTCAAACCTGTTTTGTTCAATTTAAGTTCCATGTTATCTGCTTATAATTGGCAAATAATAAATACCTACTCGATAAGTATTTTTTAAGCCTACATTTTAAAATAGAGAAGTGTTATGTTGATACTCAGACAAAGATGACATTAGAACCGTTTGTGTTTGCATTGCTATTAACTTGATGGCCAGCCATAGGCAAATTAGCCTAACTTTTATGTTAAGTGGAATGATGATAAAAAATTATGGCACATGCTTATGACTGTGTACCCTATGCCATTCTAAAGACTTGACATCTATTAAGTCATGTGATCTGGAAAATGGTCTTTCCAACTTCATGCTATGACTATTTTTAGCCTACAGAAGAGAAAGCTATATTTCGGAGGGTGCGTCTGTACATTCTGTTTCATAGATGCAGACACAAAGACTCCAAGGTCATACAGCTGGAATCCAAGCACTGTCACCCTGGAAAGCACACTGTCTGACACCTATGCAATGCCCTTGTACAGCACTTGTTTCAGAGTGGGCCCTGGCAAGAAGTAACCATGTTAACACAGACCATGAAGCATGAGGACAGCTCATGGTCGTGGTGCTGCACAGGCAGACTGAGGAGGGTTGTCTCCTCTGAACCTATGAACAGGTAGCAGTAGTCTTCCTACCTGGAGTTTAAAGTCCTCTGTGTTGTAATGGGTAAAGTGAACTGTACACTTTATGTAGAAAGAAGACAGAGTTAGAAATAGATTATAAATTTCAAACTAAAGTGGAAAGACAGAAAAGATTCTTCCAGTTGATACGGATTGGGGGAGTGACCAAAGATACACAGGACATAACAAAGTAAATAATGGGCCTCAGAAGGAGCTGGAGACACAGCCCAGTGGTTGTGAGGGAGAAAACCAAAAGCTTGAGAGACATAAGATTTAAAAGCAGCTGAAGAGTCTACAGACCCACTAATGTGAGGAGTGCATACAGCTGGCACATGTAGGAGCTGGCACATGTAGGAGCTGGCACTTGATAGGTGCTCAACATATTCTTGTTGAGTCTCTGACAATCCTTTAAAAAAATGTAATTTGCGTTTCCAGTTAGAAGTGCAAGCATAGCAGAAAAAGAAAACTAACAAAGCAATGTCTGGAAATTATGGAGGCTGGGAAGAACAGCGGTACTGATGCGGGGCTGGAGAGAGCAGAAGCCCAAATGGGCGGTGTGCAAAGATGAAGGGAAACTCAATTTACATTACAAAATCCCCAAAGACTCTGGAAAGTGAGGGTGAAGATGAGGTTAAGGTTTCTCTGACAGTGTGTTAATGAAGCAATTATTCTTGTAGCCCTTTTCCTGCTTCTCGGGCAGCAACAGCTCTGACCCTCTCTGCATGCAGACTGTTGCCTGTCAAACCAGCATGCTCCTGGCAGAAAATAGAAATCTGCTCTAGGGAAGGAAAGGAGTACCCCAACATCAGGAACTCTCTCAGGGGATAGCCTAAGATCTCCACTTTGGGAATCCCCAAGTGATGGACCCAGCTAGATTTCGGGACATGGGGAACAGGGGTGGTGTACATGGGGACAAGTACAACCTTGGGGTTTCAAATCAGCTCTCTGATGGACAATTTCTGGGTTGAACAAACAACCAGGCAATAGCAAAAAAAAAACAAAAACAAAAAACAAGAGACCTCTCTGACATGACTAACTCCAAAAATCTCAGAGGAAACAGTCACTTAAGAGAGATGGCCACCACTGTTAACACATTCAAAGAACATCCAAACATTACAAGACTTCGTGTGTGTGCGTGCGCGAGATCCCACACGGGCACCTTTTTTTAAAGCTATCCTAAAAACAGATCGGAACTTAAGAGAACACAGCAAAATTAATTAGCTTTTTAGAAACTAAAATTATGCCTGCCACCAAATACAAAACTGATTTAGATAAAATAGGAGACAGACATAGAAAGTAGAATTTAGGAAATAGCTCAGAACACTAGTGTTTTGTTTGTTTGTTTTTGTTTTTAAAGATGGGGAAAGCAGAAAGAAAAGATAAGAAAATTTGAAGACCAGTGCAAAAGATTTGATACCTGAGTAATGGACGTTTCCCTAAAAAGGAAAAAGAAAAGGGCTGCGGGGTTGGGGGGAGAGCTAGGAATTTAATTGAGTTTAAGAAATGATTAGATGAAGGTTCATTACTGCAAACTGCTAATTAGGACTGGTGAGATGCTTGGCTGCGAGCACAAGGACATGAGTTCAAGCCCCAAGATCCATGTGAGGACACATATACACATACACACACACACACACACACACTCACACACACACATTCACACATACACACACACACACACTCATACACACACAGAGATGGCTGTTTGTAATCTCAGTCCTGGGGAGGCAGAGACCACTAGATTCTTTGGAGCTTGCTGGCCAGTTGTCCTAGCTGATCAAGTGTCCCAAGGCAGTGAAAGAGTCTGTTAAAAAAAAAAAAAGTGAATACAGTGTGAGTGTGAGGTTGTCTTCTGACCTCCACATGCATGCACATGTATGCACACCCACCCATACACATACACATGTGCACCTATACACACAGGAACGCTCAGGTGCATGTGCACACACAAAGAGAACAGCTAAGTAAGTAAAGAACCAAACTCTTTACTTATTTTGGCCAAGTACAGACCAATGACAAGTGTGTGTCACAGGTCCCATTTAATATAAACCCATGAACCTCAGTTTCAATAAAAAAAAAATATGTAGGAAGGAAATAAAGTCATAGTGTGTTACTCAGCACAGGACGAGAGCACTTAAGTAATGTACGGGTGGAATAGTGACATAAGCCATTGTCACAGAGCCAAACGTGGAGACGCAGAGCATGAATCTGTGGCAGAGCAGGAAGTAATGACGACCTGATCCTTATTTTCTTTATTGGGAAATCGACAGATAATGTCTAACGTGGAAAAGTTGAGAAATTACCATATGAATTAGAACTAAGAAGAAATACAGAGTCTGCAACCAGACAATCAAAGCTGGTTGCCTGCAGGCGTGCTTGATGGAGCTGGGAGGGGGAGGAAATGGATATTTGGACCAAGGCTGTGAAGCTGTTTGACTCTTTATATTTGTATTTCAATTTTTAATTTGTTCTTATGTGTGGGATGTGGGAGTGGGCACACGTGGAGCTCACAAGGAACTTTCTCTCTCTTTGGGAATTAGTTCTCTCCTTCTGCCCTGGGATCCAGAGATCCCAGCTCAGGGTTTTTGGCTTTTGTGGCCAATGACTTTCTTCACGTGCAGAACTGTCTCACCAGCCCTGTTTGACCCTTTAAACTATTTGTAAACTCTAAAAATTTAGTAAAAATAAAAGCCGCATGTTAGTTAAATGGTGTTATCAGAAGCAACTAAAAGTAATCACAGAGCCGAGAACAGGGGAAACTCGTGACTCAAGGTGTTCTGCCTGAAACTTATCCTATGATTTATCTACTGATTCAACAATTTAATTTTTAGCAAATTCTTTCCACCACTACTACTACTACTTAACTATCGTCGTCGTCGTCGTCGTCTCACTAAGCAGCCTCCGCTGGTCTGGAACTCACCATGTAGAACATGAACTCACAGAGATTTGCCTGAAGGATTAGAGGTGTGTGGTGCCATGCCCAGCTTCTTTACCCTCCCCCTTTTTTCTTTTTTTTTTTTTCCCCCTTTTTTTCAGTTAAAAAAGGTGGAAACAGATATGTGTTGTGCCCTTGCATAGACTTTGTTAGGTCAATGTTTACAGTACATAGTCCTCAAATTCTGAAAAGAAGTTAAACTTTCATAGGGAAATTATGAACTAAAAGCACAGCTATGCTACTGTTTGATTCCAAAGAAAAGTTCAATAAAAATAATTGCAAATTTATTACTAGGTGAACTCCAGACTAGAAGAAGTATAGATCAAATGGTATAGCATTGTTAAATACCATGATAAAGGCGATGAGTTTTGTAAGATCTCTCTCTCTCTCTCTCTCTCTCTCTCTCTCTCTCTCTCTCTCTCTCTCTCTCTCTCTCTCTCTCTCCTGCTAGAGAATATCCTTTTGCTCAAGCATGCGTGATGAAAGGCTATTGAGGCTGAACTTTTCGCACGGTTTCTGTTAGCCATAAACAGTGTGCCGTACCTTCTAGTTAATGTATATCAAGCCTGGCACTCACTCAAATACAATTTCCCAGATCCTAGATATGGGGATGGGGCACCAGTCAAAGCTGCCTTCTTTGCCCATTGACCTTACAACTAATCTGAGACAGGCTTCTCTTCCACAGCGAATCCTGAGTTGACACACATTTAAAGTGTGTCCCTTAGTTTTGCTAACTCTGAGATGAGAATAACCATGCTGGTTTACCTTTTATGGATTTTCCAAAACAGTAGTTACGATGCCCGTCAACAACTGCCAATAAATAAGTAAAATATTTGGTGGTTACTTATTACAATAAACAAAGAAAAAGTGAATTTGAGGTTTTTTTACCAAGGTAGGGACTGAGCTGTTTCAACTTTTCAGAGTGTCTGCAGGAGCAGATGTTTTATAGCAAAGGAGAATGGAACCATCTAATTCATACATTATATAAATACATAGATATTCAAATGTTATTTGCTAGAGTCCATCTCCTAACTCCTTGTCAAGGACAAAATATGTAATTTTTGTATTGACATATCTGCAAAGTGCTAACTCAGGAGCTAACTTATGGTTATTGAACCATCTACATTCAGCTCCTACCAAAGCAAATGGATACAGGACATTTTTTGCCCGTGCCATAAGCAACAACTTGACAGGCCCCATAAAGTTTCTGGTTACACATACTAAGTGAGTACATTTTGAATTACAAGGATGACAGATCCCATGGCCATTAAAAGTTCCAACACCCCCACCCCATTAGATATTGCAGTCGTATCTAGCTTATTCATTTCTGCCTCCACATTGGGTAACTAAGGAAACAATGACATCAGTGCTCAGTGGGGTTCAGAAACTTCTCTCACTTAGGCCTCTGGTTTGGGAAGCCTGAGATCTTGCTAGCTCCCACCTCGGCCACTGGAATAAACTCATGCAACTTTTCTTTTTTCTGAGATACCAATAAGGAAAATTATATTCTGTTATAAATATAAAATCATATTTATAATAATTTAAATAATATACTGTACCATTTCAAAAAAACATATTCTAAGGTATACTATTTCTGAGGGTCCCTCTCCCCTTTCTTTCTTTCTTTCTTTCTTTCTTTCTTTCTTTCTTTCTTTCTTTCTTTCTTTCTTTCTTAAGATTTATTTATTATTATATGTAAATACATTGTAGCTGTCTTCAGACACACCAGAAGAGGGCATCAGATCTCATTACAGATGGTTGTGAGCCACCATGTGGTTGCTGGAATTTGAACTCAGGACCTTCAGAAGAGCAGTCAATGCTCTTACCTGCTGAGCCATCTCACCAGCCCAAGGCTATGGAGTTTTCATGGGGTGAAGACTTAAGGGTTGGGATTAGGTGACTAGGGGTGGGCCTTAGAGGTCATACCACCCCCAATCCCCCAGTTCTGGGCCACAGAACTCTGCTTCCTGTTGTAATATGATCTTGTGCTCCAGGACTGCAGCCTAAACTTCTATGGCCACTACACCCTCCCCACCATGGTGGACCGAAATCTTCTGACTCTATAAGCCAAAATAAGCCATTCCTGCAGTAAGTTGCTTCCATGAGATTTTTGGTCACAGTGGTGAGGAAAATCACTGATACATTTCCCCCAAAGTAGAGCCCATGATAAAGTGTGTGTGTGTGTGTGTGTGTGTCGGGGTAATGTGGGCAAAGATTTCAAGGAGCTTTAGTTAGCATTCAGAGGGCTAAAGGTGAGTTCAAAGTTAGTTTTGGAAGTGTCCACAATTACAGGTGACTCCTGAAGAGACTTAGGTGCCCTAGAACTGTCTGTCGATGGATCACAAGGGAGGGAGAGAGTGCCTCATGGTTCTTATCCCTCACACCTCCAGGACAGATTTACAAATGTCATCTGCTCAGCCCCAGCTTCTGCATGAGTGCTGGTGGATTCCTGAAGACTCCTACTCCAGGGTTAGAGAGAGTTCGGGCAGGAAGTAGAAAGTACCCGAACGAGCAGGTCCGCAGCCTCCTTGGCCTTGCAGCCAAGTTTATACTGATCCAACAATGAAAGGAAAACACCCAACTTCCCTCCCAGAGCTCTGGAGTAACGGATGAGGGATCAGCACTCACCTGCTAAAATCCTCCTTCACTCTGATTGGCAACCGTTTTCTCTCAGGTGACTAAGCAAGTGATCGCCTTTGTCTTTCTAGATCTGCCAAATTGCTGGGTATCAATACCTGGAAGTTTCTTTCCCTGCAGTTTTACATGGTTGGTTCTAAAATTTTCAGTAAAATATATCTACCCAAAGATGCCTTCTCTGAACAGCAAACAGACCTAGTCAGTTACACCGTCTTTTTGTGTTATACATTATATTGTCTGTCTGCGCAGCACTCGACATTCTCATATATATATATGAGAATATATATATATATATATATATATTTGGCTTCCTGCCTCTATTGAACTTAAGTTTAAACTCCATGAGAACAAAGATCCTATCTATCTGAGTTGAGACAGTTTCTAGTGGGTCCTACTAGGTCAATTACCCACTAAGTAAGAAGTGGGAATTAAAAAAAAATAAATGAGTTTAAACAGCATTCTTATTGAGAAGAGATGCAAAATGGAAAATGTTTTGATTCATATCCAACATTTCAGTTTTAAAATATAATGAGATGGAGGGGCAAGCCTGGATTTCATCACTTACTACCTATGTGGTTTTGGACAAACTGCCAAGCTACCATTGATTTGTTGGATTGATTGGTTTGCCTTTTTGATGCTGGGCATCAAACGCAAGGCTCTCACATATTTGCACATGCTACGTGGGCGCTCTACCGCAGGGCACCTTACATCCCCTGCCTACCATTTTACACCTTAAGATGAATATTACACTTATCTCCTCAAGCTGTTGTGAGGATGGCATATGACAAGGCAGAGAAAATGCCGACCACAGTGTCTGCCCATGGTAAAGGCTAGGGATATCCCAACCACTGTTGTCATCAGCATCATCTGCAGCAGCAGCATCCTCATCATCATCTTCATCGTCATGATCATCATCACCACCCTCGCTCAACCTTATTTCTCCATTTACTAAAATAACACACCAAAACTGTCAAACAAATGCTTGTTTTGTTTCATAGTGTTTCTTCCTCATCTCAGTCTCAGTCTTAAACTTAATCTCATCATCACCTTTCACTGTACAGTTTAGGAAACTTGTTATAAAGCAAATGCCTTTATCATAGTCATCACACTTTATATTTGTTACTTTCCTATTGGTGTGATAAAAGGCAGCTTAGCGGAAAGCTTACTTGAACTTATGGCTACAGAGGTTGGAGTCCCTGATGGTAGAGTAAAGGCATAGTGTCAGGAGCTGGAGCTAGGGGTCAGGTGTTGAACTGCAAGCATGGAACAAGAGAAAGCGTAGGCCCCGAATGGCATGAGTCTTTGAACTTTCAAGCCTGCCTCCTATAACATAATTCCTTCAACCAGGCCACACTCCTAAACCTTCCCCAACAGTGCCACCAACTAGGAACCAATGTCAGACCCTACAGGGACATTTCCATCCAAACCACCACCAAGGTCATGAAATAGATCCAGGAGCCCCACCCACCTCTGCCAATCTTACCATAGGCCCAGAATTGACCACTTATTGGTTTAGTTACATTTTCTTTATGTTTTTGTATGATCTCACCATCCACATTTCAACCTTACACTTTATGGTTCAGTCTTTACACTCTATACTTTAGTCTGGGCCACGTTCTTATTGTCTCCACAGTGAATCAGCTGAAGAATCCAGGCCACTTTGAGTGTTTCTCATGTTCTAGCTTTGTTTGTGCTTCAGTTCGTCATGGTCCTCTGTGTTCTGCATTCCTTAAAAACTGGATCCAGACACTTGACCAAACTCAGGGTAGATCTTTTCTGTAAGATTGCAGGTGGTTGTGTCACCATTTGAAATGTCACCATTGTCGAGCCCAGTGGTTCTCAACCTTCCTAGCACTGCGATCCTTTAATACAGTTCCTCATGTTGTGGTGACCGCCCCCCCAACCGTAAAATTACATTTGTTGCCACTTCATAACTATATTGTTGCTACCGTTATGAATCATAATGTAAATATCTGTCTCTTCTGATGATCTTAGGTAACTCCTGTGAAAGGGACATGACCCACAGATTGAGAACCACTGGTCTAGATGCATTAATTTGTAGCCAGAAAGGAATGGGGTAGTAAGGAACTGCTCCTGCTGTTTCATTCATTAGGATGATTTTCAACAGATGCTTCTTTTCATCTGTAGTCAGTAATATGCAAGAAGGGCAAGATAAATGCTTGGCTTTTCCTTAACTTAAAAATTTTCCCAATGAATTAGCTCCTGGCCATCCTAAAGTAGACACTTATTTTTAATATTATAAGTAGACAACTGTATAAACATATGATAGGTCTCAGCCCATTGAAATACTTACCCTCATTGAAATTCAAACTGTTCTATTTTCAGAGCTGTGTCGGGTTGCTTTCTGAGTCCTTTTAGGCACAATACTGGGGACTGCTGTTAGTGTTCTCTCTGTCTAATATGACAGCACTCTCCTTTTTAAATAGCCCTTGTTCCAGACATAGACTCAACCATCCCCCTAGAAACTCTAGCTTATTTCTGCAGTAAATGATGTTTGAAGACTATGCTTTGCACAACTGGTCATTGTTTCTGGGCTTTATAGGGAAGCATAAAATATAATAGTATTAAAATAAATTGTATAATATGTAATAAAGTAAAATATATGCTTAAAGGTAAAGGTATCTCTTGGGTTTACCCTCCCATGTTTGATTCCACTTCCTGGCCGTAGGACTTTTATTTAGCCCTCTTTATACCTACCCTTGTACTCCATGAATCTTGTTTCTCAAAGACTCCTGGGATGAGGGAGTGAGAATATTCTGCAGTAGTTCACTCGTTTTATCTCAGATATGCATGCCATAGTCTCAGAGCAACAATTCTAATATTACCACAAAATTATTACTGGGAACCGTTGAAAGCATTTTTGCATATCCTCTGTTTGTACTTCACTGCCAAAAGGATTTACCTATTTTATGTGTCTTAGTGCTTGTCTGCATGTGTGTGAGTCCACCATGTATGTATAGTGCCTGAGGATGCCAGAAGAGGGTTTCGAATTCCCTGGAACTGGAGCTATGAATGCTTCTGATTGTCATGTGGATGCCAGGAACCAAACCCAAGTCCTCTCCATGAGCAGCAGTGCTCTTGATGGCAGAGTCATCTCTCTAGCCCCCACCCCCCAACTCCTCCATTTTTAATCCTATAGTATAGTATAGTATAGTATAGTATAGCATAGCCTATAGTTACTACTTTTTAACCTTCAGTCTTAGTTCTACATGTAATTCTGTGTTTGGTGTGCACAATCAACCTCCTGTAGCTCAGTTTTTGCTAGGTTAATCGTTAAAGAAAAATTACATTTCTTTATTTGTCTCTGTGTGTATAGGCACACACATGCAACAGTGTACATGTAGGGGTCAAAGGACAATCTGTATGAGTTACCTTTCTTCTTCTGCCTTGTGGGTCCCGGGTATTTAGCTCGACCTGTCAGGTTTGGCAACAAAATGCCTTGACTCACCAAACCATCTCATTGGTCCTGGGTTATTTTTGTTGTCTTATTCTGTAGTAGATTCCTAAAGAAATACTCATAGGAGTGACATTCTTAGAGTTCTCACATATTGCTAATAGTTTATACACACTTTTTGTAACTGAAGATATGTTTTACTAGATGCAAATCTTGAATATGTTCCTTGTGTAACATCTTAAATATGTGTTACTTATGTAAATCTTAAATTTGCTATCTGGCTTCCCTTTGCCATAAAACACTGCTGTCAAAATGTCTGATTGTGATCTAATTTTCTGTCCCTGTTGGGCTAGATGCCCAGAGTTTTTTTTTTTTTCTTTCTAATTAGACTGTTAAAAGCTGGGCGTGGTTGTGTGTACATATAATCCCAGTACTTGGGAATCTGAGGCAGAAGGATTATGAACTGTAGCTGGGTTATATTGTGAGACCCTGTTTCAAAAGTGAAACTTAAAAAAAGAAAAATAAGGTCTTAAGGTAAGACTTCCAGCAGTTTACTTTTGAAAATTCTCTTAAATTATATTTTTCAGTGTTTGTTTTGTTGCCCCCTTTGTTGTCCAGATTTTGGATCATTTTAATTGTTTTGTTTATTAGTTTTTTCATATTTCATATTTTATAATGTTTTTCTCCTCCTCTAACTCTTTCTATATTCTCCCTACCTCTTCTCTCTCTCTCTCTCTCTCTCTCTCTCTCTCTCTCTCTCTCTCTCTCTCTCTCTCTCTCTCTCTCTCTCTCTCACCCCCCACCTCTTAAGACAAAGACAGAAGGAAAAGCCCCTAAACAAAAGTTCTTTGTGTTGGCCTGGGGCCTGCCCTGAGAATGGTTGATAACACCCCGTGGTTCTCCACTGGAGAAAGCTGCCTTTCCTGGGCCCCAGCAGGTAGCAATTGCATAAAAATCTTCTGGGTAACAGGTGGGACTCTGCCCACTTCCAATTCTCTGAGCTGGGATTTTGTCTGGTTTGAACTGTGGAGTTCTAGTGCATGCTGTTAGTCTGTGAGTTCATGCACACATCAGCCCTATTGGAGTCACCCATCCCTTGGGTTCCTACAATCTTTCTGCATCCTCTTCCACACAGATCCATGAACCTTGAAAGGGGAGAGGTTTGATGAAGACACCCCATTAGGACCGAGGGCTCCAAAATCTCTCGCTCTCTGCATGTTGTCCAGCTCCTCCACTAATTTTTAGGATTTATCACTGACAACCGGTTTAAAGCTTAAAAAATTTATATATGTTTCCTTTCCTTTGCTTTCCTTTTCTTTCTTTTCTTTTTTTCTTTTCTTTTTTTTTTTTTTAGAAACCAGACCTGGGCTGGAGAGATGGCTCAGAGGTTAAGTGACCCAAGTTCAATTCCCAGCACCCACAAGGCAGCTTACAACTAACTGTCTATAACTCCAGTTCCAAGGGATCTGATGCTCACACACAGACATACATGCAGGAAAAAGCACCAATGAGCATAAAAGAAAAATAAAACATTAAAAAATATTTTTTTGCTTGCTTGCTTGTTTTGATATAAATCTCCTGCTGGTCTCAGACAATATAGAGCAAACCTGGAACTCGTAAACTTCCTGCCTTAGCCTCCAAAGCTCTGAGCCTGTGCCACCGTGCCCAGCTTCTGGTTTCTTTTATGTACAAAATTAATAATAACTTTCTTTTTTCACTTTCTCCTTCTGCTAGGTCATGCTTAGGCTCTTTCTCATTTACCCTTCATTTCTAAAATGACTTAAAGTCCTTTTATTTCATATTCTTTCGTGGGTTTCATAATCTAATTTTTGCTTATGATATTCTCTCATACAGTCTTTTCTTGCTAACTTCTAGATCATTCTGATGTAGTCACCCATGGCTTGGGCATCTTTCTGGACAGTCTGCCATTGACTATGGGGATGTTAATCTGCTCCCGTTCAGTTGTTGAGACAGTTAGCACGGAGTTTAACGTCAGGCTTTTCCCATTGCTTACTTCGATGTGAGATCCACTTCCTCCACTCTGAGAAAGCCCACCCTGTGTAGCTTCTGACTTCCCAGAATTGCTTTCTGTCCTCACAGTGCTAATAACATGATGCAATGCATTTTTAATTTCCTGCCTTTGCCTCCTTCTCTGATTTCGTTTGGACCCTTTCTCTGTCCCAGCTCTCTGTTGCCCGCATCTTTCTCATGTTCCATTCACTTTCAGCCATCTTGCTACAGTGTCAGGTATTGGTCTTTGGGGAGCCCTGTGTGGATCATGCTTGCCTGGTCATACTCTGACTCTGTGACTGACTCTGTACACCAGGCAGTCCACTATTGCTATAGATCAAATCCTGTGGACTTCAGTTTCATCACACTCTGCTTGCAGTGAATGTCCCTGGGCACTTTTGGGATCTATCACCTGCTGTCCTATCTAGGGGGACGACCATGGCTTCCTTCATCCTCGCCATACTCACAGGGACCAAGATTAGACACATCTATGGTCCTTGATGGTTGCCCACACCACTTGTTTTCCGGAGTGTCCATCACCACATTTGGTTGTAACTACAGTTTGTGGCTCTAGGATTGGGTTTCTGTTTTCTGTGTCCTAGAGGGGATTTGCTTTTGGTCAACACTGCCATACTACTGTGGCATTCTCAAGTAGTCATTTTAGGCAGGGCAGCCAAGTCTTTCTTTGCATTCATTGCCTGATATTTTGATCAAAATGAAAAACGATATGGGTCAACACAATGATATTTTACTTTTACAATAGTGAAACAAACTTTTTTCCTGTTTCCTGATAGTTCACATTTGCACGTCTTGTTCTTGGGTCTCTAATAAAAATGGCACCACAGGGTGAAGTATATTGACTTTATGGCCCCTAACTCAAAGCTTTTCAGGTAATTAGATCACATAAATGTGTGTGCCAGAGAGCTGATTGAGATCTTTATAAATCATGGCACTAAGTGCATATGGTTCATACTAACGCATTAGTGTCGTAGCAAGTTCAGTTTGTGACTTTATGCTTGAGTGTTAATGAGTAGACACATTTACTCACTGGTTAAAGAAAAATAGCTTCTCCCATTTATGATTAAACAGACTAGGGGTTCTGAGAAATAGTTCTGAAACCTTTGCAAGGCAGTCTCTTTCAACTTCCAAACAGTAGAATGAATGAGTGTACTAACAATTGCACTAAAACAATACTCACCCAGACAAGTGTTAAAACTAATTCCAGATCCTCTCAAAACCAAATCATACATCTAATATTTCTATGATTAAAAAGGACATTTATAATTTATTTTTGTTTGAAGTTCCTATATGAGATACTTTCTTGTTCTATACCAAAGCATAAAATGGCTTCTTAAAAATTGCAATGCTGTCGTTAATAAATAGCAAGATAGACATGTAGATACATATAGGACAAGTTTGGCAAGTTGTTAGTGGAAGACAGAATAAGGGGTATAGAGGTTTTTCTATATGTGTTGTTTAACTTTGATGTACTCTTGAACATGCTTGTGACATTAATATCGGAAGAAACACTATTGTAAACTTTAAATATCCATGAAAGAGAAATGGAAATCATTTCATTTTGAAAGTTTTGTTTAAAATCAAAAGGACTTTGTAAGACGTGGAAGAATTACATCTTCAAAGTTTCTTTGTGTGAGTCTACGTACATTTTAATCATTCTCACAAAACGAGAGTTCCTCAAAAACAGGTTGTATCTGTTCATTCTTTACGGATGTCCTCCATCCAAAATAGCTCCAGGAAGAAGGTTTCCTTGATACAGGCTTAAAATAAAAACCCAATTTAAAAGACTCTGGCTGACTGAACCGGGTGCCAGAAGACACTGGAGTAGACGTGCTTCCTCCCCACATGCGCCTGCGCTCCACACAGCTTTGGTTTTCAGCTTGCATGGGAGAGAAGGCTTTGGTTTCTTCACAGGCTACAAGACGATTTTGGAGAGATGACATCATCCTACTTGTCCCTAAAAATGGGTGTGGACCCTCAGGATTAGAGCAAAGGCCAACAACTAGTGCAGTGCGCCGGGGCTGTTCTGGGGCTCAAGTGACGAGGTGCCCAGGAAGTGAAGGAAAAGGTTTTGCTTCCAGCTTTTCAGAGATATCTGGTCGTGGGGACAACTTAGGCAGGGGACATCCCAGATGAGCTTGTTTGATATGACCATCATTGTTTTCAAAGGGAAGGCTTTCTACAGATATCATAAAGAGATTCAGTCAACGATATTCATGACTGATCACCAGGACGTCCAGGTGGAAGAGTATACAAAGGAACACCATGCTGCCATCATCCCACAACTGACTGGCAGTCCTCCACTGTGGTGGTTTGAAAGAAAATGGCTCCTACAAGCCCATAGGAAGGGGCACTCACTATTAGGAGGTGGGGCCTTAGAGTAGCCGTGGCTTTGTTAAAGGAATTGTGAAGCTAGGGGGTGGAGTTTGAGGTCTCAAAAGCTCTAGCCATCTCTTTCTGCTGCTTGTGGATCCAGATGTGCAACTCTCAGCTCCTTCTACGTGGTAATGTCCACCTGCACATTACCATGTTTCTTGCCATGACAATAATGGACTAAACCTCTGAACTGTAAGCCAGCCCCAATTAAATGTTTTCCGTTATGAGAAGTGCAGTGGTCATGGTGCCTCCTCACAGCAATAGAACATTGACAAAGATGTCCTCATGGCTCTGTGGTTGCTCATCAGAACACATCAGATATTCTTCGAGGAACTCCACTGTTTGGAGAGGTTCGCTCCTGACATAGAAGTTCATCATTGAGTAATTGCTCTAGAAAAAGATCAGGAAATGGATGGATTGGGGAAAGGGAGAGAGCTCTAGGTCTCAGCCTCAGTTTAGTGTCTTCTGGAGCCCACCAGAGCATCTCAGAGGGTTGACTGATCATATAGTATAGGTCCCACCTTGAGGCAAGTGAGGAAATGGATTTGCTGTTCTCTATTTGTTATTGGCTGAGCTACACACACACACACACACACACACACACACACACACCACCTCTGAGAGTTAGATTATCCTTCTGTCTTAGTTAGGATTTTACTGCTGTGAACAGATATCATGACCAAGACAAGTCTTGTCTTAAAGGACAACATTTAATTGGGGCTGGCTTACAGGTTCAGAGGTTCAGTCCAGTATCATCAAGGTGGGAGCATGGCAGAATCTAGACAGGCGTGGCGCAGGAGTTGCTAAGAATTCTACCTTTTCATCTGAAGGCTGCTAGCAGAATACTGACATCAAGGCAGCTAAGGTGAGGGTCTTAAAGCCCACACCCACAGTGACACACCTACTCCAACAAGGCCACACCTCCTAATAGTGCCACTCCCTGGGCCAAGCATATACAAACCGTCATACCTTCAACTAAAGAGGCTTCCAAAGCAACTCTATTTGTGTGTGATACAAAAGGGCAGAACATCAAAAGCATGCACCAGTGCTCTCTTTGGGGAATGGGTTTCAGAGTGACTGAAACGAGTATAAACACAAACATGACCCTTCTAGCCACTGGCTTGTGAGATGAGACATAGCAGCCAAATATTCATAGCCTTAAGCACATAGACTCATCAAATGTTCCTAAAACAAGGCCAAAAATGGGTTAAATATTTTCCTTTCATGAACTGCATCTGATTTTGTACATTATAATATTTGCGTGCTCTATACTCATGATTAGATATACAGATTGTTGTTTTGTTTTTACAGTGGTAAAGAAGCAGCAACTGTGTGCAAAGAGGATTTGATTCCGAGTGGGAGCACAGGGAATTCAGCCCTGTTTCTACCACTTCTATGGTTTCACCCAAGTCTTTAAACATCTCTGATCTAGATAAGGGACAAGTTCACATTCACCCCAACTTTATTGATATTTAGTGTACTACATCTATGATGTAATAGGGAACCAAGGAGAATCCTCAAACAAGCACATTGCTTCATTAAAAAGCATCTTTGAGAAAAGTAACCCAGTACCTCCTTGCCTGGAGGAACGAGGAGAAAAGAGTGGAGGCGTAAGGCACACATAGTCACTCAGGCTTGATAATGTAGCTGCCATCTTTTACCAAACAAGGTGAAGGTCCCTTGCAGTCTCTCTCAAGCACCTTGCAGTTTTGTGTTCACTGTGCGCTTCATCAGTAGGATTTCACTTTGCTTCAGCCCAGCCCACCTCATCACATACCCTGAGCGGGACAGAGCGTCCAGCAGCCCTTTGTCAGGTAAATGGGGCTTCATATTGAGTAGAGGGATGTAGTTGGGCTTGGTAGACATTGGTCACGGGGTGGCAAGTCTTGGACAATGGGCAGGAATGTAAAACTTCTGACTACTAGAGGATCCTGACAAAGCACTTGAAGAGCATGTTCTCTATGCTGCAAAACAAATCACTGCCGCCTGTTAGAAATGACACACTATTTCTAGGCATGGCTGAGCCCAGGGCCCCTGTTCAGGATCCCATGGGCAGCAGAGAAAGTGATGGCTAAGGAAGATCTTCTCATCTGGAGCTTTGGGTCTTCTAGGCCCATGGAGACTGTTGGTAAACATCTGTGCCTACAATGATAGGTGTGGTCTTCAGGCCCACAGCGACCTTCTTCATAAACGGTGCATATGTTTTCCAGGACAGACAGGAGGTATCCTTCTTGCTTCCATCTCTTCTTTTCAATAAGGCCGGTGCTGAAAGGATCCTCTGCATAGGTCAGACCCAATTGCACACGCCTATCTTTTGATTAGATCAAAGCCAGCTGATTAGGGGCTTTTTATATCTGCTAAATCCCTTCACCTTGACAGACATTATTCTATTGGGTAGCAGCAACTCACAGGCTCCATTCACTGTGGAAAGGTGAAGATTTCCCCGCAGCTTGGACTCGCGGGAATCGCAGGAGTCAGTCAGTCAGCTCAGGTGTTGTCAGGTGTGAGCGTCAGTGGGAGATGAGAAGTAAAACTCTGACTTCCGGGTTTGACAGTTGCTGATGTGAGAGAGCTTACCTCTCCTAGAGGAGAAAACAGAGGACAAAAGATGGTGTTTAGGGGGGAAATGTTTATTATTCACTTTGTTTTGTTTTGTTTTTAAATTCTGGGGTGCGAACTCAGGGCTATTCATATGCTAAGCAGGTACTCTACCTAAGTAGACAATAAGTTTTGTTTTATTGTTTTTGGAAATAGAGTCTTTCCGCTTATCCAGGCTCACTATAATCTGGTCTTCCTCCTTCCTCCTGAGTTCTGGGATCACAAGTGCATGCCCCTGGCATACAGCGAAGATGTTTACTGCTTAGGCAAGGGGAAAACCTAGAGAAGTTGGAGCAATGTAGGAGAAAAACGAATACTGACTGGAGCCGGCCTCGGGAAGGCAAATGTGGCAATGACGGAGGATGCTGGAAGAACTCACTAATTCAATTGTGTGGTGATCTCAGAGAAAGACATTTGGTGCACTGGTGACATCAGACTAGAGGTCATAAGGAGTCAACTGGGCAAGGTGCACACAGGCCTCTGGGCCTCAGTCAAGGAGCAAAGCAATCAAGCATCTCCCTACTTCCTCAAGACAAGGAGCTTCCCCAGGCTCCTGTCAAACCAGTTCTACACAACAGCCTTTGGTGACTTGCAGTTCCACGGGTGGGGTTGGGATGGAGATTTTTCACCCGGCTGTGTCATCCAGAAAGGCTCAAATGAGACTTTTCCCAACAAAAACACAGATCAGCTCCTAACTCGGGTGGGCGGAATCTGGGGTAGAGAGGCCTTCTGCTCTCTGAATAATTAGACATGACCTCGTTCATCTAGCTGTGAGATGAATTTTTTGATGATCACGGCAAATCTTTGCTCAGTTTCTTGCTGGCCAGGCCTCATTTCTTTCAGTCGGGGAGCCCAGCTGCCCTAGCTGTGTTTGCAAAGATCAAGGAGAATTTGGAGGAAATGAACTAGTAGGCAGGATGAAGCCACGGTTGGACCCAAGACAGACATTCCGAGGCTCTTGAAATAACCAGCATTGCAAGGGGTTCACATTCACCAAGTGTGGTATTGCCATATAAAAGTCAAATTTAATTCTAATATAATAAATCGGTAAGATGAGGGTGTTCTCTTTATGCTACCTTCTCATCCTTCATGGAAAAATAAAATCGTGCTTGTTTTATTGGAGAACTGTGTGGCTAACCCAGGGAATCAGTCAGCAGGTTCTGTCAGCACGGCAAGAGTGTCAGCTCTGTCTCCCACCCTCATTATTAGCTGCAAATATCACCTCTGTCAAAAAAGCAATTAGCATATGTAATTCCATCATATTATTTTATTTACCTCCAGGTTAAAAGTTCCTGGATGTGAATGTTCTGTGTAGAAAAGCGGGATTCAGACCTCTGGCTCTAAGAGTTGAATCATCCCTGCAAACTTCCACGGACTCATCTAACATCTGAAATGGATTTTTCCACCAGTCTAAACTAACAGGATAAGCGCTACACATACCTTTGTAAAATAAATTTCACAACTCACGGGGCATTTCTGTTTGTAACTCTTTGATATATGCATTTGAAATTGTGGGCTGCTTAGGACAAGGAAGAGACAGAAATGCCTCATAGCAGAATCTCCAGTTTGCCTAGGACAATAGTTGAAGGAGATATGAATGTCTTGCTTTATAGGAAGTTAGTGAAAGGCTCTGTTCCATTTCCCTGGGGAGTTCTTCTGGTTTTATGACCTAGACACCTAAAGTCACTTCACCTTCGAAGTGTCCCACTTTGTAAGCACTCATGCCAAGTCCCAAATGATCCCCTGCAGATGTTTGCATCACGTCCCAAGCAAGCAACACTCGTGCTCACACACACACACACACACACACACACACACACACACACACACACAAAGTTTCCCTGTGTGAAGGCACCCGCACTGCATGTGCATGCCGCTTCCCCTGACATTAATACACAGAGCTGGGTTTGACGGCTTCAAGCTTCTCAGCTCAACTGACGTGATTGCTGGGCACACAATGCTAACTTCATTTCCCTGCAGAAATGTATATTCCCCGTTATAAAAAGCGCTCGTAATAGAAACGAGGCGGTCCCCAGGAGTATGGTTATCCAAAGGTAGTCTCGACCCAATCTGATTAGCGGCAAGTGCCTCATGCCTCAAAATGCTCCAGGGTATGATTATTTTATGATAACCATGCCCTGTATCATGTCTTATTGATTAACTAATAAAGCATCAGCATTGCCATTTAGAAGAAAAGCTGAGGAACTAGGTGGGGGTGATAACTGGGTCTCAGAAGAGAGTAATTTTTTTCCAAAGACCCAAAAGATCCCTTTTGTACCACGTATTCATAATCGTGACCTAAGCCTAAGAGCCACCCTGTAGCTACTTCTGTCTTTCTTTGGTCGTAAGCTCATTGATTTATTAAATCTGATATAATTAGTTCCATTTCACTTCACCCTAAGTTGTTACCTGTGTTGCGGATCTTGCCTGAGAGCAAGGTGACATTCCTTTCCTATATGTCCTCCTTTTCATTGGCCAGGTGACTCTGCCACATGGATCCAGAAAGCTGAATATAGAATCCAACACAGGACCACCTTACCTATAGTGGCTATGGCCGTAACATCCAGCATTTTGGTAAGAAGAGAAAAGAACTAGCAGCTGGTAGGTGCTTTGCAGCTCCAGCTACCAGGAGTGCATCCCTTGAGACAGGTGCCAGCCTCTACAGTATCCTCGTTCCCAAAGGCTGAGACCGATGTCTAACGTCTATTGAAGAAGGTGGGGGTGAGGGAACTGAAGCAATTAACTTAGGTGATTCCATTTTACAACCCACTTTGTCATAATTAGTTTGTTTTCATTGTAAATATAAGCTTGCGGGCCTGAGTTACCTGTCATTTCTTCAGCATTCCACTTTCTCCTCCTAGGCAGCCACAACCAACATATTTACTTTGAAAACTGTCCCACAGGGCCGTTACACTTTTTTGTTCCCTGTGACAAAACACTTGATAAACAACTAAAGTGAAGAAGTATTTATCTTGCTTATGGCTTCAGAAGCATCCATCCATCATGGTGAAAAAGATGTCGCAAAGTAGACCAGCTCAATTTGTGATGGACAGGAAGGCAGGAAACACAGAAAGGGTATTAGGCAAAATATAGCCCTCAGGACACACCCCCAGGGACCTACTTTCTCCAACTAGACCCTACTCCCTACTTCAAACCATCTCCCGAAATGCCACCATAGTATCAATCCACCAAGGAATAAATCCATCGATTAGGTCAGGGACATTAGAATTCCATCACTTCTCCAAAGTCTGTCAGCTAGTAACCAAGCTCCTAATACCTGATGCTGGAGGTTCAGGGGCCAGCATCTCATATTCAAACCACAGCAATAAGTAGTCATGCCAGATCTAAGTCTTGGTCCCTTTGATCAAAGTTGACTCTCAGAGAAGCAACGTCTGTCAGCTCCTATTACAGCTGCTCTAGAGTCGTCAGACGCCGGAGTGAGTCAGGGTCCTCTTCCATTGCTCCATCCATCCCTTACACTCCACAGTATTGATGTGTCTGAACAGAATGATGTGTTAAGAGGCTATGCATAGGGTTAGCGTAATTTATGCATGTCTGCTCCAAGGCCCCCACCATTCACAGAGCCAGTGGTATTTTTAACTTCAAAACCCAACCCGGCTAGGATGAAATTTCTGTTAATTTCCCAAATAACATCTCAGCAAAGCCTCCATCTCTAAGATCTAAGTTTAGCGGTTGCCACAGAACCCATCCGAGCTGTTTTCAAAAGGGCTTTCAAACTGACCTCACTGATCTCAAGCACAGCCCTCCTGCTGACCCACCGACTTCCCTCTCTTAAAAACAAGTGTTTTCCTTTTCTCCTGAGAAGTTCTGGGTTTTGGTTTTGATCCTTTTCAGATGTGTTTATGTTGTCTAGAAGTCTCTGCTGGGTAGACACAATCGTTTCCAGTTATCTCTGGCCAGCCAGTTATCTCTTTGGGAAGACCCCTACCTTCAGAGGTTCTTTCTGTTAAGGGAGTTAAGAAACCCCAAAGATAAAGGGTAGCATTTTCCCCAGGGAGACTTGTCCAAGAACAGTGTCCCCTGCTTTTTCCTTGAGGAGAGAAGAGGTCGCTGTGACCTTCTTGGATTGCCTGTTTTTCAAAGTGGATGAGTGATGGTTGTTGTTCTTGTGTCTTCTTGTCCACTCAATCTCTCTCTCTCTCTCTCTCTCTCTCTCTCTCTCTCTCTCTCTCACACACACACACACACACACACACACACACACACACGTGTGAAAGAAACAACCAAGGTCTATAAAAACATTAAAAGTAAATGCCCTCAAATGCCGCTTCCGCCCATACGATGCTGGTGCCCCTCGGTTCTGAGGCCTGCAGCCTCAAACCCTCCCCGCTCCGCACTGATGGGAGCCCAAAAACTTCTGAAGTATGTGTGGCATTGGCCTTCCCTCCCTGCGCAGCCCTGGTGGTGTGATCATTTTCTCACAGGTCTCCATTTTATCCTGATCTACCTCAGTCAAGTGTTACAGCAAGAGCAACTTTGCCACTCAAACACCCTCCCCTTTCCTTTTGCCTTGTGTTCCCGATTAAGCAATTGCAAATTTGTCCACAACAAGCCTTGTTTAAGGGCTCTGATATTCCAAATGGTTCCCAGCCTTAGTTTCACTTCAGAGGCAGAGTTGGGACCAGTAAAGGTTAAGTATATGAGAGTCAAACATGGCGAAAAGCCGGGGAGGCCAAGACAAGAGGTGGAATTGAAGTCCAGTCTTCATCAAGTTCGTATCAACTGCTTTGTGCAATCACAGCCTTGCCCTTCCGTGAATGATAGGACCTAGAAATATCACCATGAGCTGTTACAAAAGTTGGCTTCTAGTTTTGGACACGCCTATTAGCACCTCCCTTTCCAGGCTGGCCAATGAATTTGTAATTATCTGGTGCTGTGCTGAGACTGTAGGTATGTACCACCACACCTGGCTTCTGCTAGTCATGTTTGTTTGTTTCAAGACAGGGCCTTACTACTTAGCTCTGACTGTCCTGGAATGCACTATGCAGACCATTGTACCTCAAACACTGCCTGCCTCTGCCTCTCTGCCTCTCTGCCTCTCTGCCTCTCTGCCTCTCTGCCTCTCTGCCTCTCTGCCTCTTTGCCTCTCTGCCTCTCTGTCTCTCTGCCCCTGCCCCTGCCCCTGCCCCTGCCCCTGCCTCTGCCTCTGCCCCTACCTCTGCCTCTGCCTATTGCTGGAAATTAAAGGTGTGCGCACTATGCCAGGCTTAAAATCAAAGTCATCTTACCTTCTCATTTCTGCCTCTCAGCCTGATATTTTGAGGTGTTGTTCCCACTTATGTTAGCCATGAGCTTAGTTATGCTTCTAAAGGAAGATCCATTGCGTCTCCCATGTCCTCTACCCTCAGAGCAAGGCTATGAGGAGCATTCTCCAGAGCAGAGGGAAGAGAGCCACACACCCCGTCCCCGACTGATGCACACTTCTGCTCCCTCCCAACAGATGCCCATGGACTGTCCAACAAGAAGTACACAAAAGGGACAGACAACACAGCAGCACCATGCTTCTGGAGACACTGGAAACAGTTTCCTAGCATAAACAGCTCCCAAATGCCCTGGAATAAGATAGGAGACACAACTTTCCCCCCACCACCACCACCACACTTTATAAAGAAGCAAATTAGTATTCGTTTTGCTTTAGAACACACTTGATACCTTAAAATAATGTGCATTTTTGTTTGGTTTTTTGTTGTTGTTGTTGTTTTCTGAGACAGGGTTTTTCTGTGTAGCCCTGGTTGTCCTGGACCTCATTCTGTGGACCAGCTGACCTTGAATTCATAAAGATCCCCCCACTGCCTCTGCCTCCTGAGTGCTGCACCAGGCTACAACGTGCATTTCTTCTCTCAGCCTCCTTGCATTAGAAAAAGGGATAAAGATTTTCTGAATCTTCTGCTCAGCATCTCAGCTGAAGCCAAAGGTCAGCCAGGGCCCTAACGCCATCCCAAGCTGACATTCCTCTTCCAGTCGCAGTGGCATTATAAGGAGTCAGCTCCAAGTGGTTGCTGGAGTCAAGTCCCCGGATTCCTAGTGGCTCTTGGAGACTATTCTCAGTTCCCACAGGCTGCTGGCAGGGTCTTGCCATTTGTCCTCCTGTAAGCGGGTCGCAGCATTGCTGTTTCTGCATTATCAGCAGGACAAACCTCTCTCCCCTTGAATTGCTCTGATTTCTTCTAAGTGTTCCCCTGGTTAGATCCGGCCCGCTTAAGATAATCTGTCTTTTGATTAACTAGAGGTCGACTAATTAGAGATCTTAATTACATCTGTAAATCTCTTCTGCTGTATAACACCACAATTATAGGACTGGCACTTTTTTTTTTATATTAATAAGTCCATAGCACATTCAAGGGAAGGGAACCACATAGGCTGTATGTACACTCGGGTTGGACTCTTAGGGGCCATCTTGGAATTTTGTCAACACATATGTGCAATTAAAAACTGGTCATGGGAAATGACTGACTTAGTGGTATTTGGGACCATGTTAATAGCTGACTTCACAAAATTTATTGGATTTTTTTTTAATGAATCAACATTTAAAAGATGGAAATAGAGAGAGAGGAGAAAGCTGTCATGAAATGTCCTGACTGGTAGATGCCCGTAGAAAGCTTCATGATGTGGGTGTGAAATGATTCAAACCTTCCAGCTCGTGGTTAAGCTATAGCCTTTCCTATCATGGCATCTGATCGCCCAGGGATGCTGTTCCTCATAGCGGCTTCCTCCTGATTTCTTTATAAGACTTAGTTCTGAAGACAAGATGACCACATTGTCCCTTTCTGCTGAGGACATCTGTTACTCTGCTTCTTGTTCAACTGCTTAAAGTGAGTCCTTATTCTGTGATCCGTGCAGGATGGCCCAGAAGTAAGTTTCCCTTTATTTTTGCCCACAAAGTAGAAAATTAAGGGTAAAATACAACTTTATTTTTGCTTTTCCCAGAAGAAGTGACAAGGAAGGTCTTTTTTTTTTCTGCCTGTTTTTCCACTTGCAGTGAAATATTATGTTGGCTGTAACTGGTGTTCCCTTCATCCTGTTTTGACAAAAGTTTTCTTGTTTATGACCTGGGCCCATCCCAGGGTCTTGTGGGCTAGAAAGGATTCCTGTCTCCAGAGCCTGTCACAGCACTTAGATGTCCTTTCACGTGCATGCTTCTTTCCTGGATGGGAGCCCTTAGACCCAACCTGTCTGCTCAGAAAACAGTGTTGCGGCCGCAGAAACACAGGTGCTCTCAGGGACACTGGTGCACATATGGTTGGTTCTTGTTTCTTTTTGGTCTTCAGTGTGAATACATTAGTGAAACTGTTCAGCAAGTGGGATGCTGTGCATTTCAGGAATTTCAGGAGTTTTATTTTTGTTTTTTACTTCATTTCATTATTTTTATTTTCTGATGACTTTTAAAAATCAATTCCAAAGTGATGGAAATTTTCGAGAAATGTAATGACAATGAACCCCCAGGGTTAGCCGCTGGGTGCACTTTTATAGACCTTCCTTCTGTTTATATTTAACTTCATTCTTGTGACAAACTAATTTGTAACTGAATGAATTTTCATTTCTGTTTGTCCAGCTAAGGATTTTTTTTTATTTTTGAATCCCAAACCATACTTTCAGTATTTTTTTTAGCACAGATTTGAAATGTTGTCCTCAGCACTGGGACATGAACAAGCCTGGGCCTCTGCCCTAGGGAAAAACAGCAGACAAAAAGAATATAAAATTACAATTAGATAGACCAGGGTTAGAACCCCTTTCCAGCCACATGCTGGGTATAAACCATAGTATGTGCCACAATTCTTCTCTGTTTCCATCTGTAAAATGGGCATAATAAACTTGGTTCCATTTGAACTATGAATACTGAAAGACTGAAGTCACATGAAAATATTTAGTATATCATGACCAGGATGGGATGATCTAAGAAAGGAGTAATTTGGGTTTTTTGTTTGTTTTTGTAATTTGGTTTTGTTTTTTGTTTGTTTGTGTTTGTTTGTTTGTTTTGTGGTTTTGTTGTTGTTTGGTTGGGTTTTTTGTTTGTTATTTTCAAGATTAGCTTTCTCTGTGTAGCCCTGGCTATCTGGGAACTCACAATGTAGACCATGCTCATCTTGAACTCAGAGATTCACCTGTCTCTGCCTCCTGCATGCTGGGATTGAAGATGTGCACCACCACTCCCCAGTGAAATGAATCATTTGGTGCTTTAAAGTTTCATAATTTTAATCTTGACATTATGTAATTATCAGGGGGAAAAGTCATATGTCAGTTTATACATAAAAGACATTTGAAAAACTTTGATGTTTTAATCATGAGAAAAACTCTGAGCTGATTCCTATGAATTTCCTTTGATAGAATGCCTACCAAAACTATAGTTAGCATCTTACTTTTTTGTGTGTTTTATCTTCTTTTGTTTTGAGAAGCAGAACAAATACATAGACCTGGCTGTCCTAGAACTTGCTACATAGACCAAGCTGGACTGCAACTAACAGAAATCCTCTTCCCCTCTGCCTCCGGTGACCCTTGCCCCCCTTCCCTCCCTATCCCTTAATCCCCCCCCCAACACTCCTGCCTGTCCTTCTGCCCCCTGTCCCTCTGCCTCTGCCTGCTGGAATTAAAGGTGTGTGCGTCTTCCTTGATGGTAATCTTAGAGCAGCCATTTTAAATCAGTTCTTGGGACTAGGGATGCTTCAGTGACTAAGAATGTCTGCTCTGCAAGCCTGAGGACCTGAGCTAGAGTCCCAGCGCACAGAGAACAGGCCAGTCATGGGGGTGCGTGGAACACCAGGGCTGTGGCGGGTACAGATAGAAGGATTGCAGGGACCTGCTGTTTGTCGCTAAACTGAAAAGAAAGTGAACCTCAGTCTCAAGGAGAGGCTTTATCTTGAGGGAATAAGACATAGAGTACAGATTTTCAACCTTCCTAATGCTGTGACCCTTTAATACAGTTATGAGTCGTAGTGTAAATGCCTAGTATGCAGGATATCTGATATGCCATCCCTGTGAGACCCATTGACACAGAATGATGGAAGAGGACCCCCAAAGTTCTCCTCTGCACACATGTGCATGTGTGCACACACCCACACTTGTACATATAGCACACATACAATTTTTTTTAATTTGTTGTATTATTTTTATGTGTGTGGGTGTTTGCTCTGCACATATGCCTGTTTATCACATGCATGCAGTGACCAAGGAGGCCAGAGGAGGGTGTCAGATCCCCTGGGACCGAAATTGCAGGTGATTGTGAGCCACTGCACATATGCTGGACAAAAACTCATGTCCTCTAGAAGATTGCCAGTGCTCTTAACAGCCAAATCATCCCTACAGCCTTCCCCCACACACATTTTTGAACTACTTTAAAAAAAAATAATATTCGACACTTTCAACATTATTCTGGAATTACTAGCCAATGTAACAGGACAATGAAAAGAGAAAGAAAAGAAAACAGTAAAGAAAAACATTGGAACAATAAAATAGGTGGTCAGGCTAGCTTAATATATAATACATTTATTTTTAATATATATTTTACATGTGTTAGCGTTTTGCTTTCATGAATGTATGCATACCATGTATGTGCCCTGTACCCACAGAGGTCAGAAGACGGTACTGGAACCCCTGGAACTGGAATCATGATAGTTGTGAACCACCATGAGGATTCTGGGAATTGAAACTGAGTTCTCTGCATGAAGACATTTCCTTAACCAGTGATCCAACTTTCAAGCCCTTGATATAGAATACATTTATAAAAATAAATTGTTTTGGGTGTTCTAACAAAAAAAATAATTGAAAGCACATTTTGAACACTTTTCATTTATGAAGAACCTAGAAATTATTTTTTAAAAGAAATTTACACAGCCAGTATGAAAAAATTTATAAAATGTGTTTGAAGTCCTGGCCCAAGCTGTAATCATTTAGAATCATATGCACATCATCAACTCTTTTGCATTTTTCTTGCTTTGACCCATTGTTTTAACTAACCCCATTTCATGATTATATCCAATATTTATTCTAACCTACACCTGCATCTGTACAAATAAATATGACTGAAAAAAATACTGCAAAAATGCTAACTGGTTTCATTTTACATTCAAGATTGCTGATCTCAGTAAGTGGTCCCTGTAAACGCTCTGCGATTATGTCATATTTCTCCTGCCTGTTCCTGCTCAGATTCCTTTTGACTCATTTCTTCTAAATAAATATACAGACAGAGAATTGCCATTACCGTGTGATCCAGCAATCCCACTTCCGGCTACATACCTAGAAAAATGGATGTGAATAGATATTTATTTACATGTATTTATGACGGCATTATTCACAATCATTGAAAGATACAAACCATGTGACTACCCATCGTACGATGACTGGATGAGCAAAGTGTGATGTTTGTGTACACACATGTTTACATCCACAATGGAATAGTCTTCCCTTATAAAAATGTAAAATTCTTTATTTTTATTATTTTTTTATGTATTTTAAAGATTATGTGTACACATGTGTATCTATGTGAAGGTGTGTGCATGTGAGTTCAGTTGCCCATAGAGGCCAGAAGAGAATGTCAGATCCCTTGGAACTGGAGTTATAGTCAGTTTTAAGACGTTGGACATGGGTGTTGGGAAATGAACTTATGTCCTCTGCAAGACACACTCTGAACCATGGAGTCATCTCTCCAGACTACAGAATGAAACATTCATATGCTTGTGATAGCATGAGTAAATGTGCATGTCATTGTGCTAAGTGAAGCAAGCCAGTCACAAGGACAGAGACTGTAATTCAATTCATATGAAGTGCCTACAATGGTCAGATCCATAGAGACAAAGACTCTAAAGGTGGTGGCTAAGTTAGGGAAGACGGAATTGACAGTTACTATTCAGAAGCCACAGGATTTCAGTTTGGGATGTGTGCTAGCTATGTTGGTTGGTTGGTTGGTTTGTGTTTGTTTTTGTCAATTTGACACAAGCTAGGGTCATCTGGGAAGAGGGAGTCCAATTGAGAAAATGCCCCCATCAGGTAGGCCTATAGGCAAGCCTGTGGGGCATATTCTTGATTAATGACTCATGTGGGAGGGCCCAGGCCACTATGGGCAGTACCATCCATGGGCAGATGGCCCTGGGTAGCACATGAAAGCAGGCTGAGCAAGCCATGGAGACCAAGCCAGCGAGTAGCACCCTCCATGGTCTCTGCTTCTGTCCTAGCTACAGATTCCTGCCATGCCTTCCCTCAGGATGAACTGATGATCTGGAGATATAAAACAAAAGACACCCTTCCTCCTCAACTTGTTTTGGTCAGTGTTTTATCACAGCAACACAAAAGTTACTAGGAGAGGAGGAAGAAAAGCTCCCAAGATGTGCGACAATATGAATGCACACCGTTCCATGGAAATGTTCAGTCAGCCACTAAAATGTTCGGCTTCATGTGTTACTGATTTTTAACAATTTATTGCATGAGTGTATACAGGCATGGACAACCCATGGGAGTCAGTTCTCTCCTGCCACCTGGTGGGATCCAGAGATCAAACTCAGGTCACTTAGCCTGTGCGCAAAGGCCTCTAGCCACTGAGCCATCTTACCAGCCTTTTATCTGTTTATTTGCTTTACAGTTCTTGTGGTTTGAGTTCCAACCAGAGGCCTCACACATTTTATATATATGTATGTATTATAATTACATAGACCTTTATATATAGTTAAAACTATGCATATCATCTATTACGAATCATAGAATGTTACATGTCCCCAGTGCCTAAGACACCAGATAAAGAAACAACCAGAAACATTGTTGTTATGTGTCGGGGAAGTAAGGCGCTCATTTGGGAAAGCGATATATTCTATTGCAGCTTAGCTTCCCATTCTTTTAATTAAGCTGGACAAGGAATAATTAATTACATTGTTGTTAATACATCATTAAAATTGTTTTGATAATTGCTAGAAAAGTATTTGTTAAGATACCTTTTTGGGGGGCAGGGGAGTCTCTCTGTGTAGCCCCGGTTATCCAAGAACTTAATCTATAAATGAGGCTGGTCTTGAACTCAAAGATCCACCTGCCTCTGCCTCCTGAGTGATGAGATTAAATGCATGAGCCACTACTGCCATTTTCATAATCTTGTGGTCGTTAATAAACAACTCTGAAGAGAGTTTCAAAAAAAATAAGAAAAAGAAAAGGAAAATCATTGACTTTGTTTTAGCAGAATTCCTCTAACTGGTTATGTAAGTGAAAGACATCTTTTACAGTGAATGGCTTTAACTTATGGTGAACTGTTTCAGGCATCAGTCTTAAAATATATAAGGATTAGCATTTCTTAAAATTATTTTAGGAGGCATACAACCAAAGAAGTCGGGGGACCTCTGAGCTACTCAAATGGTTCATGTTTCCCCTTTGCTTTCCCAAACAGCAACCTTTCCAGATTCTGTTAGCTCACGGCCTTGCTTCCTGACAAAGAGAAAAACCAAAGAAACACTGGGCAGCTGTTACCTCAGCTCTTTGTGTGGGAGGAAGCTTTCATTACTGGCAGTTCCTCCTGAGTCTTCCACATTCATTCAGCTCTCCACTTCCACGTTACTGCAACGTTTCCCCTGTGATGATCTGGTCCTTATAGTGCAAGCACATTCTCTCTCTTTCTCTCTCTCTCTCTCTCTCTCTCTCTCTCTCTCTCTCTCGCTCGCTCGCTCGCTCTCGCTCTCTCTCGCTCTCTCTCTCGCTCTCTCTCGCTCTCTCGCTCTCGCTCTCTCCCCCTTTTCTGCTGTTGTCAAAAACTTGCACCTTGCTATGCATCCCAGGTGAGCCTAGAACCCAGAATTCACTATGGCAGCTCAAATTCATAACTGCACCACCACACCCCGCTTACAACATAGCGTGCTAACCACCTCTAAAGATCGCCCCATTCTGCTGGGCAGTGGGGGCGCACGCCTTTAATCTCAGCACTTGAGAGGCAGAGGCAGGCAGATTTCTGAGTTCTAGGCCAGCCTGGTCTACAGAGTGAGTTCCAGGACAGCCAGGGCTACAGAGAAACCCTGTCTCGAAAAACGGGAAAAAAAAATCGCCCCATTGGTTTAAACAATCTCTTAAGTGTTCTTAGTTAAGTATTTGGTAGCCTGTTGAGATCTGTGCAGATGATTTCTGAATACTCAGCTCTGTTTGCTGGCTTCCTTCTAAATTCTAGCCTTCCATATCTAGTAGGCTATAGAACATCGCCTGGACTGGGCAGACTTTCCCTCCTGCTGAATTTGTGAGCAAATCCTGTTGGTGCTTCTTTCCACGGGCCACTCTCGTCGTGCCTCTGCCACTGCTGTTATAAGCCTCTCGGTCTCATCTGGATGAGAGAACACCAATTCCTCACATACCCTCTTCATGGATTCTTCACATAACAGGCAAGGCAGCACAGCTGTATTGTCAGGACTCCTCGGGAGGGCCTTCCTCTGAGCTATGTGAAAGGGTCCCATCTCCTTCATGCCAGTGTCTGCAGCTTCTAGCTATGTTGTTTCCACTCTAACCCACTAGTCTCTTTACAGTTATCCCAACGAGCAACAGCTATGAATAAACCCCACAGCCCTGGTGTTCCTGTGACCAGCATGCTCTTCCATAAACAGGGCATACATGAATTCATCTCTGCCTTTACACACACACACACACACACACACACACACACACACACGTGCGCGTGCACACACATTCTATTTATACATACATATACATATATATGTCCTATATATAATATACATCCTATTTATTGAATTCATTGTACATTTACTGTAGGATTTTTGTATTTATTTTTGTAGGATTTTTATCATATATACATATGCTTTTCATAAATACATAATTTCATATATGCATATGATATATCCTACAATAAATAAATATGTATATATATGTGATGTATGCATGTATACACGATATTATATGTATATATTATGTATATCATATTTATTGATTGTTTTCTCCCTGTCATGTTACCATTATGTATGTTCTGTAAGGGAGGTGGTAAGTGGGCTTGCTGTAGTGTCAGACTTATAGCAGTTGAATTTTGAATGAATAGTAAGGAAGCCTAAGTAAATATAGATACAGTCTTTTAATGGATAGAGAAACTCAATATTACAAAGATAGTATTTCTCTCCAAATTCATAGTTTCACTACAATGTCAATGAAAAGCCCAACAAGATTTTCCAAAGAATTTGGCAAACTAAATCTTGATGTATGTTATGAGCTCAGACTAAGGGTACCCATGTCCTTGTAAAGAAAAACAAGGTATTACACTTTTTTATAAAGTTAATGTAATTAAGATAAGGTGATATTGTTTCAGGATTAAACAAATTGACAGGGGAACAAAATAGAAAACCTAGAAGTTGACCTATAAATGCAAAACCTTCCCTGATTCTCACCAGCCAGGGCACTCGGGAGAGCCAGCGTCCCTTCAGCTGGGCATATGGAAGAGCTGGCCCTGAGCCTCGATGGCTCTGACACTCGGGAATGCTGGCCCCAAACTTTGTCTGTGTGATGTAGAGAGCTGGCCCTGGTGTGTGGGTGAGGAAGCTATTCCGGTCATGACCCCACCCCTCCCATGGGCAGTACAGGACAAGTAACCCTGGTCGTGTGGGTGCCAGAAAGCTGGCCCCAGTGGCATAGTCACAGAAGAGCTGACTGGCCACCCAGGTCCAGATCCAAGGCTCTGAGTTGGCCCACCCAACTTGAACCTCATCTGTGAACTGCTAGAGCACCTAAGGGGGCCAGTCCTGCAGAACCAAAGCTACAGGGTCTCCATGACGCAGGGAAACAGCAGGAGAGGAGCCTCAGTGAGGATCCAATAGTAATAGTGTAGCAGAAGTCAGAGGCCTCAAACCAGACCAATGACTCATTGCAATGAACATTTGTGAGTAAAACTATTTGGCCAAAAGAGTTTACTATCTAACACACAGCATCTTCCACTGCAAGTTTTTTTTTTTTGTTTTTGTTTTGTTGTTTTTTGGTGGGGAAGGGGGTTTACAAGGGTGAAGGGCAGATATGGAAGGACTGGGAAAAGAGTGGGATTGGGGTGCATGATGTAAAATTCACAAAGAATTAATAAAAAATGTAAATATTGAAACTTAATAAAAGAGAACAGAATCTTTGCAGTCACCTAAGTCAGTAGGTCATGTTGAGAATATTGGTTTTGCATGAGGAAAGCAAGTTGGAGCTGTAGCTCTCACCATGTGCACGACTAATTCCAGTGTAATTACGCCTTTGATGCATGGAGCAGCAAGTACACTGCAGCTTTCTGACTTTGAGATAAGGACTTAATGTACAGCCAGTCAAAAACTGCTGACCCTAGAGAATACTGATAATGGAGCTGGAGAGATGACTCAGCCCTTAAGAGCACTAGCTGTTCTTGCAGAGGACTGGGGTTCAGTTCTGAGCACTCACATTGGTGGCTCACAACTACCTGTAGTAACTCCAGTTCCAGGGCATCTTATGCCCTCTGCTGGCCTATAATGGCACTGCATGCACATGGTACATAGACACACATGCAGGCAAACACTCCTACACATAAAATAAAAATAAGCACATTTTTAAAAATACTGGTAAGGACAGTGGAAATATCTCAGTCAATGAAATGCTTGCTTGCTTTACAAGCTTGAAGACTTAAGTTCAATCCCTGGAACTTACATTAGAAATAAAAACCAGGCATGGTGACAGGTGCTTGTAATCCTATCAAAGTGGAACGAAGGGAGGGAAAAACCGTTGTATCCCTGAGAATCAATGACTAGCCAGCCCAGCCTACTTGGCAAGTCTCAGATCACCGAGAGCCCTTGTCTGACAAAATAAAGTGGACAGTAGTCCAAGGAATGACGTCCAAGATTGACCTCTGCCTTCCCTATGCACACTTACCCATGTGCACACACATCCTCATGTGCAGGTGTGCAAGTGCATGTGCATGCATGTGCACATGCATGCACACTCCCTTTTTTTTAAATTACTGACAATCTACATGAAAAAGAAAAACATTTGTGTATTAAGATAAACTATTTAGTGAAAATATCACAAGTGGAAGAAAAATGTTTGAAACAAACATAATTGAAAAGTGACCATCAATAACAATAAATAACAAACCTTCAAAAATGAGTAAGATAGGTGTGATTATCTTCAAATAAGAATGGCCTGAATGGATGCAGAAATGCAGTTTAGTGATAACTATTTTAATATGCTTAACCTTGTTAATAATTGGGAAATTTCCAATTTAAATGTGTGATCTAAGTCACTGGACTATTTTAAATTTAGAAATATCATGAGATGGTGCTGGAGTGATGGCTCAGCAGTTAAGAGCACTGACTGCTCTTCCAGAGGTCTTGAGTTCAATTCCCAGCAACCACATGGTGGCTCACAACCATCTGTAATGGGGTCCAGTATCATCTGGTGAGTCTGAGGACAGGAACAGTGTACTTATATACATTAAATAAATAAATCTTTGAAAAAAATATCATGAAACTACTTACTGTATGGGGTTATTAAGTAAGAGCTGGTACTTGGAATTGAATTGGGTCCACAGCAAGATGGCATCCACTGTAAGTGAACATTCATATAATTGTGTGATACATTCACTGTTGTTGACATAATGAATGCACATAGGATATTCCTATAGTACGGTTTGTAACAGTGGAAAGAAACAAACTACCATGCACAAAGGGATTGGACAAGAGGGTCTTGGAGTAAGCATCTATCAGTTGACTTTTGAAGGAACATTTTAAAAAATTTAAATAAATGTAGACTCACTGTCGTAGAGAGAAAGCCTCAGTATTATACAGAGCAAGTTTCCTCAAATTAATTCATAGTTCCCCTGAATCTTCAATGAAAATTCCAAACTGCTCTCTGTTCACTGCTACTGAATGAAATGCACAGCATGCCACTTGGTCCCAGCAGGAGATGGCCAGTCAATAACAGTGTGGACTTCCACTTCAAACTGCTGTCTCCATCAGTGAGAAAGTGTCTGAACCTCACCTCCAAGCAAGCTGTGTGTGTGTGTGTGTGTGTAGGAGAAAGGAGAAATCTGGAACTTAAGATCCTGTTGGGATGAAGATTTAGGGTATAGTTGCTGGGATGCAGCCACTGAATACCCCCTCTGTTCCCTGCGGCTGCCTCTCCTAGCATACTGTAATGTCCTTGAGAGAGACAGAGTTATAATCATCTCTGTATCTCCCAGCAGGATACCTGGCACATTTCAAGCACCCACAAAGGATTAATGTACAAAAGATCTAACTGGTTAGACCAACCCAAGCAGAAATCAGATCAAGAACCTCTCTTCAATATCAACATGCTCTCAGAAAAGCCTGGGTGGACAGATAGAGTAGGTGGTAAATTAAAAAGCCAAGGTGACTTACTGGACAGACACACTGACCTTTCCTGGGGAGTGAGCTGAGGTGTCAGGGTGCAGATGACTCCTTACCTTTTGATGAGAGGGTCCAGCAATCCACAGAGGCACCGCCTTGGTGCTGTAGTATTTACCCAATCTTACAAAGCCCAGAGCAGACATCTGGACTCTGGTATTCAGGGTGTGTCGTGTGGCTTGCCATCCAACTGGAACAGGGTTTCTGTCAGCACCACCTGTCAGTAGCATTACCCAACTCGTTCTTTGCTCCAGCCAGCCACTTACTGGACTAACTGGGGTAACATCACAATGCTCACACACCAGGCCCATGGGTTTCACATACTGCCCCTGTTTAGTGGGCTAGCCCAATGCTAATGTTCCATACCTCATCAGTGATGATGAATTTCCAGCCCTAAAGAATGAAGAAATTAGAAAAACCCAACTGTTTCTTGACCTAAAAGTAAACATAAGCCATTGTGTCCAAGTATTTCAGGACTACAACCAACCCTGACTCTCCTACTTCGGTCACTTTGAGCATTAAACTCAGGCTCCTTGAACTGGCAAGGGCCTGGATACAGGCTCCCCTCTGCACTCTGAGCAGCTATATCTGCTGGGGAGGAGGGTGCCCTTTTTGTTTCAAAGGGTCATTTCCCACTTGAGAAGCCAGACTGTCTCAGCCTAGAAGGAATGCCTCCTCTAACTGGCACAGAAGTCCAGTATTCTCTTCTTGTCCGGTCCCTAGGATGTATCCAGAAGCCTTGACATTGTTCTTGCCCTGACAGGAAATATATCAGAGTCTTTCTTACTGCCAATGAGGCTCCCAAGATACTTGTCCACATCGGTCCTGAGGGACACCTGATTCCCACGTGGCCCATCTGCATCTTCTTGGGTGTGGTCTGTCTGGTGTACATCCTCTAACCCCTGGCCACTCTGCTCTGTGTGGGTCAGAGCTGCTCAGCCTACCCTCCGCCTGCCCTTTGGCTCCATGCCTGATGGTTTCCCGGAACACACTTGCCCTGACCTTCTCTTTGCTTGTGTCTAGGCTTCTGCCCACAGCATCCCTGAGTGCTGCTGCTTCCAGCATTCCTTGAGACTCCAAGGCTCAGAACTGACAGCTTTTGATCTGGACCAAAAGGAAGGATTCTGTCTAGCCATCCTTGACCAACACTTCCTGACCCAGTGGGTGCACATCCCCTACCCCTCTTCATAGAAAGACTCTACACCCTATTCCACCACTCCGTTCCTACGTAATCTGCTTAGTGACCATGACTTTGTCCCACTGTTGTCTTGCAGCCAGCACATCATTTTAGGTGACAGGTCACCATTCTTGGCTTTGTTTTCAGCAAACAGAGAGTCGTAGACTCTGAATAAAACACCTTTCATAGTTTGATCCAGCTCCCAAGTTGCCCCCAACATTATTTTCCTCCTTTATCCGCGTATCCTTTCCTCTCATACACATGGGGTCGGATCTACAGATTATGTGGCTTCCAAAACTTCAGCATGATGAAGCAAACATGCAGTCGGGGAGGTAGGTGTCTGTGCTGAAAGTCCTCATTGTTGCTGCATTCCCTGGCTGTGGTCATGTCCCAAGTGATATGGCGTGTCAGACCTGGGAAGCTCAGGCCAGCAGGACTGGACAGAAAGCCCAGGCAGGAGAGACATGAGAGACTAGGAGCTATGGACTGAACATTTGTGTCCCTCTCATTGAATTCATGTACCGATTCCCACAATGCATTAGCATTTGGAGGTGGGATCTTTGGGAGAGAATTAGCATTAGCATTCAAGAAATTCATGAGTGTGGGACTTCCTGTGGGATTAGGGCTCTTCTAAGAAGAGTAAAGGAAAAATCTGTCTCTCTATTTCTTTGTGCAGTCACCAAGGAAAGGCCATATGAAGGCATAGCAAGGAACTGGCCATCCACAAACCAAATACAATCCTTCCATAGATACCCTTTCTGTTGACCTTGACCTTGGACTTCCCAACCTCAAGAACTGTGAGAAAATAAATTGATTTTTGTGATGGCATTTTGTGATGGTACCCAAGCTGACTGAGACACCGAAGGAGGACCAGAGAGGGCTTAACAGGTAAATGTGCTTGCCACACAAGTCTGGTGACCTGAGCTCAGTCTCTGGAACCCATACAAGGGTTGGAAGGGCATGCACTCACCGCACAAAGTTGCCTCTGACTCCCATATGCCTGCTGAGACTATTGTCCACAGACATCCATGCACAGATACAAATGTATTTACACAAGTAATAAACACCAAGGGAGATGATCCTTTCAAAAGCATGAGAAAAAAGATTATACAAGCAGGCAATCAAGAAAGGAGAGGTGCTTGAGGCTCGTCATGCTTCCTGCCCCTTCCTTGCCCCCAACACCACTTTCTGCTACAACCTGAAGATGATGTTGTCTCTGTGATTCATTCTGAGCACCCCCCGTCTCAGCACATCATCAGCTCTGATAGCCATTGCTCATCCTCAAAACGTTTGCCTCAGTCGCCCGCGCTGACAACCTCCTCCTGCTCTGCCTTGTCATTTCCAGAAGTACCCCGAGCACATGACAACCCCGTCCGTGTAGGCTGGCTGACTAGAAGCGCACTCTCTATAGAGAGTAGTGTCTTTTCAAAGCTGCTATCAGGACCCCTGGCACCCGTTGGTGTTTTCTCAAGTTCAGGTCCTTCCTTAATTCTACTACATATTTAATAAATTGGAATTTCTGGGAACCCCATCATTGACATTGAGATAGTAAAAGGGTAACCAGAAATTATTTGGCATTTTAACCTTTCTTCTCTAGGGGGAGATTCAGGCCGGTTTCTCCCTCATGTAACTGGATCATGGCTTCTCTGATCATGCCTATTCCAGGCCTCACCTTGGCCTAGAAGTTCTGACTCACGAGGACATTGTAGAGAGACCACGAATGGAGGCAGCAGATTCTGCGCCAGCTCCACAGTCGTCCATCCAACCTACCAGGTATGGAGTGCAGCCATCTTGAATACTCAAGGCAGGATCAACCACCCATTGAGTACTAATGGGCAATCTCAGCCAACTGTATGAAGTAGAAGAATCGCTCAACAGAGCCAGGCCAGAATTCCCTACCCACAAAATTAAGAGTTACAACTAAAATGTTTTTGTTTTTTTCTCTATATTTGGAGGTCATTTGTTATATAGTAACAATAATATGAAGATACCACATTCTTAAAAATTAGTTTTATTTTCATTTTATATGTATAGCTGTTTTGTCTGCATGTATGTATGTGCACCATATAAAAGCCTAGTACCAGTAGAGGCCAGAATAGTATGTCGCAGCCTTTGGAACTGGAGTTATAGATGGCTGTCAGCCTCCATGTGGGTGCTAGGAATTGAACCTGGGTTCTCTAGAAGAGCAGACAGTACTCATAACTACTGAATCATCCCTCCAGTCCCTCTGCAGATTTCTTCAGATTGTACTTGTGTTGCTATAATAAGAGTCAGTACTGAAAGGGATCTGACATTTAATGAGTCAACTTTTATATTAAAGGACAGGAAATGTAATTTATGTTGTACAGTGTTGTCTACACATCCCAGAGGAAGGGAAATATGGTAAAACAAAATCTCATCATTTACGTTGTTGGTTCTGATTTTATTGGACAGCCGTCTGGTTCTGTTCATAACACAAACAAGAGAGGGCCTCCAGCTTCCCTGAACTCTGCTAGACAATCCAATTGCCACAGACAGTGTTAATAAACACTGTCACCCTAGTGGAATAAAATTCAGCTTTGGATTTAAAATGAGCGAGTTCTGACAGCATTTGGTTTGGACCTGTTTCCACAGTCTATGCTTCCAGAGCCAAGACGAAGATGATTTTTTTTTCCTGGTTCATCTCTTGGGAGTATATTTTAAGACTGAGCTTGTGGGTTTCTTTCAGGTTTCCTAATGAAACCTTTTGGCTTGTCAGTCACACGCCTGGCCGGGGCTTTCGCCATCACTTTGGATTAAAACCACAGGACCCTACAAACACCTCCCGCTGGGATTAGGGATTTTTGTTTTGTTTTGCTTTGCTTTGGTTTCTCAACAAAGCAGTTTGGACAAATCTGTAAAGATTTTTTACAGACTCAGCAGATATCTGTGTGAAGCGTAGCATCTTCTTTGGCCGTGTCGGCTCGGCTTTGGTGGGTTTGGATGGGCCCAGTGTTTAAAAATGGAACTCAAAGCATGAGACCACACGAGCCAAAAGGATTTTCCAAAATGAGTTTAACTAAACTGAAATTGCCGGGATTTGAAGCCTCTCTGTACAGACAAGTAAATGCAACCCTTTCAGCTCAACCTCCAACTTGCCATCAAACGGAGCCATCTGTGGTATCCTGAGCTGAGCAGAGCCTGCCCTTTAGAACAGAGCTCCAGCCTCGCTGCGCACTCATCAAGGGCAGATGTGTACTCTCAAAAACACAGCAATTCTAACCTGGCAAGGAATCCATCCCACTTAGTTTAATTTTGTTCAGCAGGTTAACAGTGTGGTATTCACTGAGGGATAACTCAGAGACAAATGTCCTCCTCCCGTAAGCCAGAACATCCCTGATGACGGGCCAGTCCATGGCAGGTTGGAGTCAGTATCTCTTAAGACTGAGCACAGAGACAGGTTCCTAGGCAGCCCCTTTAGCATCAGGAGTTCTGGGTGGAAGCCCAGGAATCTTTATTTTTAATGAGTTTCTCAGATGATAGTACACATCCAAGTTTAGGAAACACTTTGATGTTTAAAAATATGATACTTCTACTTCTGGGGGAGCTGGAGAATGGGCACTGGCTGGGTCTTTTCTCCCATCAGGAGTCCCTGAAATGAAAGGCGGGATGATTCGCGGACCACAGAGGTCAGTCAGCTCAGGGTGGTGACCATGAGGAGGGATCAAATGAGTGGAACCCACAAAGGCCCTCCGTGCAGCCTGGAGTCTGCCCAGGGAAGGGACCTTTGGTGATCTCTGTGGTCAGGGGATAAAAGGGGAGGGGGAATGCCCCGTGGATCAAGATACATGAAAACCACAGGGCAGGTGCCAAATAGGGAGATGGGGCCACACCCATGTGTGGCAAAATCAGTTTATAAAGACAAATCACAAGAAAGTGTTTTATGCTTTTAAGTATCATAGATGGCTCAGTGCACAAGAAAGACTGGAGAACTCATAGCTGATTTTCCTTCCAGAGAGATGTCAGGCAACAGCGCAGAAGGTGAGGGATGATGTAGGCGCTACTTGGGACTAAGCAACGCGAAGAGTGGGATTTCTGCACGTGGCCCTTTGTTTTGAAAAACAGGCACCTGCATCTTACAATATGCAGGATGTTCTGTAAGGACCACGGTGCATTTCTGTGGTGTTTTACTCTCTCTGAGAACTGGAAATAGGCCTGACAACCTCAGATTAGGTGTAGGGAGTCGTTTTCTCTACATATTTATTGTTTGTTTGTGGTTACTAGGGATTGAGTTCAAGCCTTGAACTTGATGATCCTCCCACGTATCAGGAATTACGGTTCCAATTGCTGCATGCATTTTTATGCTTAAAAGTCTTATAATGTTCATGCATTTTCTTTTTAATAAAAAAGCTAGTTAAAATATAATATTAAAATAAATGAATCACCTTAAGGGTTGCTTTAAATATTTAATCAAATTTTATTTGATTTTCACAAACTTATAGCACTTTAGGGAAAAGTCTACAATGGGAAGCAATTGTTATAATATACACTCATGCAATAGCTTATTCTGTATGTCATTCACAATTTAGTTTTATCTTTTATCCATCTGGTGTAGAATACTACACAAAACGGCAGCAAATCGCATTGTTATTGTGTTTCAACTCGCTTGAAATACAGGGTATTCTCTTGTTCATCTCCAAAATATAAGTTTGAGTGCTTTTCATTTTGGGAAGGGTCTGGCCTGGTCCCACACAACATCTTCAACAATTATCAGCTTGCACACACATCCCTGAAGCCATCAAAAGTTACAAAGTTATTCTGTTGGAGACTTCCAATGGTCAATGTGTAAGATGCAGTTGTTGACCTCATAATGATGTCCCCTTCAACCATGGCCCACATCCATGAACAACAGTGGTCCCACAAGATTATAACAAAGCCAACAGGGACCTATTACTTAAGTGATACCACTTTAGTGATGCCAGTTGTAAGTTTTCATACACAAAGTATGACTCACTGAACAATGCATTAAGACAGAGCCTTTGCAGCAAGGGCAGCCTAAGCAAACCTACCTGCTGATTGTTCTATTACATACCGTGAGATTGCCTACAACACATGATACACGATACTTAATAATAACCAACAACCATTACTGCCTGAGTATTTGCTGTACTATACTTCTATTGTTATTCTAAAGTGTGTTCCTTCTGCTCAGAAAAAGTTTATAGTTAAAACACCCTGCTGTGTTCCACAGTGGCAGACCCGTACATCTTGTACGTCACCACAGTTCTTGATAACACCATTTTCCTTTGTGCTTGATGTAATGTCAGTTGATTGCTCATCACTACATCTCTTAAGAGTAATAAGCTGCAGCACACGCCCCGGCACACATCCCCACGCATAGATCGCTCAGCCTGGGTGTGTACAGGGTATTGCACCTAGGCTTGTCTTAGTACGCAATGTTTGCACAAGAACACAATTATCTAGCGGTGCATTTCTGTGAAAATCCCCAGCATTCAGTGATGCGTGACTCTGTTATTGAGGTGCTTGTTTTCTCTATCTGTAGGTACGAGACTAAGTAAAGCTAAGGAGATGCTTATGGCTTGGGGCGCATGTCCTTTACCCAGGCTGTCAGCAGCATCCCTACTGTAAAAAGCAATGAGATGGTGTTCAGACCTGAAGGGACCCTGGACCACCCTTACTGCTGGGCCGCTTGTTGTTGGGGCTCGGGGAGCGAGTTCTCTGAATTATCTAGAACGTTACTGATGCAGACAGCAGCTTTAAAGGAGGACGTGATTGCAGAGAATAGATTTAACCAAGGAACCAAAGACAAAGAGCATGTGCCTGGGTACCGAAGTAACCAAGAAGCCATTTCTACACTTCTAAGCTCCTACAAACCACCATGCTTTCTCGGTAGGTGCATTTCCATTTGCACAGATTTCTTTCGTCAACTTGACACAAACCAGAGTCAACGGAGAAGACAGAACTTCAGTGGAAGAATTACCGCTATTAGATCAGCCTGTAGGCATGTCTGTAGGGCTCTTTCTTGATTAAATGATTATTGTGGAGGACCCATCATACTTCTAGGCAGGTGATCCTGGCTTGTATAATAAAGCAAGATGAGCAAGCTAGTAAGCTGTGTTCATCCCCCTCCCCACTCCATCCCTGCTTCTGTTCCTGCCTCCACGTTCCTGCCTTGGCATCCCTCAAAGATGGGCTGTAAGCTGTAAGCCAAATAAACCTCTTCCTTCTCATCAAGTTGTATTTGGTTATGGTCCTTATCACAGAAACAGAAACTTAACTAGGACACTACTCCTGGATGAAATGGCAAGTTCCTTGTCTCCTAAGTTCTTTCTTAAGAAGAGGAGAGAAATATCGGGATGTATGTATTAGTTTGCATCAGTACACAAGAAACTAGCCATGCTCATACCCACAGCCATAAATAGGTAGATGAGGACCTACTTCTTGACACCTAGACTTTTCTGTTGTTCTAATATTGCGCCGTGTAAATGCTATCCTTAGAATGCTATTCAAAGTATTTCCCAGGGTTTGTCTCATTCCACTCAGATCTTTACATAACAAGTCTAGGCCAGGGTTGAATGGATGGAAGCAGAGTTACAGAAACTGAGTCAAAACTGGAGGAAGTCAGACACCAACCCACACCTGACTCCTCTAGTCATCAACTGGGAGAAAAGAGATCTCTGGAAATGGCCTAATTGAGTCCCTTCCCACCAATATTTTCCACAGCTCGTGTCAGATAAACCTATATATTCTTAGAACATTTCAATAACTAAGGCACAGTTAGACCTCTTGCAGATTTTTCCTTTGGGAAATATTTGGGCACCTCCTTAGAGAATCACCTGTGTGCTATGAAGCCAGAAGTAGGAGCTGAAGTGGTGGATCAGTGGTTGCTCTTGCATGGGGCCTGAGGTCAGTTCTCAGCACTCACATGATAGTTCAGAACCATTGCTAACTCCAGTTCCAAGGGATCTCACGCCCTCTTCTGACCTCTGCAGGCACCAGGCACACGCATAGTGAAATGCAGGGAACCACTTATACGCATAAAAGACACCTTTAAACTGCCTTTTAAAAGAAAGAAAACAGAGTGAATCTGAGGACCCTGGAAACCTGTGCATGTCTGTGTGTGTGTGTAGGGACAGAGGAGTCTAGGGGACAAGGTACAGAAGGATTGGATATTTTCCTGTGTAAACAGTACAGGTGTCATTTTTTAAAGCAGCTTTTCTAGTGAAATATTGCTGACTGTATTTAGAAGTTGATAGTATAATTCAGGCTCCTCTGGGCATTGTGGGTAAACTATGATTTTCTTGGTTGAAATGCCTCCTCCCCACCCCAGAATAGTAGAAAGACTGGATAATTTAATATTGGACACTTTCCCTTTGGGGGAATAATTTAAGCACTACCACATGTCTTCTTATTTTGTCCTTGTCTCTCAGGAATGACTGGGCATTGACAATGTAGAAACAAAACAAACATAAAGAGACATACTTGAGGAGTGTGTGTGTGTGTGTGTGTGTGTGTGTGTATGTGTGTGTTTAAAATCACTCTGGTGATTCCCCAGTCACTGGGCCATGGTAATTATCCAGGAAGGTGTTTGAAGATATGCTCCGTTGAAAGAGTGATAACAACCTTCAGAAACTGCTTAATCCCCAGGAACGAAAACCAGTCTGATGGCGGCTGCGCATGATGGAAACAAATAATCACTGAAATTAGAGCCACAGAAGAGTGCCCGAGGGGTGCTTGCTGGCAGCTGGTAGTGTCAGGAGAGCTGGGGTCCAGGCAGCGGGCCCCGCCCCAAGGCACTCATGGAGAGTTGATGTCTTTCTCTGGGTTGCATGGCCCACAGCCCCCACATCACAAGAGCCTGGATCTTTGGCTCCTGGGAGCCTGGAAATCGGAGTCGCTTGTTTTTATTTATTTATTTTTCCAGTTCTTTTACCTTTTCTCTGCACCGGAGGAGAGAAGTAGCTGACTTTATTTACATCAAACAGCTGTGGAGGTTAAAGTTAACTCCAATGTCGAGCCTTATAATTTACTTGAAAAGTGCATTGACTCTTTAAGCACGCTTGCTTCCTAAGTACTCGGCAAGGCGCGTCATTCAGGGAGCCTCTCGTTGCAGAAAACTGATTAAATTATATACATTATCAAGATGTTTAGATCGGAGATACTAAGAAAAAACATGGCCCCACATACTCTCTGACATCCTCTCCAGTCACGAGGGGCTGTTGAGGACTAAGGTGTGGCGCTGGTGACACCCTGAGACCTGGAGGCTGGTTCAGAAAAGGTCATGCTGTTTCCTCTGAGTTCTCTTAGAGATGTTTGCTCTGGAGGAGGCTTGATCAGCGCCTAAAAAGCCTGACCAGAGGGAGTCGTTTCGGAGGGTCTACTGGTCCACACCCAGCGACCCTCCCAGTCCCCACAACTCCACCGGCCCCCTTCAGAGCCCAACTTGGACGGTCCGAAGGCCCATTTGAACCTTCAGATGGTGGCAATCTTCCTCCACAACTACCACCACCTATGTGAAGACCCATATGACTATGCAGCAGCCAAGTCCTTCCTGAATTCTTGCCCACAAAAGCATTTTAAAATATCAAAATGTTTGCTTTGGTTTCCTTCATTACGTTTTGGGGAGAATCTGCTACATCATCTGCACCAACAGGCAAGAGCGTTCTCTCCTCTGACCTCCCGCATTCCAGAGGTTTACTTTCCCTTAGGGGCCTTCAGGCCATTCTAGTTTTTACCGGTCTCTCCTTGACTGTCTTTTCAGAGTCCACATGTGGGCCACAGACATACACATGCATGTACTATTATACCTCTCAGGCCATTCACATGCCTGCTTTGCTTTCTAGATCACTTGAGCTGAGAAAACTTTGCCTTTAGAGGAAGATTGGGGCCTGCCCAAGGTCATGTGACCAAGCTGAAGTAAACCCGGGTCTTCCCATGCCAGGTTCCCTCCTCCTTTCCAGCACGTAATTACTTTAATTTCCCACTGACCTCATTTAAGAAAAAAAAAAAAAGATGGACCTGAACGGAGCCTTTTCTACTCCAAAAGTTGTAAACTCAGGACTTGACGAACAAGCAGGAGCCCCTGACTGCAGCTCCTGTCTCGGGCCTCTAGGGGTGCCCCAGAATATGCCTAGTGACTGACAGCTGCCTCTTAAGGGGTGATGAGGGAGGACCTAGTCTACTCCCTGTCTTCTTCCCCCAAGGCTTGCATTCTGAAGGCAGCATGCTAATTATGGTCAGAGTACAGGCTGGGATTCCTGAACACACTGGGAAAATGCCAACCTCTCCTCTCACGCTTCTGTGGTGGACACCTCTTACCAAAAACAAAAAAAAAAGCTAAAGTATTTTTAAATGACATATTGCATATTTTGGAACGGGGCTCAGAAAAGATGAGTGATTGGAAGAAACGATTTGGAGTCTCTGTTAGGACCGGGGCTGGCTAAATGTTGGGAGAAGTGTATCCGCCTGCTTCATCTGCCACTCAACGGCCTAGCAGGCTGTCATTAATACATTCTCCACCGCCCACTGCCCCAGAGTTGCCCCATTTTTTTTTTCTTCTAAGCCCTACAGCACTGTCATTTCATGAGTCTAGCAAGGGAATTAGAGTCAGTGAATAAGAAGACCACCTCCCCCACCTCTTGGTGATGCTTTCCATTCTGTTCAGTGCGCTCTCGCCAACAATCAAGCTGTCTCCCTCCTCCATCCCCACCTCCTCCCACTCTCCTCCACCGGAGAGGAAAGGATAATTGTGAGTCTTTCACATGAGGTGTGGTTTGGTTCGATATGTACTGTTGGTTCTGCAGATAGGCTGGTGGGAGGCTGACTCTTCATGTTATGCCGCTCGGCTGGCTGGCACGCGGGAGGAAGCCTGAAAAGCAGAGACGAGAAATGGATATGCCTCCTGCTTTTGAAGCACGGGCTTTGATAATAATAATCATAAGGCAAGAATTTTAGAGAACAAAAATCGCATAATTGCAGCTGCGTTAATCCTTCACGGCTTTCCTTGTGCTGTGTCCAATTTGCCTTTCAAAATGAGCCAGTAGCAGATTAAATGGACCTCCCCAGACTCAAAGCTATGCCCAACTGGATATACCCCTATATGTATTGTATATATTCTGGAAAAGTCTGTTGTAAATTGATTTTTTCCCAAATCTAGTTATATTTTAAATATTGTCAAGGTGCTCTTGATTTAAATCGGTACCATTTTGTAAAGCAAATAATAATTTTGTAGTGTAAATAGTTGCTTCCTTGTTTGTTGACAAGTTTGGGATTTTGTGTGTGTATTTTTTCTAATAACAAGATATCCCTATAGTTAAGAATAAGAAAATACTAATGATAATTAAGATGATGATAATGCCAAGTTATAAAAATATCAGCTAAAAAATGTAGGAATATAGATTCTTTTTTAAAAGAAACCTATCTCTGAAGTGGTTGGGACTTTGTGCCAATCTCACAGTTAAACTACATGACACCATAGGTTAAGTACACAGGAGGCAATTTTCTTTGAGATGGTCCACCATCAATCAGGTTACTGAGATCAAAATACTGAATTTGATTGTGTAAAGCAAAATATGTATTCATGTACATATATATACATACATATATATGCATATATTGCACTGTCGAACAAAACCTAGGAAGGAACATGAGAGCCTATGAGTAGAGAAGCCATTCACACACAGATTGTTTATTGTCATGAAATATTAGGCTGCTGTGAGGACAGATGGGTAGGGCAGTACCTGAGGACTTGCTGTGAGGTACAGGGTCTGTCTGTCGCATAGGCAGCACTTGGAGGTTCTTCTGTGTGAGTGTGGAGTAAGCATGGTGAGTCCACCACTCAGGTTCACCAGTAGCAGGAATTAAGGCTTCAAAATACTCTCCCTGCTTGGGGTTGCTGGGAGCTGTTGATAGGCTTGGGAACCATTGGCTAATCTTCACGTTCACAGGAGACCAAGCAGCTTTACCCAACACGATATGAACTTGAATTGTTTACTTACAAAAGACTCCAGTTGTTTTTATGTACTTAAATTCAAAAGACAGGTTTTTAAAACGTATATTATTCAGTGAACAGATTCTAAAGTTTCCTTTTTCTCAGATTTTTTTATTACTAGAAACATCACTCACTGGGTTGTATTGCTACCACATTGTTATTGCTGCTGCTGCTGGTGGTGGTGCCTGGGATCAGATCCTAGTGTCTCAGTCATGATCCATGATGGACAGGCGCTCCACTATTGAGCTGTAGTCTCTGCCCCACTCCGCATTGCTTGTTAAAAGGGAAATACATCTCTATGTCTTCCAGAAGTTCCAAGTAAGACCATAGTCTCTTTTAAGGTTCTGCGGTGGGTTTTCTATATTTAAGAATATAGAGTGTTGACCACATTACTGGACTGCCTTGGGGATATGGTTCCTTCTTCTCAACATTTACTTTATTAAAGTAAGAATGACTTGTCAACTCAAATGGAATTGAATTGTTGTTTAAGAAGGGGAATGAGAAGACAGGGAGTGAGAACCAGTATGGATGCCCAAGGGAGAGTGGAGGCTTCTTGGGTCACTGTGAGCTGCTATTTAAGAAGCAATGAGAAAGACTCATGTGGTTACTGTGGTGCTTTGAATATGCTTTGTCCAAGGAACAACACTATTTGGGGGTGTGGCCCTGTTGGAGTAGGTGTGTCACTGTGGGCATGGGCTTTAAGACCCTCATCCTAGCTGCCTAGAAGCCAGTCTTCTTCTAGCAACCTTCAGATGAAGATGTTGAACTCTCTACACCATGCCTGCCTGAATGCTGCCATGCTTGATGATAATGGATTGAACCTCTGAACCTGTAAACCCCAATTAAATGCTGACCTTATAAGAGTTGCCTTGGTCATGGTGTCTGTTCATAGCAGTAAAACCCTAAGACTGTTACCAACTTGGAAGTTTTTCTATCTAGAGCACAGAATGGTGGGGATAGGAATATTCACCAGTAATCTCACAACCCCAGTCTAACGCTGTGGTCGTGGGGTCTGTTACCTTCCAGGTTTCTTTGTTTTCAAGTTAGTATCTGTTTAAATATGAAATGCAACAAACATGCAAAACAATACAGAAAGTGATAGGATAGGACTCCTATTTGCCTCAGTATGTCAAATCACACACTCTGACCATCCTCCAGTGAAAACAACTGAAAATTCTGAATATAATACCAGAAGTTGGTTTTAAATGTGTTATCTTTGAGTTCATAGGAATGTATTAAGGGTCAGAAGCAAAAATGAGGACACAGGATCTTGAAAGGTAAAAGGGTTCTGAATGCAGTTTTCTTTGTGAAGGCGTAGGTAGACCCCTGGCCTTTCTTCATGACCCTGATTGATACTGGTCTCACCTTCAGATGGGCACACATAGTAAAAGAAACAGGAGACCAGGTCCAGATCCCAATCAAGGTGAAGTTTAAGAGGAAAAGTAACATGTAAGGCTAGGACCCCAAAGGGCAATAATATTGGGGTACGAATGACCTAACTATACCCCTACTCACAGATAGAGATAGTGTGCAAACTCTTTTCTTTTGACTACAGCACTGAGTAGAAGTTGGCGGCCTTGTCTCCTGAACATGTAACCACATGGAAGAACCCACACTGGAGATTTTGGACCCAAAATTTACAACTCTCTGTGAGAACCAGAAACCCTTAAGTTAAAAGAAAAAAAAAGCGAGTTGGATTCAAGTTATAGTTGCTACAACAAATGTGGTCATCTCTTGAGAAAACCACTTCAATCATGCCTAAACATTTCCCCAGATCAGTAGGGTGTGGTGGCCTCTGCCATTAATCCCAGCACTTGGGAGGCAGAGGTGGGTGGATCTATGTGAGTTTGAGGCAGCCTGGTCATAATAGTGAATTCTAGAACAGCTAGGGTTATGTAGAGACCCTGTCTCAAACAAATCAAAACCAAAACCAACCAAACAAACAAACAAGAAAAAAATCCCATAAAATCATCAAAAACTATAGCTCTGATCCTAAAGCCTTACAGAACAGCAAGGGCACCAGTGGGGGGGATATCCAGGAAATAAGGAGAAGACTCAAGCCCCCAGATGACATATGCGACTGTCAGTCACACACAACACATGGACATCTGATTGGCAATCAAGTATTAATAGAGAAGATTACAATTATATAAAGATAAAGGACTAAAAATAATGTTTCAACTAAGAAGAACACTTAAAACTTTTAATAATGTTATTATGAAAATAAGACCCCAAAATGGGTTGATTAAATAGATGGGGCACAGAAAAAAGAAAACAACAAAACCAAAACCAAAAGAAACAAAGATAACAAAACAAACAGAGTGGAAAAAATTTATTCGTGAGATTTCTAAGGAAAGAAAGCCAGGATTCTTAGAGATTAAAAGGTCTTTTATAGAATTAAGGACTTTTAGAGAAAAGACTCAGCTTCCAAAATAATTAGGAAAGATTTCCTTTTTAAGAGGAGGAATGGGCTCGGGAGATGGCTCAGTGGACCGAGTATTCCTATGCAAGCAGAGGGGCTGGCGCTCTGCTGGCTGGCATTGCAATAGAGCCAAGCATGGCAGCCCCCGTCCGAAGCCCCAGTGCTGAAAGAATGGCTAAGGGTGGGAGACAGACAGAGTTCTACACTCACTGGCTGGCCAGCCTAGCCCAGCCAATGAGCTCCAGGTTCCGTGAGACAGCCTCTCTCAAAAATTAAGATGGCACATGCCTGACATGGATAGTGGCTTCTACATGTGAAGGCATACACAGCACATATGAAATAACAACAACAACTACAAAAGTGACTGAATGAGTTAAGCAAAAAAAAAAACCAAAAAACAAAAAACCTGGGAATTATTTTTAAGCCTGTCTGCCCAGAATGACTGTTTACCCTTTGCTGTAGGATTATAATGCTGGTGTCCTTTCAACTTTCACACATGCTTGGACATGCAGAATACATGCATGCAGCTGAGGCCTAGAAGGAGGAATTGCAAAGGACCTTGCCCTCCATTAAGTATTCTAAGGATCTTCTTTACCATTCTATATAATTAGCTGCATCTAGCAAAAGGGAATAGCAGTCTCTTCTGTGTCTGTGCGTCCATACATTTTAAAACACACAAGTAAACCTATTCAGAACATTTTTGAGAAGCTTAGTTGTCTAGTATCAGATCTCCTTTTTAATGAAGGCATCATTTCCTCTCTCTCTCTCTCTCTCTCTCTCTCTCTCTCTCTCTCTCTCTCTCTCTCTCTCATCTCCATGGAAGAATTAAGCCAGGTTCCATTGCATCTGGTCGGCCTGGGATGTTTCAGAGATTTAGGAAAGACAAGCTAAAAGCAGAGAGGCTTGTTGAACAGTCATCCTAATCAAAAACTGGGTGTGTCCTTCCCCGGGCACTTAGGTGGAGCAAATAGGGCACAGGAGGCAGTGCCTTCTCTGTTCTCACCTTCTCTTTCCCGAACCTCACTTCTTGAAAATTCAGAGCCACGGTCCAGTTTCATGTCATTCTCTGGTACATGATCTCTACTCAAAGCTGTCCCTTTTTTTTAAACCTTGTCTCTGAAGAGGGAGCAAAAGAGACAGTATAGGCTCAGCTTAAGAATCAGAACAAGACAGGAGGCCACCACAAGTTCACCAGCCTGAGAGACCGCCTTGAGCCTCGCCTGGAGGCCCTCAGAAAAGCAAGGTCAAGGGCCTTGTCCACCCAAGTTCTCGGTAATAAGCGGAAAAATATGCACACCAGTGAGTTCACACAGCAGTTCAGACATTCTTGGGGCATTACTGAGAATTATTTCGAAAGCATACAATCAGATTATTGAGGGGCTGGTTTGTCAGCGAGCCACAGCAAAGGCTCTGGGAAAATGGGAGTCTTTCCTAAACCTTGTGGTGGCCAGGGTCATGGGGAGATGCTTAAGTCCCTATAATAGGGCATCTGTGCCTCCTCTGTCCCATGTCTGGACAGGTCAGGCTGTCTTGCTTGCCTCTTCAACGATGGCTGCCACCATGGGCCACTTTCAGGAGCAGAGTGCTAAAACGCAGCCAAGAAAGAGTAGCTGTTCTAAAAGGTTTGGGAGAAGCAGGGGCTGAGACAGATACCAAATGGCACCAGGAGAGAATATGAGTTAGAAGGTTTTGGAGGGGAAAAATCCAACCGCTACATAAATAAAAGTTAATACTATTTCTATATAATAGCACGGCTTAGTGGCACCACACACTGCAAGCACTGAGCCGTGGCTAAGCCGTTCCTTAAAAATAGAACCAATCCTACCATCTTTTCTCAGTGCTCCTAATCCATAATTCCACCTTGTGGAGTGGCAACTAGACTGCCCTGTGGCAGGCAAATAGAGTCAGGTGTTTCTTTCTTGACTTTGGTTGCTTTCAGGTAAGAAGTGAGAGACAAATTAGATATCATCCAATTAATATGCACTACTCTCCAGTTCTCAAGACATGCACAGTTGCTTTGTAGCCTCCGATCTGAATGAAGTAGGTAGTGGTATCCTATCTTCCGGAAAGGAAATGGCGGTTCGGAGAGGTGGCCACTGGACTACCTATGCATCCCCCATGCCTTTGTAGTTAGTGGCCTCCAAGAGACTCTGCAGGTATCAGGATTTCATTCTGAACTCAGAAACTTAACCTGTTACTGTAATACTCTGCATGCTGCTATTCTTCACTGGCCCGGGGGTGGGGGTGGGGGGGATCTTGCTGTGAACCTTGGAGTGCCTGGCAATAGGGTGCTTGGCTCCCCTCTCACCTGTTGTGCCTTCTCTTTCAAAGCCAGACAAAGGAGCCCTTGCCCCAGGATCAGGGTGATTGCCACCTGGCAGAGGGGAGCACTCCACTGTACTTTCCATGTAGATGTTATCTCGCCAACCTTCCCCGTGTCCCTGCAGGCACGTGGTCTGGCCTTTGTCCATCTAGAAGGAAAAGGCACTGTGTACCCTCTGACTCCGGCCTTAGCTGCATTAACTGTTTTGCCAGGGTTGAGAAGGTCCTTTACATCCTTTAAAGGAAACGACTGGAGTTCAGGAGGCAAAGGCTGGCTGTTGCTGAATTCTGGGTGCAAACATCACATGTTCCTGATTGTTATAACAGGAGATGTTCTCTATAAGGTCTCTATAAGGTCATATAAAAATTGTGTTCTGAAATGTCTGTCACTGATGGTGTTAACCCCCATTTTATAGAAAACCAAGACTCATAGATGTGAAATAGCTCACTTCAGATACAGTGGTATCAAATGGAAGAGTATATTTTGTTTCCAGTCCACACAGGCTAAAGGGACAATGTGAGGGCACAAACAACACAGTCTAATTGGCACTAAATCTGCATACAGAATTCCCTCAGCCGCTGGAGGCACCGGCCTGAGACAGGAGAGTGGCAAAGGGACAGCAGCAGTGGTCCCAGGGGACTCCTCCACCCTGGGCAGCACATCTGACATCAGGGAGTCAGTCCAAACTCAGAGACATTTTCAGGGCCCCGGTGTGGGGAAACATCAGGCCATGGTGCAGAAGGAGTCGCAAAATGAAGATGAAAACTGAGTGTGGTGGCACCCCTGTGATTCTAGCAAAGAAGATAGGGGGTCAGAAGTTCAAGGTCACCCTCTGCTTTATAGGGAGTTTGAGAACAGACTCAAGAAATGGAAGTGGAAAGGAAGAGGGGAGTGTGAAGGTACTGCTAGGTCAGGGAAGCAGGGGGCTGGGACAGAGCCCCAGCTGCCAAAACTGGCCGTCAGCTGAGGCCGTTCTGTTAAAAACCCCGTGCCGGGGAGGGGCTTGTTGATCTGTGATGGTATGTTACATTTCAATACAGTATTCAGTACAGCATCTACATTTTAAGATTTTTCCTATAAGTTTTGAAGAAAAAGAAATCCCAGGTGACCATCTCAGTAAAACAAAGTAATGCAGGCACAACTAAACCAATCCTTTAAACAGCCATTGATATGCTTTTATCTATTTACATTTGCTTCTGGGGTAATACAAAGGCTGGATGGTAATAACATTTCTATAAATTGATTGTAAGGGGGGGGAGGGATAACTATTGTTTCAGGTCAATTATGATCCAGCTCCATAATTTCAGCTAGTAAATCAACCTGCAATGCCATTATTTGAGTTATCTGAATACCTTAGTCTAGGTCTTAGACTGGGAGCCTGTGGCCCCAAGCGGAGCTGCTCCTGTGGTAGATATGGGCAGAGGAACTGACCAAATCCCGAAAGTTACTCCTGCATCCTAAGAGGGAAAAGTGGATTGGAATTAGCATCAGCCTTGCTAATAAGCACCCGGGAAATAATCAGCCACTGTCCCCGAGGCTACATTTCTCATGCAATGTCCTTGTTCTGGGCATGTGACTAATTGCCAAGCTCTGATAAAGCAGTGTGTGTTCAACGTAAATTATACACTGGATGCCAGGCTGCCGCTTCAGCCCGATAGTGCTGGAACAGGTATTTCCAGCTTCGCAAGGTCAAGCAAGCCTAGAGCTTAATGATGCTTGTGCAGGTTGTAGCTGACCCCCTGCTTCAGCTTCAGCAGCCTCTGGCCTCCAGAGAATCATAACGCTACAAACTGCAAGGGACTGTCTGCTTATCCCCATTGCTTTTAGGTAAGCGAATCAGTGGCCCCCTGGCCCCGTCTTGTCTTTTTCCAAAGGACAGAAGCATCCTCCGAAGCTCATCTTATCAGTCTTATAGGCGAGTTCTCCTTCAACTGTAGCCAGCTTGTGCTGTTTTTCCATTCCAGTTCCCTTTCTCTTAGCTCCTCAGAAGTCATGGAAATACCTTCATGATATCCTAGTGGTAAAACCTCTCATAAACTTGAAAACCAAGTTCACGCCTGGCAAGATGGCCCAGCTGACAAAGGTGCCAACTGCCAAGCCTTGTGACCTTTGTTGGATCTCCAGAACCTCCAAAGTGAAAGGAAAGAACCAAGAATCTCACAGGTTGCCCCCGACCTCCATCTGTACAATGTGGCAAGTATGCCTCCTAGACACACACACATACACACACACACAGAGAGAGAGAGAGAGAGAGAGAGAGAGAGAGAGAGAGACAGAGACAGAGACAGAGACAGAGAGAGAGACAGAGAGAGAGAAAAAGAGGGAGGAAGGGAGGGGGACACATGCAAACACCCACAAAGTAATACAATAAAATAATAATAATATTAATACATAATTTAATGAATAAATAAAAAATTTTAAAACCCCAATTTCACCCATAAGGTTTTTCTCTACCATAAGATAAATTCTTTGGTTCCTTCTAACCTTTATTTCCATTCAACTTTATCTAATAAAAGATGCTTGACTCTCCTCTGCTTCGTCATTATTAACTAATTAATTGATTGATTAATTTTATATTATTTTATGTGTATGCATGTTTTGCCTGTTTATATGTATGTGCATCATGTGTGTGCCTGGTGCCACAGAGGTCAGGAGAGGTTACTGAATTCCTTGGATCAGATTGTGAATCTCCATGCGGGGTGGGGTGTGGGGAGGTGTTGCTGGGAATTGAACTCAAGTTCCCTGCAAGAGCAAGCACTATTAACCACCAAGCCAACTCTATAGTCCCTCTTCTTGACCTTATGATGACTGTACTATTATATGCAATCAGGAATTGTCTCTCATTCCAAAAGTCTGCAGGCAGGGTGGCTTCTGTCCCAGTGTGCCATCAAGATTCCTCTGCAGCCTTTAGTAGAGCTAGGCCCTGTTTGCTGCAAGATGTCTGCAATGACTCCAAATACTCCATGCAATATCCCAATAACAATTTTCCTCTTGTGAGTCCCTCTATAGTACAAGAAAGCCCTTTTGCCAAAGCTCTAGTGCCTTACTGGCTGGGAATAGGCCACAATCCAGGCAAGTAATTGTCAAGGTTGGCTAGACCTATCACCCATTATCTTCCTATGCCAGAGTGTTAAGGAAAGCAATCCTAAACACATGCTCTAAATAAAAGGAGGACTCGCTATCAAAGGAGGACGGATGGCGGTGGCTGTGAAGTAGGCAATCAGTCATGTTTGCCATAAGAAAGCCAATAGAACACCAGATCAGCCTTAGTCTAGTCCAAGTATAAACAATAACACACCAAAAAAGATCACTATTGACGACCCACAGGTGGCAGATGTGAGGACTAATATATTAGATAGGTCCCTTGACATGGTGCTAGCATTCATGTTGGGGAGAAGGCCCACACAATGTCCAAGTTTCACAGTGAGTGCTAAAAGCAGGCACAGCAGTGTTCTGCAAGCACAAAGATGGGACACCTAGCTCAACAGAAGGACCCTGACTCCCAGAGAGAGGCCAACTGGACTGCCTATGAATCCTAGGAAGGGGTGAGGTTAAGAGAACAAGGAACCATGTCGCACGCACACACGCTCCTTGTGATTTTGAGATTGTTGTGTGGGATAGTGTGCTTCCTTCTCATGGCTCATCCGAGATTAGTGAACTAGAAAGTCCTTTCAAGCCTTGAGGGTGGTGTGAATTTCAAGGGTCACTTCCCATGAGTTCATTTGTGCATGTTTTGTGTCTGGATAAAATCCATTTTATGATCAGTGAATTCCATATTTAAACAAGGAGGCCACTCATCTCGTTGGAAAATGTCTGCAGGAGAAAATGAATGCGGTCTGATTGTCATGATGTCATCGGCTCTGTAATGGGCTTGTTTTTTAAGTATTATGAGAAAATGGCAGTGATTTAGACAGAGAAAGAATCGGTGGGGGCTGAGCGAAGGTCTTAAAAGATGTCATTTTTATTAGTTTGACTTTCGTGTGCCCAAGGCAGGATATCAAGAGTCGCTGATGGGCATCGACTGTCTAAATGAGAAGGATTTTTGTTTTTTTTTAGCATATTTGCTGTCTCTCTAAAATTGTTCTTCACTAGAGACCCAGAAAATGAGCTGTCTGCTCTCCCACATCTTTCTGATTTCAGTTTTTCACCCAATTTACGGGTGTCCTTTTCCATGAGGGAACCTTAGTGAGTACCTGAAACTCCACATCTACCGTGCTCTTCTGTGCTATGATAACATTTAGTTTATAAATTGGGTACAGGAAGAAATGAGTAAAGTTTACTGTAGCTCTTGTCAACCTCAACCTATGAGTTCTTCCTTATTGAGACTGTTCACCTCTTAACTTAAAGGAAGCACTTCACAGCTTCTCACTGGGCTAGCTATACCACCAGCAACCCTAACTACACTTGGGAGGCAATCATTGAGTAAAACTAAGGTTACTTCAACAAAAGACTTCGCTATGGCAACAATAACTCTGACAATGAAGAGGGCTACTATCTTAAAGAGTCCCCCAAAGGCAGTACTGAGGGCTTGGTCTCAATCCAGCAGTGTTCAGAGGTGAAACCAGAGGGGAAGTGGTTGAATAATGAGGACTCTGACCTTATTTACAGGTGTATAGCTTGGTGAGCTCCTAAGAGGTATTGGGAACTGCAAGATGGAACTTAGTTGAAGAATAAATAATGGGGTGTGCCGGTCAACAGTGTATGGTGTTGCTAGCCCCCGCATTTCCCTTCCCCTCCTGATTCTTTAAACTCTCAAGATCCAGGACACAAAGCTAAGGGCAGGGCAGAGCAAATGTTACCTGTGTGTACACATATAGAGATACATGTAAGTAATTGTGCCTACTAGAACACCCTCAGAAGCCATTGCAGTCGTTATGATGCTTACCTTTGGGACAAAGGATCCCGTACAGAAGTCTTTCGTTGTATAGCCAACAACTATTCATAGTTTGATTCTATGTAAGACATGGTTATTTTCAAACATGGTTTGGTGTGGAAAACTATTACCTGCAATATCAGAAGAGAAGGAGCTGGCATGGAGTACAGAAAATGTGATAACTGTCATTACTCTAGTGACTTGGAGAAGTGGGGAGAGATGGCTCAGGGCAGAAAAGTGCCTGTCACCAAGGCTGAGGGTCTGAGTTCTACATATTAGAGGGGGTAAACTGACTTCTAAAAGTTGTCCTCTGACATTCCCAAGCACACTGGGACATGCACACAGCACACACACACACACACACACACACACACAACTTTTTTTTTCTATATTTTTTTTTATTTACATTCCGAATGATTTCCCCTTTCCCATTTCCTCCCTCCCCGAAAGTCCCATAAGCAATCTTCCCTCCCCCTGTTCCCCATTCAATCCCCACTCGCTTCTCTGTCCTGGTATTCCCCTACATCCAGTCTTTCCAGGACCAGGGGTCTCTCCTTCCATCTTCTTGGAAATCTATTGATATGTGAATTGTGTCTTGGGTATTCCAAGATTCTGGGTTAATATCCCCTTATCAGTGACTGCATACCATGTGTGTTCTTTTGTGATTGGGTTACCTCACTAAGGATGATATTTTCCAGTTCTGACCATTTGCCTAACAATTTCATGAATTCAGTGTTTTTAATTGCAGAGTAGTATTCCATTGTGTAGATATACCACATCTTCTGAATCCATTCCTCCGTTGAGGGACTTCTGGGTTCTTTCCAGCTTCTGGCTATTATAAATAAGGCTGCTATGAACATAGTGGAGCATGTGCCCTTATTGCATGCAGGGGAAGCCTCTGGGTATATGCCCAGGAGTGGTATAATAGGATCCTCTGGGAGTGTCATGCCCAGTTTTCTGAGGAACCGCCAGACTGCTTTCCAGAGTGGTCATACCAACTTGCAATCCCACCAGCAGTGGAGGAGTGTTCCTCTTTCTCCACATCCTTGCCAACAACTGCTGTCTCCTGTGTTTTTGATTTTAGCCATTCTGACTGGTGTGAGGTGGAATCTCAGGGTTGTTTTGATTTGCATTTCCCTAATGACTATGCAAATCACAATACTGTTTTTAAAGCCTGGAAGAGAATGTACCTGATCTAACAATGTGGCCATCCTCTAGACAGATGTGAAGTGTTAAAATGGTGGGAACTTTCACTTTCTCTGTATTGCTTAATTTGGTGCAGCAGTAGTGAATGGTCAAAAAGGTAAACAATTTTTTTTTAAACTGGAAAGAAAAGTGGGAGGAAAAAGAACCCCATCCAGTCCTCTTAGTTCCTCATGCACGAAGCCTTCTGTCTATGCAAAACAAAACAAAACAAAACAAAAAACCAGGAGTTTGGCTCTAGTCGTTCTCCTGGTTCCTCTCAGCTCCCTGTCTTCTTTCCCTTTTAAATCCCACCTGCACTGAAGCCTTTGTAGTAACAAGGTGGATGGGTGAGGAATCTCACCTCAGATCCAACTTATCTACCCTACTCTTACCCAACTAGAAAAACTGGAAATAAAAATCCAAAACAGAATGTTCAAACGAGACTCTCAAAACTAGCCTAACCTGTAAATGAAATCACATTTTACTACAGCTGGGACTGGCACTCAGAGCGGGCAGTCAGGTAAACTCCAAGGAGGCCTGGCGGAAGAGGAAGATGCCTGTCCTCCCAGAGACCACTTGTAGGGTTTCCCTGCTCTTTGACCCTCCTTGTTTTTCTCCATCTGCTCATCCTGTCTGTTGCCCTCACCAGGGAGGCTCCAGGCTGTGGGACTGGAGTACTATGGAAATGAATGATGATTAACCAATCTGGAAGCCCTGGAGGGTAAGGCTTGGATTATGCGTTTGTCATGAATATCATCTAGAAAACAAGGAGAACCCCAGATGTTCATTAACCCTAATATGCTCTGATATTATTTGGAAAACGCTATGACAACCCAACCTAACAGTCACTCTTTTCAACTCAGGATTTCAAAAACACTTAAATATCACTTTAAGTCTTACATGTGACTGTACAATAATGGGTGTGAATGACTCTTGGGCAACCAATGTTATCTATGTTGACATATTTTCCAGTACCTCCCCCAACTTCCATCAGTAATAAGAGAAAGGGGCTGTACCCCAGGGATAGAGTGTTTGCCTAGCACGCATAAGGCCTAGTCCCTAAATCCAATCCCTAACACCACAACAAGGGAGGTGAGGTAAAGTTTTGTTACAGGTGCGAGACAGTGTTACATAAGAAAGCAAAAGGCAGCTCAGATGTACCCCAGTGCCAAATGAGATGGTTGGTAAGGTAAGAAAAACCCTCAGATTAAAGTACAAATTGTATTTCTGCTTGGTTCAGAGAAACTGTCAGAGATTTGAACCTGGATGTAGAAAGGAAGTACGGAAGCAGATGTTCTGAAAGGCCAGGCTACTCTATCCTATAGAGAGGTTCTCCTTCGCCGTTTGTTTGAATGTCGGCATCCGTATAGTTACAGAGCATCTTCCCCACTTGCAGAGCCACAGAACAAAGAGGAGAAGATGTCTTCTTTCTCAGTACACTGGAAAAAAAATTTAAAGTAGGCTGCTGTTTCTAGCCGAATTGTGTCTCCCAGAACGATATTGTAAGGTTTAAGTCCCATACCTCAAATAGGATTATATTTGAAAATAAGGCCTTTGCAGATGATATAAACAAGCTGAAATGAAGGTATTTAGGGTGGGTCCTAACTCAGTCTGCCTGGTGAGTTTAGGAGACAGGGAAGATACGGGGAGAAGGGCCCTGTGGCGATGAAAACTGGATCCTTGCATCTCTAAGGCAGGAAGGCTGGAAGCAAGCAGGAGCTGGAGAGGTTGAAAACAGGTCTTTCTGCAGCCTTTGGAGGGAGCACAGCTTGAAGCAACTCCCCTGCAGAACAACGTTCTTGTTTTCTTAAATAAGCATGCACCCACTCTGTGATACTTTGTTAGGGACACTCTAGGACATTAATGCCCTGAAGTCTGGCAATGGTCAGAAAATATAATGAGAGTAAATCTGTTTATCGTGGTGTGTAACCTTTACACGACAAAATAATAGGAGCTCATGGCTTTTTAATTGTGACAGATTTTGTTCCTTTTCTCTTTTCCTTCCTTCCTTCCCTCCCTCCTTCCCTCCCTCCTTCCCTCTCTCCCTCTTTTCCTTCCTTCTTCCTTGTTTCCTTCCTTCCCTCCTTCCTCCCTCCCTCCTTCTCCTTCCTTCCTTCCTTTTCTTTTTCTGAGAACACAGGACCTGTTGGTACTTGCCTTCCTTTAGAAAGTGGAAAGTCAGTTAAATCCTTCAGTCTGTGGCAAGCCACAAGGCACGCTGGACCCCTTTAAAATTAGACACTAGCTTGTGCCAGAGATAAACACGGTGTCCTGTACCCACAGCACTCCAGTTCTAACCAGCTGGTGACAAAGTCAGTGACTCAACAGGGCTGGGGAGTCCTGAGCCCTGGGCCAGGCTGAGCTAGGACTCAAAGGCCTCACCAACAAACAGAACTGGTAAAACCTAAGCCGGGGCCATGGAGCCATGATTTTGTCGTTGTTTTTGTTGTTGCTTTTGGGGGGTGGGGGGAGGGCAGGAAATAGAAACCAAATCTGCAGATGTTGTAAAGGAGGACCAAGAAGTGCCCACCCTCATGATAATGATCCTAGCTGAGAGGATAGAGGCTGGCCTAGAAGTCCCCGTGCCAGGAAGACCTTCCTACTGCCAGGTGGGGAGGGGAACTGGGGTAGGGGCGGGGCGGGGCGGGGCTGGAGGGAGGGCTGGGGAGGAGACAGAGGAGGTTGAGGGGGCTGCGGGGGAGGCTGGTGCGGGTGCACGGCTCCCACAGACCCGACCTTGATTTGTGCTGAATGAGACAAAGGCCTGGGGCCTGGGCTTTTGTTGTCAGTCTTTAGTCCTGAGACTCAGCTCTGCTCCCTTTTGTCTAAGGAATAGCCCAGGCCAGAGCAGAAGGGGAGGAGAACTGACACACGGAGGGGCCTCGAAAACTATTGCAAACTTGGGGTGATTCCCCTTGTTTTTTTTAATCTCATCCTCCAGAGTCTTCTTTTGTCAAAATACGCGCATGCGAAGAAGAGCTCCCATTTATTATTGTTTTGAAGAGTTTGAACAGCTAAGGTGTTTTCCCTGAGACTCGGTTTCAAAATCAACAAGCGGCCACCTGGTCTGAGAAAAAGGAGAAATGGGGTCATCTCTGTCATCAGTCTTGGGTAGTAACATGCCAAGTGGCAAGGGAGCTCTCCTCGTTCCCGCTGGGCTGTCCTCCAATAACGCTTCAGAAGCCATTCAACCCATAATCCTCGTCCCCCCACCCCCCAGGTGTGGGGAGGGCCAGGCAGAAAGGTCACAGTGTTTGGTGTCTCACTGTGACTGAGAAGGCTTGTTCACCGGCTTTTAAAAACTTAGAATGGTTCCTCTCCCTACTCCCAAGGGTGAGAGGGAAGCCAAGTGTCCACATTGTTAACTGTCACAGATTTTCCCCCTTGGTACAATCGGAGTGGTAGCGAGGTGGGTCTAAAAAGCCCGAGGTAGTTATAAACATCTTTGGAAGTCCTTTTCAAACCAACACTGCCCAGGGAGAAGCCTAGGTAAGAGACAAGCCATAGGGAAGTTTATCGGGAGGTGCCCCGCACCCCTCCACCCTGCATAGTAGTGGGGTGATCCAGGGTCAAGCGGGGAAACAGCAGGTTACACTTCCCTGCAGGCTGAGAGTCACGCTGGGAGGAAGCTGACCTAGAGGCTCCATGCTTTAATACTGCCTGCTTTAAAAGATTTGTCTGGCAAGTGCTGACTCGGTGACCTTTAAAGAACAGTGTCGCTGAGCCTTTATTTCCTCTTTCTTCCTTCCTTTTGCTTGTCTCCCTTCCTTGTTGGGATGGGACGGCCAGCGGCTGCAGGCTTAGGGCATAAGGAAGTCATCCGCATAGCGAGCGCCCCTTTGGGCCCACATTGCCGCCTCTCCTCCATCCTTCCAGTCTGTTTTCTCTACTGCAGTCTTCTCGAGTGTTCCTTCAGCAGGCTCAGGGAGAGGATGTTTGGTCAAAGGGCATCGAGATGGGAACAGGAGGAGAGGAAATAAGGGGCCAGCGATAAAGAAATAAGAGCCAAGGAGAAGGGCATAAATAGAAACCCGGATGATGAATAACACCAGGTATGTAGCAGGCCGGGAGAGGCACGAAAAAGGAGCGAGACAGAGAGGTTGTCTTACAGAAAGAAACAATTCAAAAATAGGAAAATGTGAGAAACCCAAAAACAAACAAACCTGAGCCTGAACAGGAAAGCAAAGAACCAACTGGAAGTAAGAAACAGAACACTAAACAGGAAGGAGTCTGAATGAGAAATGCCTGCGAGGAGAGGAGGAACAGAGGGCCTTTTGTGGCCAGTTTGTAGATTAGAGAAAAAAGACAGAACAGAAGAGAGAAGCCAAACGTGTTTATTCCTTGCACTTGGCCAACTCCCCCCCCAAAAAAATCATTATTTTTTAATCACGGAAGAAGCATCTCAGAGAGCTCCAAGCCTTTCGGACTTTCAGCCTGTCTGTTCCTCTTTTTCCATCCCTTAAGACTTTCCAAAAGCATAAGGAAACTCACACTCAGGAAAACCAAATCTCCATCTGCATTATTTTTATACAAGGTTTATTTTGTTGAAGGCCTCCCATCCTTAGGGTTCAGGCTGGGTGGTTACCTGTCCCTGACAGTGGATAATGTCCAGGTTCATAGTCTCCATAAACCTCAGCGATACCCCCTTTGAGGTGTGTATCGCTCCTTTAAAAATATGGATTAAAAAAGGAAATAATTATTTGTATGACTCACACTTCACGAGCCTGCCTTACCATTAATAAGTTAGAGGTTGCCTTGTGAGTTTAAATAATTTAACGAATGGAGTAATAAAAAAAATGTAAGTAAAGCCAATATGGGTAAATACCACACATACCCAGGAAAAGCTGAGATTAGTTATTTTATTACTGCAAATTGCTGTTACTAAACATTATGATAAATTACCAAAAAATGCCTCTCTTCCCCTTTCTGTAATTTTAAGTTATTAATATTATTCATACTTGGGTATGTCTCTCCTTATATGCCTCTCTTGTCCTGTCTCTCTAATGAGGAAATACTCAGGGAAACACAGCAGATAAATTCGCCAGCCATGGCTGAAGCAAATGAAAAAAGATATCAGAAACAAATAACATTATCAGCTCTTAGCTCCATAATAAGCTCTTATTTATTTAGACCCTATTAATTTGGAATTTATAATAACTTGATTGGGATCTGGGCAGAAATTTTCCTTCATTTAGCAAACGCTGTCTGGCTAAGGAGAGCAGAAGAATAAAGTAAATGAGATTCTAAGGGGGATGCTTGAAATACATCTTAGAGCACTTCAGGCAAGCCCTTATATATGAATAATTAATATAAGAATACATATGATTCTTATCCAGTAATTATCTGGTAATTCAGCAGGAATTTGTTAGGTCACCCTGCAGAGTAAGGAAGTGTGGGCTTGCCACGAGATAGCTCTATGACCGTCGGCAAGGCACTTAACTTTATCAGCCTTTATTTTTCTTACCTGTAGAAGTAGATTGATAATTCTAATTCTGCTTAGTTCGAGGGTTTGTAACAAGCACAAAATCAAAGAGCGGGTGGGAAGTCATGTTGAAATTTACACATAAGGTAGAAAAAATGCCTATCATATTATGAGCCTTAATTCCATACTTTCAAGTCAGGTATGGTGGGAGGGCTTATGACTCTAGCACTTGGGAGGTTGGAGCAAGATGATGCAAGTCAAAATCAAAGCCCTGCTTTAACAACGATGACACAGAAATGAATTTTCATACTTTCTACTCATTTGACATGACCTTTCTTCCAATAATGTATGCTTTAAACAACTTCAGTGAAATAAAATTCCCTCACAAATGCGCGCGCGCGCGTGTGTGTGTGTGTGTGTGTGTGTGTGTGTGTGTGTGTGTGTCCCAACAGACACTTGAAGTCATTATTCGTGTTCCAGGGTCATGAAATGTGTTTAAGATGGTACAATTAAAAAAGAAGTTATTGAGCATAGATGGAAGACTTCAAAGCTGGCACCCGAGAGTTTGGGTTCAAATTCATGAGCCTCCATATAGATGGTTAATTATCAATGAGACCGTTCCATTATTTTTTAAAAAAGGAAAATTGTGACTTTCAAAAAAAAATTTTTTTAAATATAAAGACTAAAAGAGAAAATGCACATGCCGTAATGCCTAGCATAGGACGGGTGTTGTAGAGGAGATGGGAGCAGGTAGAGAGGTATTGTTGGAATTGATAGTTAGCAACAAGGAAGGGTCATTCATTTTGAAATGACTTAAACATTAGAGAAACAGCAAGGTTTCTCACTTCAAGTCCATGCTCTAATGTAAGTTGCCTCTGGAGAGTGAGTTTATGCTGCACACACCAACCTATGCTCCCGTGGAAGGAAGGAGGGAGGGAGGGAGGAAAGGAGAGAGAGAGAGAGAGAGAGAGAGAGAGAGAGAGAGAGAGAGAGAGAGATCTAGGCCGGTGAGATAGTTCTGTGAGCCCCCAAGGCACTTGCTCACCAAGTCTAATGACTGGAGTTTGGTCCCTGGAACCCATGTAAAGGTGAAAGGAGAGAACTAGCTTGACAAAGCTGTCCTCTGACCTCCTTGCAAGCATGTGCCCTTCACACACTGTACACATGTTCTCACACATGTATACACACAGACACGGCGCACACACACACATACACACTGTGCACACTGTGTATACTCATGGCACACAATGTGTATACAAGGATTGTATGCGCACATTGTCACACATTGGACGCACACACTGTACACATATATTGTGTATACATGAGCAAACTCATTTTACACACAGTGTGCATGCACACTACACACACACACACACAGGAGTAATTAAACTTTTTACAGATTGATTGGTGGGGGAGGGGTTAAGATTCCAAATGAGGAGGGCCGCTGGAGATGCCAAACACACAAGAGGCTGTTACAGAATTGCCATTCTGCTTGGGAACACTGCGGTGCCTAGTGAGGCCAAGGCCTCCTCAGAGTGTGCCCAGATAGTGAGTGACAGCACAAGTGATATACATACGGTTTGTTGGCAAAATCTGTGTACCCTTAGTGTGCCTTTTTATCCTGTGAGTAAAGCGATGCTTTAACTAGATAAACGAGCCTCCTTCCCTTTGGCTGGCAGATTCCTCCGAGTGTCCTGCTCGTCAAATCACTCAGAAGCAAAGTTAAACAGAATTAAATGTAGATTTCAAATGTCTGTACTTGATGATAATATGTTCCATTTTATCAATACACTTAAAAATTAGAAATTTGTTTTATCCCAGAATTTAGCTTAAAGAATTGAAGATTTCTCAGAACATAACTACTTATAGATTTCACACAACTGACTGTAAACACTGACAGAAAGACCATCTTGACATATCCGGGGCACAGTACACGTGGTGGTTTATGATAATAACATCAATTATTAAGCACTCATGTATGCTACTTATCTGCTAGGGATACTCCAAGAAGCTCCTTTAATTTTAAAAGACTAAATCTGGCATTATTATCCCCTGACCCTATAATGTTCTATTATTGTTATTTACAAGTGTGGAGGCACAGATAAGGCACATATAAATTAGTTACTAGCAGGAAATCGTACATCTGGGAAGGTTCTGGGGGAAATTAGAATCCAAGAAGTTTAACCCCTTGCATGGTGCATCCTCAAGGACTTCGTGGAGAGTGTGCACCTTGGGTTCCATTTTCCTTACTTCAAAGTTGAATACGGAGACTCAGAAAGACCAAGTCATTTGACCATGTCACTCGGTTTGTAAGTGGTAGAACCAGGATTCCTAATGGAGCCTGTCTCCAAAGAAGCTAGATGCCTTTTCCCTTAAGACATGACTTCAGTGGGGCCACATAGAGACAAAACATGAAGTACCAGGAGCACAAATGGGGATAACTGGGAGAGAACAGGGGAAATGTGGAACAAGGCAAGTGCTAGAGGACTGTCAGATCAACGACATTTGACCCATGCCAGCCAGAAACGGGAATTTTCTACCTGGAGTCACTTTTTTTTTTTTTTTTTTTTTAGTGGCTATAGTTGTGAGTGAAGCTCCCTGAGAAGTTTAATGTCCATTGACTGAGAAGTTACGATATAAATTGGATGTGCATTCTTTTGTTTCTTCTCCTTTCCATTTCTGACTGGCTACAACACACACCTACCCTCCCTAAAGATTGGAGCATACAACAGCAGCAGCAGCAGCAACAACAACAACAACTACTACTACTACTACTACTACTACTACTACCACCACCACCACACGCAATCACACACAATCGCGTGAGCACACACACACATACACACAGCCTCATGGGTGTGGGTGATGGATTCATACCTTTCATCCATGCTCGAATGGTTGGGTCTATTTTTGTTCCTCTGTATTTTGTTATTTATAAGTTAGTATGATTCCTTTTTTCTGGATTCCAACTACAGAAATCATATACATAATGTATACATGCATATATGCCGCTTTCAATAGTCATTAGCTCGAGGCCATTTCAATTGACTACTTTTCTTTATTAGGAAGTAAAAATTACGCCTGGGGTTAGTGCTGTTGTCTGTGAAAGAGGCTCTCACACTCCACTGCCTCTTGACACAGCTGCCAAACTGACTACTGACATAGGAACTTGGGAGGGTGGAGCACATTGGGTTAAGACCACTTGGTACCCTGTCCTGTGCACGCGCATCTCTTCTGGAACGCTCTCATCCATTCGTTTAGCTAGCTCTAGCTATGGTGTCCATATCTAAGTCCAGACTTCCTAGCTAACTAACCATATACCAACCATCTATTTTATGTGTACCTCAACTTCAGCATACCCAAACCCTGTCAAGCCCGCCCCGCACAGTGTTCTCTCTTCCAGCGGATGGCTCCATCATCCACGAAGCTCACCAAGCCAGACCTGGGAGTCATCCTCTCCCCCAGCCTTGTTTGCACACAGCTGACCTGCTTGACATTTGAATCTGTTCCCCCGGCTGCTCTCCTGGTTCTAGCCACCAATTTCTCCGTTCCTTCTCCAGTTCTGCGGCTGAGGCCCTGTGCTTCCGGGCTTTCTCCTCGATCCGTTCTACACATGGCTCCTTTGATCGAGTTGTCAGGCTAAATTCCAAGTATCTTAATGTGGTTACGAAATGCTGTGTACCAAGCGTCAGGCCCACCCTTTATATTTTTAACACCTTATGTTCTTTCTTTTCCTCCGCTCCCACCGTCCGCGGTGTCGCTTCTCATCTGCGTGACTTCTACCCATCCTTCAAGTCACAGCCTAAGTCACACACTTTCTCCTGCACCTCTGGTGTGGTCCGTACCCTCCCGACACACCCCACCTGCAGCTGGATGTTCTTCTCACAGCCCAGAGAGCCTGTACTTTATCCCAGCCACCAACGTCCTGTAATGAACTGCTTCTTTAGGTCTGACTCCTCCCCAAGTCTGAAATTTCAGACAAAGCTTACAGCCTTCTAGAATATCACAGGCCCCCACCATGGTCCCAGGCAGGAGGTAAACACCGAGAAATCACTGCATCGCAGATGCATAGCCAGTTCTGAATTTCCCATCGGTGCCTTTGTGCGATCATTTGGGGAAAGCTTTTGCCAAGGCAACTTCTGCTTTTGTCAAAGGAAGACTGCAGCCCTAGATAACTTGTTAACAATTTGGGGAAAGCTTTTGCCAAGGCAACTTCTGCTTTTGTCAAAGGAAGACTGCGGCCCTAGATAACTTGTTAAGAGTTTCCCTTGTGTGTTTGATACATTTTAAAATGTAAAGAATGTTGCAATGGCACATGCCTTTATCTTTTCATTGTTATTTATTTATCTTCTTTTCCGGATAGGCTGGCCTTGAACTCCTGTGCCCAAGTGATACTCCTACCACAGCCTCCAAGTAGCTAAAATTGCAGATACTATCCAGCTAATGGAGGCCTGGGGTTTTTGTGCTAGAGATAGAACTCCAGGTCTTACACATACTAAGAACTGAGTTACACTCCCATCCTTGTGTCTCTCTCTAAGACCGAGTATGTCTTTACTCATGAAAGTGTATCAGAAAATAACTCTACCGCATTGGACTTTGAGATCCCATAGTTAGGACTGGTCATGTGTTCTTTTTCATTCTTTCCTTTAATCAATCAATCAATTAATTAATTAATTAATTGATGTGTATGGGTGTTTCGTCTGCGTGTATGTGTGTACACCATGTACATGCCTGGTGTCCGCAGAGGTGAGGAGAAGGTGTCATATCCCCTGGAACTAGAGTTAAAGACAGTTTATGAGCGTGGTTCCTGGTCCTCTGGAAGAGCAGCCAGGGCTCTGAACTGCTGAGCCATCTCCAGCCCTTGTTCTTTTCTTTGTTTTTTATTGTTTGTATTTTTGGCATGTAGCATTTATTTCCATGGTCCTGTGGGTGTGTACACACTCTTAGGCAGATGCTTTGTGTGGATGCATATGGAATCCAGAAGACAAAGAAGTCAGGCATCGTCCTCCTCAATTGTGCTCCACATTTATTATTATTATTATTATTATTATTAAAAGATCTTACAGATTCAGTGAGACTGGCTAGCCAGTGAGCTCCAGGAATCCATTTGCCTCTATCTCCCCAGCAGTGGGATTTACAACTGGGTCTGGTTTTGTTTGTTAGTTTTTGAGTTCAGGAGATCCAAATGCAAGTCTTCATGCTAAACTCAGCAAGTACTTCACCCGTTGAGCATTTACCCCGCCCCAGAAGATTGTTCTCTAGCATGTTTTCCAAGCATTTATTTTAAAACAAGTATATAAAAAAAAGATACAAAGCAGGATCTCTCTGCGTAGCCCTGACTGTCCTGGAATGAGCTCTGAGGACCAGACTGGCCTCAAACTCAGGGATCTACCTACCTCAGCCTCCTGAGTGCTGGGATTAAAAGTATGCACCACCAGGTTTGGCTACTAAAACTGGGTATTTAAAAGACTCATTTCAACAGCAGCTAGAGACAAGTCTATTCTTTATTGTGTAAGACATTTTAGCATGTAGATACCTAAAATGCACTGTTGAAATAAAATGATATATACATTCCCAGGATCACTGTAACCAAGATCAAAATTAAAAATGTCAGAAGACAGACTGTTTGGGAATCCAAAAATATGACTGTCTGCTTGGGTTAGCCTTGAGAGAGCATGGAGGAGAGTCAACGTGCATACAATCTAAGTGGTCCTACAGCCAGAAATGTCTAGGAAAGCACTCAGGGTGCAAGCGAAATCTCTAGAAACGGGAAGAATTAAACATCAAGTTGAACAAATAAATATAAAACAGGCAGAGAGATGCCTAAGTTTGGTTTTCAAGGCAAGAGAACGGTGCCCGGTGCCTCTCATAGAATTCCCAATAAAAGAAAGCAAGGGAACCTGAGAGGAGGGTCAGAGCTGTAGAGACAGACAATCTCTGCTTCCCACTTCACAGCGGACCCCAGCACCACAGTAATAACCAGACTCTCCCCAAAACTCCACACCAGGGCCCGGCCTGGTCAGTTCTTCCTGTTTGATAGCTTCCAGATCTGTCAAGGTCACTACCTTACTGCCAGTCCCACGGGGACGCTCCTGATTTGTGGAGAAGAAAGATCCCTTGGGATGGTAAGGAAATGTGTGCTCTAGTGTTAGGGAGTCCAGCCTGATTCTAGGACACCGAAGTCCACCAGTGCGGCTTCCTTGGTCAGCGTCTCAGTCTCCTCTTCAGTTGAAAGACCAGACCACAGCACATGGCCCACAGGGCTGTACAGGAGGAGAGGGCGTGGTCTGTGTAAAGCTCACAAACTTAAGAACACCTGGCAACAGCTCTGTGAGCGTTAGTTACTGCGGCCATGAGGGCTCATTCTCTCTCCGCCCTCTCTCTCTTCCTCCTTCCCTCTTTCCTTCCCTCCCTTCTTCCTTCCTTTCTCACTGCTGGACCAGGAACTCAAGGCCTAATACTTGCTAATCAAATCCTTTGTAGCTAACTTACAACCCCAGTCCCTTCTCTATTCTTTTCCTTCCTCCTCAAAATCCATTTTCCTAAAGCGATCATTTTTAAATCAGCTCTGCTTCTAATACTTTCCCTTGAAAATGCTTGCAAAATGCTTGCAGGTGGCTCTTAGACGTAGCCCAAGTCCCTTAAAAGGTCTCCAAGGATCGACTTCCTCCTTGGTCCAGCCTCTTTCCGCAGCCCCATCTTGTGCCATCTCTCTGACGTTGACTCCAGACTCTCTGACCTTTCAATTCTTCAGACTTCGGAGCTTCCCTCCAGCGCAGGACTTTACACCAGCCGCTTCCTCTGCCCGGAACACGCCAACTCATCCTTCCTGTCTGGACTGGAGCGGTACCACTTCCTCAAGGAGACTGCCCAGCTGCCCTAACTAGGCCAAACCTCTCTGGGGCACCAAGTACATCATGGCAGGACTCAGCGTGAAGATCTGACACAGACTCGTGAGTGATTAGTTTACTGTGTCTCACTGCCACAGTGAATGAATGTCCATGAAGGTAGAGGACCTTGTCTGTGTGGGATATTCCCCTGCCCCTCCTCAGCCTTCACAGCCTAGCACAGTGCCTAGTATATAACACACAGGTACTTGGTTAATAGCTTCGCAATAAGGGATTGACTATGCGATTGTCGTTAGGATACACTCCTGTGACGCTTGATGACAGGCACAAGGAACCATGTCAGTTCGTGGGTCCCGGATGCCTGTCCCACTTTCTATTGCCTTTCCTTTATTAAGATATTTCGTTCCCAGGCTGATATTTGTTTTTCGGAAAAATAGTCAATTATGTCAGTGTCATGTAGCTTTGCTCTGGGTTGGGGATGCCCCTTTACCATCTTGAATCAGAGCAGCTATGCTTACCTCCATGAGGCTGCAATAACCTTCTCTCCTGGAGCACAAGGGAAGCTCACAAATCTCCTGGGCTCATGGGGGTTATTGAATGACTTCTGGGGAGAAACAACTCTTCTGTAGTATGGCTGCCTGCAAGCTGCATAAGGAAGACTCAAGTGACCCAGTTTTTCGTAAGTGGGCAGTGCTGCAAGAGAGATTTTTCAGGGGTGTAACTGCCCATGTGCTGCCCAGGGACTTCCAGGTCCTATAGCTGCCTTGAAATAGCCATGCTCCTAAAAATAACCCCAATAAATGCACTGCTTCCCCGGGCTCGACTTGCCTGTCAATGACCTTTCGGTTTATTATCTTAAGTTTTCCCAGAAAAAGTCACACAGTAAATGGGATTCTAGAGTAACCTTTGGATGTGGGTTCTGGTATTTGTCTGATTGTTTGTTTGTTGTTGGTTTATGTAGACATTTCACGGTCCTAAGAAAGGACAAGATAAGAGGAATGACATTACAAGAGAAAAGCTTCTACCCAGTCAAATCCATTGGCCACCAGATCAGCTTACTCCCTGATATTTCTGCTTCAACCTGAAGAAAGTTCACATGAGGAGTTCCAACACCAGCCCAGGGTAAGGGACAGAAGGGGCATGGGGACACAGCTACCCCTGGGCCATTATTTTCAGTTTTCTGGAGAAGGCACACAAAGTGAAGGTAGTAAATAAAGAACAAATTTCTTCCAAAGAATGTGTGTGTGTGTATGTGTGTGTGTGCACGCGCGTGTGCGTGTGTGCGTGTGTGTGTGTGTGTGTGTGTGTGTGTGTGTGTGTGTAATTGATTAGATTATTTATTTACTTTACATCTGGATCACAGCTTCCCCTCCCTCCTCATCTCCCAGTCTCTCTCCCCAACCCCCACCCCCATCCTCCCCTCTTCCCCTTCTACTCAGACAAACCTCTGCACATATGTAACAGTTGTATTTCTGGGTCTTCATGTGGGACTCCTGAATCAGGAGCAGGGGCTATCTCTGACTACATTGCCTGCCTTAGGATCTTTTCCCCCTAACCGGACTGCCTTGTCTAGCATCAATAGAAGAACGTGGGGTTTTACAGAGGTCATCAAGAAGGGAGCTGGGGGCAAGGAACAGCTTTATCAAGTGACTGTCACTCTGAGCTCCTCCCCACAGTTTAGGTACTTTGCCCTCATCTCATCTTTACATAGCTGTAGAGCTCATTACCTACGTCTTAAAGATAAAGACTCGAATGCTCAGAGTGGCCTGGCACAAAGACGAAGAAAATGTTCAGTGGAAGCCTGCCTCGGCTGCCTCTGCCAGGTAGCTTGACTCAGCCAGGCCTTGCTGTACTAGCTGTCATTGTACCAGAGAGCACTTGTCTCTAGAGTGGCCACTCACTCTGGCTTGCCACAGTTAGATCTGGTTTATCCGGATAGCCCCAGACCCATTAGTATCAAGCACCTCATTTCTCTCTCAAAAGCATTCCAACTGAGATAATGAGTTTATTGTATGGTTGTTTAACTGTCATAAAAATGGGGATATTACTATTACTGAGGTCATGGAGAGGGGCCGCACGGAATTAGTGAGGCTTTGCACATAAAATTCATGACAGTCTGGTGTGCAGTAAGCACTCAATGAAAGCAGGGTGTTCTTTCTTAGACTAGAGAAAGCATTTAGGGAGGGGCAGCACAGAGTGAGCCACGCCCCCCCCCAGTTCACCACTGTCTTTGTGACTGTACTTGTGCAGTGCCAGCCTTAGTCCCTTCAGACTGAGCCAGTGTGGGGAGCACCAGCCACTTTAGATTAAAGCCATATGGGGGTCACTGGGCTTGAGGCTCGCATCTCTGCACCAATCAAATTTACCACCTTCTTCTCCTGCCACATGGCTCAGAAGGAATCTTTTTTTTTTCTCTCTCTCTCTTCTCTCTCTGACTGGAAGGTCTAGAGCCCAGATTGCTTAAAGAGGAAAAATGTCAAATGCACAGAATCCTTCAGAGGACCAGCGGGCCCTGCCCTGAGCCCAGGCTAATTAAGTGAGTGACTTAAGGGAGCTGCCTCCTCGTCCAGATTAAGAGGTGGGTGTGAATATTTTCCTCTGGCCCTGGTAAATGTTCTTGATGAGTCATAAAAGCGCTAAGCTCTGTTGCCTCTTTATTGGAATGAAGGCTGTCGAAAACTCCCCACTCCCTGAAGAAGCTAATTGTCAATGCTAGCACACCTAAACAGGTGTTCCTAGGATTGCTTTTTCTAATGCCTTTTCACTGTGAAGATCAATTTAAATGTTGCTCTGAGCTAATCAGTGATTGCTTCTGTGTTCATCCAAATGTATATCTTTCATTCTGTGTGCTAGAGGACACCCTGCTTTCAGAGTCTGTACAATTAGACAAGATTTTTAAAAATCCTGTGTCCTCTTCTATGGATTCAATGTTTCATGTGCAATTTACATAAGGCATGGGGTTGGGGGAGGACTTGGTGGGTAAACCGCCCAGTGTATGAGCATAAGATCCTGAGCTCGGATCTCCAGCAACCGACAGAGAAAACTGTTCATAGAAGCACAGTCTCTAACCCCAGAGCTGGTAGGCAGAGATGGGCAGATCCCAGGAGCTCACTGATCAGCCATTCTAGTCAATTACCGACTTCCAAGTCCAGTAGGGATTCTGTCTTAAAGAAGTAAAGTAGAGAGTGGCAGAGACAGACAACTGACACGGCCTCTGGTCTCCACACACCCCTAAGTATGTGTACCTGCACATACACATGCATCTGCATGCATATACTGCACACGTGCATATACAACATGAATATGAACTTCTTTTATGATTGAAAATGCTTAGTTAAAACCCGTATGAGAGTGACCGTGCTGATGCATCTCCGGGTGCTCTGCATCATTAACCAGGGTGTGCCCTACGGGATAACTGCATCCCAACCTGCATCACAGACAAAATAGTTTTGTCATCTTTAGGCATGTGGGCTCAGAATTTCCCCAAATGATTGAAGTTTCTATGTTGGTATCTATCTTCCTTCCTTCCTTCCTTCCTTCCTTCCTTCCTTCTTTCCTCCCTTCCTCCCTCCCTTCCTTCCTCCCTTCCTCCCTCCCTCCCTTCCTTTCTTCCTCCCTTCCTCCCTTCCTCCCTCCCTCCCTCCCTCCCTCCCTTCCTCCCTTCCTTCCTTCCTTCCTCCCTTCCTCCCTTCCTCCCTTCCTCCCTTCCTTCCTCCCTTCCTCCCTTCCTCCCTTCCTCCCTTCCTCCCTTCCTCCCTCCCTCCCTCCCTTCCTCCCTTCCTCCCTTCCTCCCTTCCTCCCTCCCTCCCTCCCTTCCTCCCTTCCTCCCTTCCTCCCTTCCTCCCTCCCTTCCTCCCTTCCTCCCTTCCTCCCTTCCTCCCTCCCTTCCTCCCTTCCTCCCTTCCTCCCTCCCTCCCTCCCTCCCTTCCTCCCTTCCTCCCTTGCTCATACTCTTGTTCTTTCTTCCCTTCCTCCTTCCCTCCCTCTCTCTCCCTCCCTCCCTCCTTTCCTTTCTTTCCCTTGTTCTCGCTTGCTCTCTTTCTTTCTACCTAGGAGAGCCCCTCTGTTTCATCTTTCTCTTTGGCAATCTCACCATTTGCTCGGGTTTCTTATCAAATGCCATTTTCCCATATAACCCAACTTGTTATGTCTAAGAATATGTCTAAGACTATGGAGTATGTCTTAAGGAGCTAGCATAGGCTATGTCTAGTTTGCCAAGCCTTACCTTACTCTGGCTCTTGGTCGCCTGCCCAGTGGGTATTTTTACCATGACTAGTCACCCAGTTACAGATTGTAACCCTAAGAAACAGGTTAGTAATTTTGAAAATGATTTTTTTTAAGTTGGGTGTATTCGATCATAAACGACCAATGTGGGTTTTAAGTTCAAGACTTCAAAACATGGGGTCTCAAAAACCAGAGGTTGTCCATTTGAACTCTCATTTATGAATGAGTTATCATCAGATATGAGTCTGTTAGGGTTTTGTTTGAGGTCACCTGGCTGCGGAAGAGTGAATCCTGTGCTATGGTAGGCATTTCTTTGTGAGTTCACACTGGCCAGCTCACCCTGGGTTGGAAAGTGTCCAGTTGACTACGGTAACTATCTCTTCACACTGCCCCACCTCCCCGTTTCTAAGCAGCAGAGTGTGGCTCAGTAAGTTCTGTCTGAATAGCGTGAAAACAAGCTGCCTAACTAACCTAGATGAGCAAACCACATCCCTAAATTGTCATGCCTAAGCAAAGCCCCAAAAGGCGGTTCAATGCATAACTTCATATGGGAAGGGGATGGGCATATCATCAAATAGAGGAATTTTATATTGCACATTGTCAAGCAGTGAAAAATTGTCATCCTTAGAGATGACTGACAGCTCCCATGCCTCATTTCTGCTGCACTAAGCTAAGTAACATGAGAAAAAATAATCGTCTTCAGTCTTATACATTTCCTGCTGAAAACTTGTGTGACGGGACTTTACATTTTCACTAGAAACTAATGGGAGAATCTGTGCTTCACAGGCACTGAAAGTCTTTGAAAAGAGTCCCAATTAACTGAATGTGGCTAACACCTCAAAAAAGAAAGTCAACTGAATGTTACAGAGGGGAAGAATGTTGCTTGGAGCACTGGGCTATTGGCTGATTGCCTGAGGAGAGCAGTGGTAACGGCTTGCCAGCTGGCTGAGTACACACCCTTAAAGGATGCGGTCAGCTTACACCTTGGAAAACTTTCTTCTGATGGAAATTGTAGAGGTCAGCAGACAGGCACTCTCTCTGGTCAACCATGTTGTTAGCTCAGGCCACTGCTTTTATATGAGTGAAGGCATATCTAGTTGACCAGGAGTAGTAGGACTACGGCAGGACTCTGCTCCAAACCAGAGTCATTATTGGATCTGATAGACATAGTCTCTAGTGCGGATGCCGGATGTAATTGAAGGTGGCCTGTCACGCCATCTAATGCGAATGAAGACAGTCCCACAACCAAAGTAAACCAATTGGCTCACACACACGACAGACACATCTCTGCCAAGGATGCCCGCCCAACAGTCATATTTTTAAGACTGAGCGCCACAGCTCCTGCTGCTGTCTCTGGCCATTCATTCATTGTCAGCCTTGAATGGCCGTCATTTTGTTGTTCACAGATCTGGCAGCAGTATCTCTGCAATGACTGCTTACTGCTTTCCTTCTCTTGTATGTTTGTTTGTTTGTTTGAAAGACTTATTTATTTATTTAATGTATGTGACTACACTGTTGCTGTCTTCAGACACACCAGAAGAGGCCATTGGATTCCCATTACAGATGGTTGTGAGCCACCATGTGGTTGCTGGGAATTGACCTCAGGACCTCTGGAAGAGCAGTCAGTGCTCTTAACCATTGAGCCATCTCTCCAGCTCCCTTCTCTTGTTTTATTGTTTCTTTTTTTGTTTATGGCTTTTCTCCATTTAACCTCAGCTGTCCTGGAACTCACTCTGTAGACAAGGCTAGCCTCGAACTCATAGAGATCTACCTGTCTCTGCCTCCTGAGTACTGGGTTTAAGTGCCAGCACAGCCATTGCCAGGTGCTTAGTACTTTTCAATGAATGAAAGAACTATACACACACAGAGATGCACACACACATACATGCACACATGGGTGCATGTGCATACACACACCACACACACACACACACACACACACAGAATGACAGAATGTCTCTGCAGTCCTGAGTCCAGTCTGAAAATGGGAGTCATTTAAAAACCATTACAAAAGACAGAGGGAGGAGAGAGAGAGAGAGAGAGAGAGAGAGAGAGGAAGAAGAAGAAGAAGAAGAAGAAGAAGAAGAAGAAGAAGAAGAAGAGAGAAGAGAGAAGAGAAGAGAAGAGAAGAGAAGAGAAGAGAAGAGAAGAGAAGAGAAGAGAAGAGAGAAAAAAAAGAAAAAAATTGATAAAAACACCCTTTGGTTTCTCAAATGTATGTTTTGAAACATGACAAAATTGAATCAAGCACTGATATTTAAAAGCAAACATTCAAAAATAGCCACAAAAATACTGCAAACAAGTTAGAAGACAGTGGAATATTTGCAACACTGATTTCAAAGTCAACAGAAGGTCAGCATCCTTACTACCTGAACATGGTGACAGAAATTATCTGGGGATTTAGAAAGGAAGACATCACATGCAGAAGCGTGATCTGCATCACCAGAATCAAAAATACCAATGCCAGTCAGCATCTCCTTGCATCTTTCAGACAAGAAAAACAGATCTATCTTGAGGAGGTATTTGATGCTTCCATACACTTTCCATGGCAATGAAAAACAATAATACCACTTTTCCTGGGACAAAGCATGTGTGTGTGTGTGTGTGTGTGTGTGTGTGTGTGTGTGTGTGTGTGTAAATATATACCTGCAGAAACCCATCTTGCAGGAACTCTCAGTATATAAAGATGCTGTGTGAGCAAACTGTACAGACCAAACATTAAGAAAAATACAAGGTTCACCAAATGAAGTAAAACAAAGCAGTCCTTAAATTAGTTAACATGTGGTCATATTATACATATACCTAAACACACATGTATGTAAACATGTGTTTACACTTATGTATATACATGTTTACATAGGTGTACATAAATGTTTGCATCTGATTTGTGCCTTTTCAAGGTTGTTCTCATTTGAAAAGATTGAGTTTAGCTTTCTGGTAATAAAAGTGAAGGATTTATTCAAACATACAAGAAATTTGAAAGCACAAATTTAAGGGAGTTGATACAAAGAACAGACTTGAGCGTTTTGAACGGAGATTTTACTAAAGCTTGCATGAGTGATATTGGATAATGAATTCGTTGATTTTCCTTCACCAGAAATCAGTCTGGGTTAGGCGTTTAGACTTAAATATTAGTGAGTTTGGAATATTTTACATATTTTCTTCTACTAACAGAGAAGTTGGATTAGGTGAAATACATCATGACCTCTATGCTTCAGAGCTACTACATTACAAGAATATCTAGGTAACCCATGACTTATACCATAGCTCAATATTGGGGGATCATTATGTTTAGAAATCATTGTACAATTTCCAGTATATGGAGGAGGATATATTGATGAAAGATATTAAAAGAGTAGTTGAGGAAAAAAATTATAAAGGAAATTTTTTAAAAGTTTTAAATGTTATAAAAATAATTGCTGTACAATAGTTTAAAATTGCAAAAGTTAAATATAGTAAATCAAATTAGCACTAATATTTTGTGAATAGATGACTGAAAAGATGGGCTAAATGACTAGCTAACTGCTTTTTTAATAAGACTATTGGTAATAGAATCAATTATGGTTCATTATTAACTATATTAACAGAAAATTAGGCTTTCCTAGCTATTCGAAATACGCAACATTTTAATAGACCGTGGTCCCTTGTCAGCCTGTGTGAAATGTAAAGTCTTATAAGCCAGTTCGTTTCCTTGAACTAAACTAGATTAGATGAGCAATTAATGGTTAAAATGTTATTATATCTCTTTTTAATATTTCTTGTCAAAAACTTAAATATTCTTGATTCAACTTGTGTTTCTATGTGTGTAATATAATTTGGCCATAATTAGTTTCATTTCGATTTTCTTTACATTTGGGGTACTTATTATCTTTTCTCTCATCCACTGGGAATGCCAAGTACCAATTTTTGCTATTTAGCAAGTCAGCGAGGAGCTTCCTACTGAGTCCTTTAATTATGGTTAATTGAATATTGTAAATGGTTTTCAGGATCGCCATCTTGGCAATCCACACAGCATTCTTCTTTGCAGAAGCTAAAGCACGAAGAATCCCTTCCTCTCCTTCCCATGGAGTTACCAGGTCAACTATCAACGGTGGTGAACTCCTATACAAACCAGCCTCCTTTTCCCGCCTCAATGTTCCAGCACAAACCTGCTTTGCATAGGGCTTAGAATGTGGCAGCTCTTCACTGGGTATTGAACAACACCCATCTTTTCAGTAGAATGATTCGGGTCTGAGGAGCTTATCCTCCCCGCCCCCACCCCAGGGCGTATTATCCAACATAGCCTGTTCACTTCTGTCCAGTATAGCTTTCTTATTGTCGTGGACCAGATCCAAGGTTCTAAGGACTTCTTGCTGCTCCATCATTAAGAAGAAGAAGAAGAAGAAGAAGAAGAAGAAGAAGAAGAAGAAGAAGAAGAAGAAGAAGAAAAATTTAGTAAATCAAAAGCCTCAATTTCTGAGGCCATCAGAATGGCTACCAGCAAAAACCAAGAGGGCAGAAAAAAGAACTGAGCAGACCCTCATGTGCTTCGTGCCTTACCAGGCACAATAAACAAGAAATGAGGGATTTATGGTTTTAGTTACATAAAACGTTGCCTCCTTAATGACCGTCTCTTGCTCTAGTCAGTCAACCTTGACCATCATTATGAACTCAAGTTGAGGGGCAGGTTTCCCCAGGCCTGCTCATGACCCATCCTACTCTAAATGACATTTTCTTCCAGGACTTTCCTGTTGTCTGAAGCTGCTTGCTGTTAAATTTGGGGGAACTCAGATTAAAAGAAACAAATTCAAGGCTCACTCTCTTGGTACCTACCCGCTGTTACAACAAACTTTATACCTTAGGCTAAGTAATATAAAAACAAGAGAGAATTATGCCAGCCAGTTCTCAAAGACAGAAACTTGGCATCTGGCGAAGCACCCTTCTTTCCTTCAAAGAGGAAGCTTTTTTGAGCATCTTCTCAGGGCACAAGGGCCAAACAGGACCCCACATGATAGCATTAATTACATTTGTGAGAACTCTGCCTTCATGATCCAATCACCCCCTAAAGAATCTACTTTGTGATACTATTTATTACATCTGGGAGCATACATATTTGTGAGATACAACTAAACCATAGCACTCACCTTTAGTAATTTTCCAAGGTTGGGTGGTAATATACTATATATGCTAATTTTCTCCTGTATCTTTTCCTCTCCCACTCATTTCCCCCTTTGTTTGCTTGTATTTTCCCAACTATTTGATCATCAAATACTGAATACAGACTAGTGTGTCTCTTCAAGTCTTTTGTAATAGGGTTTGTATGGCACAGTGGTTTCTCATGTGCCTCGTTAATCAAGAGTCTTCTGTTTCAGATCCCCCAGCCTTCCTGCTACATACACACCTGAAGATAATTGTTGAGGTTTAAATTTTGGTTGGTTGGAGTCTATCCTGCCGCAAATGGCAGAATTATCTAACTTTTGACTTCTCCAGGAGACACTCCTCAGGGTTCTACTGAATAACATCCTTGGGCAGGTGACTTCCAGCTCTAGGCTTCAGCAGACTAGATAAAGGTCTGTTTCTCTGGAGAAAGAGAGAGAGAGCAAATGTTTCTAAGTGGGAGGAGGACCACAGCTTTGTCTAGAAGTAGAAGAGGATGGAAAAGACCCAAAACATGTGGCCCTCCCACTGTCTACAGGAGAAAACCCGGGTTCTGCCCCAGCGGTGTATCTTAGGTCAGTGTGCCAGCCATTCGCCTTCCTCTATCAGAGCTGACTCTAGACTTAAACACATCCAAACAGTTAAAAACCCAGAAACATGGGCTAGCCCTACACATACATTACATTTGGATCTTTTGGGGTCTAGAATATCTGCTACAAAAAAAACCAAAAAAACCCAACCCATAACTTTTTAAAAGCCATGAATGCATCAACGTCTGGTTTCTTCTGTGGTCATCTTAATTGCAAAATTGACTATATAGCAAATCAAATCAACTGTGCATAATTCAATTCAGTCATCAACTGAAAATATCAAGGCTTTTCCTTCTGAATACATGCGGCTGCTGATGTGCCAAGAAACATAGCTCGGAGTCACGGTCTGCTACACATGGACTGCGGTTAATTCCCAGTTGTGGTAGCTGGATTCGCCACATTATGTTTCACGGCAGGGTCAGCTTATTCTTCACGTTGTCAGCAGTTAACACCTACTGTATACGGAAGCTAGCTGTTACCATCTCCATCCCTTTCCAATCTCACCCCTAAGCTGCTTAATGATGTCCATATATAAAAACACTGTGTGCTTGACACCACTGCGGGTCCCACAATGCTTTTCTTCTACTAGTTGGAATAATCTCCCCTTGTGTGTGCTCCGTTCAAAGGCTTTCTTCTGTGTTCTTCTCTAGTTCCGCCCCCCCCCCGTCCTCCTTCATGTTTAGTCCTAGATTGTTAAGCCTCGTCCATCCACAGCAGTTTATCTCTTTATTATTTTTCTTTAGTACTTTTTTATTTAAGCTCGTGCATTTGCCTGTGTGAGTCTATGTGCATCATGCGTGTGGAGGTGCCCGCGGAGGTCAGAGGGCATCAGATCCCTTAGAATTGGAGTAATAGGTGTTCGTTGCCTGATGTGGGTGCTGGGAGTCAAACTGGGATCCTCTGTTAGAGCAGGAAGCAGCCAAACGACGAGCCATCTCCGTAGCCCTGACGAGCCATCTCTGTAGCCCTGTACCTCTTTGTTGTTAGTATAAATGTCAGTGGGTTGTTCCCTGTCATGCAGTCAGCAGCCCTTCCGTCAGATCAAATGCTTTGGAATGGAACCGTCGTCATGGCTCTTACCACGACGTTACATTTCATGCATGTTGTACAAGCACATCCATCTACACGTGCACCCACAGAGCGGCGATCAAGTTCAGTTCTGTTTTCTTTGCATGTGGAAGAGCAGCATGAGACAGTCACCACTTGTACTGTAGGAAAAGCTAGGGAGGGCAGAAACTTTTCCATCCTACAGAAGAGGCCTCATTCCCTGGCCGCCACCCCCTCCCCCGCCCAGCACCCCAAAACTGCACTTCAGGAAAGCAGGCAGAGGCAGAGGTGGGAGGGCAGCCTCCCAGTTCTCCATCTCCTCATTTCCTTGTTCGGAGAGAATACTCAGATGCCCAGACAAGGCTACATTAGGATCTAAACTTGGACCACACTGAGGCCCGCACGTTTGGTCTCATTACCCTTCAGACCATGGACAACTGCGCACAGATCACACTGGAATTAGTTATCATGAGCACTTGGGCGCCCTCCTAACGGACAGGAGGAAACTTGGTCCTAAGTAGAAAGGATCTGTAAAGATTTGAGTTGTGACGGTACCGCAAGGCTCTTATTTTCAAACGCTGCCTAATCTGAATGCCACCGGCTCAGCATTTTTTGTACTGCTGCTGTTCGGTGGCTCCATGGATTCTTTACAATTAAGATTTCTGTGGTATTTGCTCACAACCGAGGAGGCTGGAGCTTGTAAGGCAAGCCCTATTAAGACTGGCTAATTTCCCTGAAGCCCCGGGACTGCAAATTAGGTTGCTGCCACCAGGGTTTCCACTTGACTCAACTGTTCTCTAAGCTAGCTCTCTCTCTTTCTCTCTCTCTCTCTCTCTCTCTCCTCCCCCCCCCCAGGCAAAACATTTAGCACACAATGCTGTCAGTGCCTTCAAAGGAGATAATGAATGTGAGCAGGTTTGGTAAGTGTCCCTCCCCTCCCCACCACACACACACACACACACACAAGGCCTAACAGCGGAACACAGACAGTTGCTGTCTGAATCAGCCTCAAGGACACCAGGGGAGAGAATTACCTCAAGACCTTAGCGGTTCCTCTAGGAGTTTGTGTGTGCGCGTGCGTGTACTAGCTATCGGGACCAAGCCCAAGTTTTTGCACAGGCTAGATAAGGCCTCTACAACAGGGACTTATCCCCAGCTGGTTTTCCTCTGGGCAGCAGGAGACAGTAGCTTTTGTGTAGAGAATGAGCAATCTCGAGTCACCTTGCCCACCAGTGGGATGAACGGAGCAGAGGGAAGGAAGGCCAGGTAAGTAGCCACATCCTGGAAGGAGCACAGCAAATAAAAAAGCTGCGGGTGCGGTCCTGCTGACTGCCACCAGACACCCAGACACACAGCCTAGAGAAGCGCAGGCTCTGACTGGCTGAACCACTGTGCTCCTGGTCCAGTGCAAACTCGTCTAAAGGCCTTCAGCATCACTAGCCCTGGGGCACATCTCTAGTTAAGAGAGCACACTTCAGAACAGCCTGCCTGCCACCACATGCCTGGAGCATACACAAGGGAAGAACTAAAGAAACGAAGTCAGAAGTCTAGGATTAATGTTCCCATCGCAGAGGCTGCTTCCTAAGAGTCACATATTCAGCGATGTCATATATTTGGACCGGATACTGCTGGAATGTGTGTGCTGGATGCACCACAGAATGGGAAAACGAGAGGGGGCTGACTAGATGAGTCAATGGAAAAAGGCACTTGCTGACAAGGCTGAGAACCTGAGTTCAAATCCTACTACCCACATGGTGGAGAAGAAAACTGATTCCTGACAACTGTTCTCTGATCTCCATCCCCTTCACACACACACACACACACACACACACACACACACTTAAAAGATTAAAAATCTTTGTTGTTGGATATTTTTTTTCCTCCTGGAGAGACACCATTGCATATCAACCACCTCAGCCCTGTGAGTTTTTCTGGAGTTATCCAATTCTTAGCTGATACTGTTTCACAAAGTTATTGAAGGAAATAAAGTAACAGGCATGGAAGTTCTCTGTAAACCTTCAAGGTTCTCCAGGTTTTTAGGAGTTGAAGTGATAGTGTTAGGTATAAAGTTGCATTGTCTGTTGAAGTTAAAACACGCAATAGCCACCTTAATTGGAAGTGTTAAGGACAGGACTTTAGAAAGCATGCACTCCGGAAGCCCCATATTTACGTAAGCTGAAATACTTACTGGAAAGTTTTCTAAACCCCAAAGCCTGGTTTTCTTCAGAGTGCAGTGAGTTCATTGTCACCTGAGCTAAAACAGCTAGTTTAATCCAGAGCAGGGTCTTAACCCAGCGGTTCAGATGTTGGGACTGAGGCAAAGCACGACCGCACGCCCTGTTTGTCCAGCATCCTGCCTGAGTTAGCTTTTATTCCGCCGTTCATTCCCCCGGCAGTCCTAGTTCAGAAGACAGATGATGTTTGCTTGACCCAGGTCTGCACTCTTTGCTCCGTGGTTCTTGTGTTGGCTGCCTTCACCCTAGGGTATCACATGATACCTCTTCCTCTCCAGCTCCTGAAAGATCCAGCCTCTTCCCGGGCATGTCACAAAATATCCGTATCAGCTCCGGATGTCATCCCCCTCACACCACTTTATCCAGTGGGACATTGAAATTCCCACCAGCAGCATCTCCAACGTGGCTTCTGTACTCTGGGAGCCGCTTCTCCCCGGGGCTCCCACTGGTGTCACATGACCTTTCCGCTTGGGGAGCTGCCTTAGACGACGAACTCAGTAATACGTGCTCCAGTGGTAGGTGGGAGACACTTCTACACAAATTGTGCATGGAGAATGAGGAAGGGATAAATGTCCCATGGAAAAGTGAGTGTCTGTTGGCATCGGAAGAGATAGGTAGATAATGGGAGGTACGGAATGGTTTACCGTATGGCGAGGCGACAAAAAGTGCTGGAGTGGAAACTGGTCCACCTGGCTGTGAGCTCCTCCACTGACTCATTTGAAGGATAGACTGTCCCTTGCATAGTTTCTGCCTCAGTTTCCTTTTTGGGAGAGTGGAGAGGTTTCACTCTGGATGTTTGATGTATGAATATATCCTCTGAGACTTCAGGGTTACCAATTCCAGCCTCCCCTCCCCCAGGTTTTCTCTCTAAGCGGAAAGGCAACTTACCTTGGCTTTGTTTCTACTGTTAAAAAGCTTCCAACATCAGTGAGGATTTGAAATACTCCATTGCTCCTATTATGTCATATTCTTTAACTAGTCAACTTTCCCCACAGTTTACAACTTGTGTCAGACCCCGGGAAGATTTGCTTTTAGATTTTTTTTCCCCGTGAACAAAACAAGTCATAAAACTAGATTTATATTATGGTTTCCTTACAGTTGCATTTCACCCCAAGTTTCTTAAATCACGGAATTGACTAACATAATGGCCGAATGAATAAAACAGGGCAGCGATGAATGACTGCCTTTAGCAAGCCGAGAGGAGCCTTATTATTTAAATATTCCTGGGTATATTAAGTGGAGCGAAAGGTTTAGAATCAAAAGTGAGAGGAATAGGCAGCTAAGGAAAAAAAAATGCCACCAAGCCGTAAATAAAATATGAAACTCAGAAAGGAAGCCTTACTGCGAAGTCAAACAGTGATGTATGGTCCATAATTGTGGGACGTTTGTAAAAGGTGACATGACACCTGTCAATTATCCACAGCAGCCAGGAAATGTAGATTACATGAATAATTCAGTAACCCAGTGCCCTTTGTTGCTAAGCTGTCCAAGCCCAGATACATAAAGCGACGCCTGATGTGAAAGAGAAAAGGATGTTTCAATTGCAAGAGCCTTCCATTCGATGCGGAGATGTCTTCAGGGTGGCTTCTGTAGACGGCTGTGTTCCAGTTTTGTATTGGTGTCTGAATAATTAACAGATGGGACTTTTTCATGTGTGACAAAAGCAGGGACTTGGGCTCTAGAAACTTTGTATATCCTACGAGAATATGCAGGATCATAAATGTATTATTATGTATCTCAATCATCTTACCTTCCTAAATAGCGTGTGCTCTTTTAAAAAGAAGATTTCAGGACCCAGTGTGATGTTATGTGCCTGTCACCCCATCACTGAAGAGATGGAGGCAGGAGGATCACAAGTTCAAGGTCACCTGGGCTAATAGTGAACCTGTTTCAAAACACACACACACACACACACACACACATTAACCGTGTAAAATTATGAAGTATCAATGATAACAATATTTGTACGTAATAGGTAATTATCACATAAAATCTCTGAAAAAGACCAAGTCTGAATTTTTACTTTTAGATTCACGGAATTGAAGAATATTGTATTTGGAAGGTCACTTAGAGGAAGCCTAGCGGTAGTTTCCAGAAGCAAGTGAAAAAGGCTAACGGCATAGCTCAGTGTATCGGATCCCTAGCAGCACGATGAAAGACAAAACAACTACACAAAGTATCTTGTCCAGAAATCACTGGAACCTTGCAGGAAAACCTTCAGTGGCAATCCAAGCAGGAAAAAAGCTTCCTTTTTTTTTTTTAATCTTCACTAACTTTAGGGGTAGTGGTTAGAATTGTAGATGATTAGAGTCAACCTACTCAGTAATCCCCACTCTGTAACTTGTTCCCCACCTTTCCCAAGTATCTATATGATGCAACCATTTCAGAGATGAGGCAAAACAAGGCTCCAGAGAGATGAAGGAACTTGTTGCAGCCACAGAAGCTGGCAGTGGTGAAACTGGACTCTCACACAAGGCACATTCACATGTACAACTGTTAAAGACAGCTTGACTGCCCAGGCACAGAAGTATCCAGGGCTTAGAGAAGGACCACATCTGTGGCTCTCAGAGCCTGATAAGATAGCTAGAGAAATGGAAATTATTTCATGTGTGACTGGAGCCAGAAACCTTCTCTCTTTCCAGCGCCCCTACAGCCATGTTAGGCACAAGGCCAGGGTCATAGGTCAGAGTTCAGAGAGAAGGTAAGGACTTGGGATGCCCAGGGCACCAGGCAGGGAGTCACAGGGAACTGGGTGGAGCCTCTCGTCTCTTCTCCTCTCATCTGTCCGTCTCCCTGAGCTACTGTAGGAGAAGCCTCATTGAAGTCAACAGCAGAGATGGTAAATTTGGGTGCACGCCCAGCCAATGCTCTGGGGACAATTTTCCCACCTCCACAAAGATTGTTGGTTCTTTGTAACTTCCTTCCTGCAAAGAAAGAGAGCAAAAACCTGGTTCCATTTCAGATTTTAAACACAGGAAAGAATGCTTTGTACAGCCACCCCCATTTTCCATAGACCTGCGACTTTCTTTCTCAATTTAGGCTTATTTTCGAGTGAGCTCTCACCCTCTTTCATCCACTGCACAGCATTGGCACAAGCTTTCTCTAATGCTTGCCATTTTCCTATAAGCTGGTAGTTTGGCTTTTTAAGAGGCTAACATATCAGGACATGCAATGGGAAGGGGACTACACATGAAGCAGAATGCAGGGCAGCTAAACTTCGAGCTTTCTGTTTGTTTGTTTAATATTTATTTTATGTATATGAGTACACTGTTGCTGCCTTCAGACACACCAGAGGAGGACGTCGGATCCCATTAGAGATGGTTGTGAGCCACCATGCGGTTGCTGGAAATTGAACTCAGGACCTCTGGAAGAGCAGCCAGTGCTCTTAACCCCTGAGCCATCTCTCCAGTCCGATCTCAAGCTTTCTGGACCGATGTCTTTGCTATCGGTCATCACGTGTGGAATGGCTATATGATGGATTCTGCATAGAGATAATAGCACGTTTTGGGTTTAGCGTAAAGAGCGGAGGCTGAAAGCTCTCTATTTTGATTCTGGAGGTCTCAAGTAAAGCAGAAGATGGTGCAGCATTTTGATGCTAAGGCTGCTTTGAGACCGCTTCTCTCAGTCCATATGCCACAGTGTCCCTTTGACTGCAAAGCTGGGAGTTTCTTCCAACAAATGGAGGTAGTTATTAAATGAGCCAATGATGGTCTAAACTAATTAATGCCATTCTAATAATGCTTAAATGTCTCTCCAGAGGAACCCGGAAAGCTCTTTCATAGAAAGAAACCGGAGAAGCGTGAGCTGCGAACGGGCATCTTGGTAAATGGATTTGCCTTCCCAAACCACAGGTTCATTGATTAGGATGTGAGTTTTACAATGAGGGAAACAAGGGTCTGTCTATGGGAAGTTTGTGACTAAGTAGTTATCTTGTGTGCCTGGCAAAGCCCTGGTCCTGTTGGGTTACAGCCTGGACTTTCCAGAAAACTGGGATGAAACAAAGGCTTCCACATGAGGTCTTCACCAGTGCACATGACGCCAGAGCTGGATGAGAGGTGAGAGGTTGAGCGCAGAGGAACACCCCAAGTATGATGAATGGCCGGGCCTCTGCTTAGGACCACTACACTGAGAAAATATAAACAAAACACTCACTTAACATGCTGAATATTTTTGCATCAACTTGATCCAAGCTAACATCATCTGAGACGTGTGAACCACAACTAAGAAAATTATACAACTGGGCTGTAGGCAAGCTTGTAGAGCATTCCCCCTCCCCCCAACAGGGTTTCTCTGTGTAGCCCTGGCTGTCCTGGAACTCACTCTGTAGACCAGGCTGGTTTTGAACTCAGAAATCCACCTGCCTCTGCCTCCCGAGTGCTGGGATTAAAGGCGTGTGCCACCACTGCCTGACTAGGGCATTTTCTTAATTAGTGATTGATGGCCCATTGTGGGTGGTGCCATCCCTGAGCTGAGGGTCCTGGGCTCTATAAGAAAGCAGGCTGAGCAGGTCACAGGGAGCAAGCCAGTAAGCAGCATCCCTCCATGACCTCTGCATCAGCTCCTGTCTCCAGGCTCCAGCCCTGCTGGAGTTCCTGTCCTGACCTCCTACAATGATCAACAGTGATGTGAAAGTGGAAGCCAAATAAATCCTTTCCTCCCCAACTTGATTTTTGGTCATGATGTTTCATTGCAACAACGAGACTCTCGGCAAAGCCTTGGTAACTGTCTCAGAGGATCAAACTGCAAGCGTGGGCAGAGATGTTGTCTAAAAATACATGATGCCCAGTTAACTTTGATTTCCAGACAAACCAGTAATACTTTCTTAATGTCTGCAAACCCTAAATATTACATGGCATGTAGGTATGGTTAAACACATTATTTGCCTTTTACCTCGAATTGAACGTTAACTGTTTTAGCCGGGGTTCCTACTGCTGGATTAGAGAGCACTTGCCCATGGCTTCTTCAGAAGGCTGGCCACAGTAGATGGCTGACACAAGGGGCTTTGGGAAGAGTGGAGTCTGGCCACGAGCTTCCATCTTAGATCTGGGGTGTCTCGGCTCGAATCACCCAGCTCTGCCACTTGCCAAAGGGTTCCAGGTCTTAGTCTACTTCTTAAAAAGACAAATGGAGATTAAAACCAAAACCAAAAGTAAACAAACAAAACCGTTCACATAGTAGAATTCTGATGTGAGTGAAAAGTACTTAAGAAGTTTTTAGAATGATTCTTTGGACAGCTAGAATATCTGCTGTAGATTTTCCAACCACGGAAGCTTGGCAGACTCGCATGCCTTGAGCACCTGGCAACGGCATTGCCAGATTTTGATCAGTGCTTAAAATACATACATTTTCCCCATTGACAAGGCTCAGCAGTAGCAGCATTTCATTTATTCTGTTGTTTTCCAGCACTGATGAGAATTATGATCTACCTTAACCATGTTCTTTTATACAATCAGGGGGAAAAGGTTTTCCACCCTAAACATGTGGTTTCCCTTTTCAGAAGCAGCTGGACTCCCTGAGCTTCTGCCCTCTCTTTTTAGCTGGCCATGTCCTCCACCATGGCCCAGTCAGCTGGACATGGCTGTTTGACATCAAACTCCTCTTGTGTGTGCATCCACAAAGCAGCGAAACAAAACTCTACCTGCTAAGGTGGCTGTGATGTCCACCACAGCTCGACAGAGTGAGATTGTTCTTCCGGCCTGATGTCCTCCTCTTAACTCTTTAAGTGGCCTTCTGGAAATGCCAATATTTGTAACCCAGCCCCAAACCCCTTATTTTGGAAAGATTCTGCTCACTGGAGACATCCCCCCCCACCCACCCAGCCATCCTCTTGCTTTCCAGGGTGTTAGGAACTGACTCCTTGGTGCTCTTGCTGGACCCATGATAGACTTCTGTTGTCCCCTCCCCTCCCATCTTGTGTGTGTGTGTGTGTGTGTGTGTGTGTGTGTGTGTGTGTTTAATGGAGAAAGAAGCCTGAGAAGGCATATGTGACTAAGGCCGCTGAAAGTCTTAATGTGGTTCCGATTTTGAAAGAATAAGTAAATAAATGGGTACATTCATAGTGACTCTTAAAAAGTGCTTCTCCAATGACAGAGTGGCATGAAAAATGTGGCTTATTATTGAAGGCTGACAATTTTATTGCTGTTGTACAATTCTTCTGCTCTGTAGGACATTGTACACTGAAGGGTTCATATTATTTTTGCATTGGGAAGATTCTCTTGTCATGTTCATATTCCTTCTTCTTATAAAATAGAACCTTCTATGTGACTTTACCTGAAAAATGTGTTTGTGTGGATGAGAAGGATGCAGTAAAAACACAGAACGTTGCCGGGTGGTGGTGGCGCATGCCTTTAATCCCAGCACTTGGGAGGCAGAGGCAGGAGGATTTCTGAGTTCGAGGCCAGCCTGGTCTACAAAGTGAGTTCCAGGACAGCCAGGGCTACACAGAGAAACCCTGTCTCAAAAAACAAAAACAGAAACGAAAACAAAAACAAAAACACAGAACGTAAGAGCTTCAGGAAACCAAAGAAATATCCCAATAAGACATGTACCATAAACCTGCCCTGTGAAAAACTGGGTTTCCACAGAAGGTATACTAATGTGGCCATTGTGGATTTTCTTTCAAATCTCATCACTGAGACCCGCAACCTGGTCTCGGTTCCCAGAAGTGAACTCACACAATCCCATCACTCTCTGGCTGTCTCCTGGAGTTGGTTGATGGCAAATGAATTGTTTCTCTCTTGGAAGGTTCTGATACTGGGGACACTCTGGCTCTGAACACTTTCCAGGGTTGACAACCATATTCTGATACAGGTCTCACTTAAAAAGATGGTACTCTGCATTTCCTTATTGCCAAGGACCATCCAGGCACATCCTTCCCTTGCAACAGAACCTAAGCAAATGTAGTCTTCATGTTCTATAATTATCCTTAGTTGGATTCCTTTCAGATTTGAGTTCTTTTAAAGTTTTGGACTACAAAACGAGCAGAGGTAGTGAAGGAAAACAAAGTTCTCGATTTTTTTTTCCATTTCTTGTATGTTTTCTGTTAACTGGGCTAGAATTGTTTTTACAATAGTAAACTAGTGAGATGCATCATTTGTGGAGCCCTGAGTCCTGCTCCAAACTTTATGATCTCTTAGGTTCCTAATACTGTGATAAAACACCATGACCAAAAGCAACTGGGAAGGAAAGGGTTTGTTTCCGCTTACACTTCTACATTCCAGTCTATCATCAAAGGAAGTCAGGCCAGGAACTTAAATTGGAGGCAGGAAATGAAGCAGAGGTCATGGAGGAACACTGCTTACTAGCTTGCTCTCCATGGCTTGCTCAACCTACTTTCTTATAGACCCTAGAACAATTTGCCTAGGGACAGCACCACCCACATTGGGCTAGACCCTTCCACATCAATCATTAATCAAGACCATACCACCACAGACTGCCCACAGGCCAGTCTCACCAAGGTATCATTAAGATTCCCTGTTCCCAGATATGTCTAAGTTTGTGTCAACATGTGCTGGCACATGTGCTTGATCTCATTTAAGAAGAAAATTAAACGTGGCGTGATTTGTAAGGATTGCACAAAACCACCGAGCAAGCCATAACTCTTCTTCTTACAAAATCAAACAAGAACTTTAATGGAGAAACCTGCCATGTGGGTCCGCCCTACTTCAGTTCTTCCAGTGGACATGTGAGTTAGGTCTCTCTTGGTTTGGTTTTCACCTGTACAGAAGGCAGAGAAGAATGCTTGTGCCTAGACCCTGGGCAGGATCGTCATGATAAGAATACCAGAAATAGCCAAAAAGCAGAGAGCAGAGAATGAAGCTTTTCCAGCTGCACGTACCACCGGCTCATGTGTGCACCCCGGCAAGCACCATCCTAAGCAGGAGAAAGATCGTGATGGACAACTATTGTAGGCAGTATCTATGTATAGACTGGGCACTAAATGTATACCAAGGATTGGATGTTTATTAACCACTTTAATCTTCTGATACCCCAATAGGGAAGCCTCATTTTATTAGTAAGCAAAGTCACCCAAGCAGTTAGTTCAGTATTGTGGTCTAAGTCACCCACAAATAGCACATGTAAGCTGAACCCCAAAGCCCAGGGCTTTGGAGCCTAATATAGGGCTCTTATCAATGCTAAGAAATAAGGACTCTTGTATAGCCTGCTTCACTTGTAGAGAACAGTAGATTTAGATGGGGCTAAGGAGTGTTCTCAGGACTCTTGAGTTATCGGAACAGAGAAACTTCTCCCAGCATTTGGCTCCCGAACCAATGTGTTAACTCATTTCAACACTCCAGCCTCCATGTTCTGTGGGTGCCTCCAGTTTGTCTGCTGACATAACTGTGAGAGGTTTGAAGCCTGGAGAGAGAGAGAGATCAGTGGACAAAGAGAGATCATTTCAACACTCCAGCCTCCATGTTCTGTGGGTGCCTCCAGCTTGTCTGCTGACATAACTGTGAGAGGTTTGAAGCCTGGAGAGAGAGAGAGAGATCAGTGGACAAAGAGGTTCCTATGAAAATGAGGCTCTGCGTTTGAGTTTCCAGCACCCAGGTAGAATGCCAGGCGTGGCCCCAAACATCTGCAATCTCAGTTGTACTTCCTCCTCATGGAGGAAGAGACGGGAGAATTGCCAGAGCTTCTGGGTAGCCAGTTCAGCTGAAATGGCAAGACCTAGGTTCATCAGAGAAACATGTCTCAAAAAATAATACAGAGAGCAATAGAACACAACAAAACCAAAACAAACAAACGATATTGACCTCTGAACTCCAGCGCATATGTGAACATACATCTCAGCAAGCACTTGTGTACTCACATAAATATGTTCATGTACATATATATATATATATATATATATATATATATATATATCTCACACACAGGGAGGGAGGCAGAGAGAATAGGGGGAGGGAGGGAGGAAAGAAAGGAGGGAGGGAAACAGGAAGACTGGTGAAATGATGTATGGAGCAAAGAAGAGACATTTGAAGAGAGGGAAAGGGGTCCAACTCTGTGCTTTGTGGGGTCAATGAATACAGCTTTCCAAGACACAAGAGAGAAAACAAATCAGAAACTAGGGAAGACAAAGAAACCGAGCACAAGCACGGCGGCGGGTGCTAAAAGTGAAAAGAAGAGTAAATGAGGAATCTGTTTAAGTGAGGCCCAAGCCTCCAGCTTCTAGAGGGCCAATGATGGGTGGTGGGTGACAGCTCTCGGCATGCCCAAGTCTGCCTGCTGTTGGTGGGGAGGACCACAGGCCCCAGCACCAGGCAGGCCCTTTCTCCACTCCGGTGACACAACACACATGTGAGGATTGTAAGACGAGGCCCTTAGGGCTCTGTTCACAATAAAAACATTGTTTGAGTCCTTGACACATGACTCAGGGTGCATTGTATGTCTGACTGAAAAAAACCAATGAGCTGTACCTACAAGCACTAACGTGTTGGCCAAGTTGAAAGTGGTGCCCGGTTACATAAGAACTACAAATACCTGGGAGCAAGCACCTTGTATGGGACAGGCTGAACTCCTGGAGGCAGAGTGCCAGCACCTCCGCTGCCAGCCGAGAGGCACTGTGGTTGGACTGGGCGTTTCGTTTTGTTTTTAACCCTAGCTTTTGGCAGTGAGTCCTGAATCCCAAGTGGGGCCCCTGAACCCTGCCTGACACAGGACTGTATTTTATAACAGTATTCCTGTTTCTTCTCTATTTGAAAAAAAAAAAAGGTAGATAACGAAGTAGGGGAAAGGGAAGAGTAATTAAAGCATGTTTTGTGAAAAACTCTTGTGTGCTAAGGCTGCCAGAGGGCGAGTGCAGTCTTAAAAAAACAAAACAAAACAAAACAAAAAACCAAAACAAAACAGAATAAAAGAAAAAAACCAAACTTCTGTTTAAATATAGGTCCAAATCTTGGTTTCGTTATGCCTTAGCTGTGGGTTCCCTGATAATTGCTCAATGTTCCTGAGCCTTAATTGTTTATCTGTAAAATGGGCACAACAACATTACCAACCCCCAAGAGTTCCTGTGAGCAGATGTGAGACATTCACAAGAAATGGAGCTTGGCTTCACACACGTGCCCAGAGCCTAGCAGGTGTTATCCAAGTAAGGGAAGTGGCCTCCCCCACTTCCCTCCAGGGATGCTAAGACTGAAACCTCAGCAAGATACCTCCTTGAACAGTACCCATTTCCTGCTGTGTGGGTAGGTGGTGCACTGACAGACAGGTGAGCATGGAGTTGGAAGATTTAGAGTTTAGACTCATCTCACTACTTAAGACTCGAGGAAGGTAAAATCCTGCTCGATGTGTCTTTCCTTCCAACCCAATAGATACTCTCCTCATTTCACTTTCTGCCCGCAGTAAGAAGGCTGAGACCCTGTTGGAGTAACTCCTATTTCCACTGGCCAGAGATCCAGCAAACTGACTTAACAAGGAAAAGAAAGACTGGGCCCCACTCCTGTTATCCCATACTTGGGAGGCCAAAGCAAGGTCAAGAGTTCAGAGCTAGCTTAGGCTACATTGTAAGGGTGGGCCTCAAAGGAAAAATTATGAAGAAGAGAAAAGAAAAACAGAAACAAACAAAGGAACACACTCACCCATGCAGAGACCATGTCCCAGACATACTAGAGGAAAACCGGGCAAATTCCTCTACTGTTTGACCTGAGTACTAGGAGCACATTTTTTAAATATTAAAAAATAATTAAAATAAAAAACAGTGTTGACATTGTAAACAATCCGGAGTAAAATAAATAGAAAGCTTATCCAATTCTAACTTATAAGTATTATTATTAGCATTCTATTTCCCTGTCTTATAGTCTGCTTGTGTGCATCACGTAAAATATATGTATCTGTTTTTATAAAATACAACCAAACATGCATGCTGTCTTATAACTTCCCTCATGGGACAATCTCTTGTTTATATTTTTCCACATCATTAAGGTTTCCTCCATAATCTACAGCTTGATTTTAACGGCTGCTTGTTTTTTCCACACTCTACAGAGCCAACCTTCTATTGCTGCACATTTCGGCTGTTCCCGGTCCCCCTATTGTAAGTATTGACAGGCTTTTGGAGAATAATGAAAGGCTCAAATGTTTGGCTTGGTTTCTCCCTTTGGGTAGAGTCGGCTGTTCAGTCTTTTCTTCCTCTTTGTATCCTTTAGTTTTTGGGTGGAGGCCCAGTGAGCTCCACAAGGGGTAGTGTGTGTTTAAGAAACTCAGCTAAGGAAACAAACTGATCGCAAAGAGCTCTGAACTCCGAGCTCTGGGAAAATGCTGAACATTGTAATTGGCCTAACGCTGCTCCCCGCGAGAGATGCCATCTCCCTTGGCCTCCAAAGTCCTGGCGGGGATTGTAACTTTTCGCATCCAGCTGATGACAGATAACTATTCAGCACTTCAACAGTTAGGTGCAACCCTCAGTATATTTCCTCGAGCCTTCCAAGCACTCTTTGCATAGTCTTACCAGGTCGTCCTTGGAGACAAAAAGCCAAGCAGGATGACGGCAGCAAAACAGGGCTGCAGGCTTTAGGTTTCATCTAAAACGATAGCCTCTTGGACCAGGCTGAAGCGGTCCTCCCTGAGCCAGGCTGTGGGTCAATGTTGACTCAGGAAAGCATGCCACTGATGTGCCGCGGGCATGCCAGAGAACTGCACAGTACATGCCAACGAGTAACTTCATACGATAATCAAGCACGAGCCAATCTGTGGACGCTTTGCGTAACAGCATATTTGGATTTGGGGCTTAGCTTTCAGGGTTTGAGTTTCACGTTTGCCTGAGCATACTCCCAGCCTCCTGGGGCCCCTCCTGGGTGCCCTGTCTCTGCTTGCAAATGAAGAGTGCAGTTCTTCCAAGAGCAAGGACTTGCCTCTCCTCGGCAGGTAACACGGAGCTCGGCCAGGGTTCAGCTGTCTCTGGTTGGCTGAGCCTTTTTCCGGCCCCGCGCTTTTTCTTCACTCAGCCTGATTCTTGCTGATGGGTCAGCAGTGTGGCCTGTTGTAATTCTTAATAGACAGCCTTGGCATTGCCATGACCTCGGATGCACCTTAACAATGAGATTTGTTGACTGGCATCTGCTAATATAACAAATTCTGTGTAGTCACCGCTGTAGTAACTGGCAAAGCATTACTGAACCAGCAAGCGTGTGGTCTGCCAAGAACTCCTGAAAGGACAAAGAGGCTTACACAGAGTAAGGTCCCCAACTCCTCCACGGGGCATTTCCTCCACAGTTATCCTGTGCTGATCAGTGTGGTGGTGATACCAGTCACTCTCCTTTGAATAATGCCTGCATAACCGCTGGCTGCTACCATCTGGGTTCTCTTTGAGTTTGAGGTCAAAGACCTGGGTGGTTCACCCATCCCTTCTGTACTGTCTCCCAGGTTGTGGGTGTTTGTCTGTACTCAAGATGACAATGAACATGAGAGTTCAAACAGCAATAACTTTAGCGACATTGGCAAGCTAATGACTACTGAAGAGTCTTCCAGCGGAAGAACCATTTACTTGCATTCAAACCCTAAGTAAAAAGAAACTGTTCCCTTAAGGTAGGGCCCAGTGCTGAGCAGGGACTCTGCTCTTCTCTGGGGACATAAGGTTGAAAACACAGACTTCTCAGAAGCACTAAAGCATCACTCAGCAATATCCTTACTGGAGGGACACAAAGTCTTTCTAGCTAGCAATCAGAGGACAAGAATCCAGCACTTAAGTATGGTACTTTACCAAAGAAATGAATTGTGCTATATCTTAGTTACCTTTCTGTTGCTGTGAAGAGACATCATGACCAAGGCAACTTACAAAAGGATGGATTTAATTGAGGGCTTGTTTACAGTCTCAGAGGGTGAGTCTACAGCCTTCATTGTGAGGAGGAGTATGGTGGCAGGTAGGCAGGCAGGCATGGTGCTGGAGCAGTGTCTAAGAGATTACAGCCAAGATCTACAAGCAGAAGGAGAGGGGGGAGGGGGAGAGAAGGGGGAGGGGAAGGGGGAGAGGAGGAGGAGGAGGAGGGGGAGGAGGGGGAGGGGGAGAGGGAGAGGGAGAGGGAGAGGGAGAGGGAGAGGGAGAGGGAGAGGGAGAGGGAGAGGGAGAGAACACTGATACAGAATTCTTCCAGCCTTTGAAACCTCAAAACCCATTCCAGTGACACACTGTCTCCAACAAGGTCAAGCCTCCTAATCCTTCCCAAACAGTTCCACCAAGTGGAGGCAACCAAATATATGAGTCTATAGGGGCCATTCACATTCAAGCCACCACAGTCTGGGTGGGTATGCAGCTCGGTGGTAGAGAACATGTCTAACATGTGCTAGGTTCTGAGCTCCATCCCTGGCACTGTGGAGTGAGAAAAAAAAAATCTTCACTTTAACATTCCAAAGAAAGAAGCTAAAATTTCAGGCCAGTGAGATGTCTCAGCTGCCAAGCTGGCAACCTGAGTTGTATCCTCAGAACTCACATGGTAGAAGAAAAGAATCAACTCCTGCAAGTTGTCCTCTGATTTTCACACATAAGTAATGGTGAGCACACACATATATACACATGCACTTACACAAATTGATTTAACTAAATATTAAAAAATATTTTAAAGAAGCTAAAAAACTAGTGCAGTTAATGGTAAATTTTCATGGATATATGTTTTTTAAGTTCTCTAGAGTGAAAAAGAATTAGCTGTAAAAACAAACAAACAAACAAACAAAACCAAAAAGAATTAGATGTCTCTCCCTCCAATCTGTTAAAGATTGCCACTAGCTCAGGAAGAACTTAGGCTTGAGGTTTGAAAACCTTAGAAAATGTTTGAAGAAAAATAAAACTGTATCCCCATCCTCCAAGAACCGAAAAGAGCCCCTCGAACAATCACTAAGTACAGATAAATTTGGGCTGACTGAGGTCCTTTCTATGACTCTAATGTTAGCCAGAGATGAAAGAAGAAGCCCAACCTAATGGGCTATCAGTATTTTCTGTGCCACTGGAGAGAGGTGAAGGCCAGAGCTGTCTCCAAGGAGACAGTTTTTTCAAAGTAAAAAAATAAACTACTTGTATCCTGCAAATTCAAGAGTAAAGCACAATTTTTTCATAGCATTTTATTGGTAGTTTTAATCTTCCAAAAACCTCAACAAGTGGACCCTGTACCCTCTGTGTACAAAGACAAACTGTGGCCTTTGGTGATAATAAGGAAAGCAGAAACATGGAAACTCTCTGTATTGCTCATTCTGGGGATCAGCCACCCCCAAGCCTCCAGATGATTTTAAGAATTATTTCTTTTACATGGTAAAGATCATGGGAAGGGTTTGAAGACACACTGTCTGTAAAAAAGTCCTTCAGACTTGTTATCACCAGGAAGCTTGCAGAGCTGGGTGAGGGAGTCAGTGATTGCTCTCTGGAACTACCTACCATGGCCAAGAGTCGTTCCCAGAATGCTCTCTGGCACTACCTACCGTGGCCAAGAGTCGTTCCCAGAATGCTCTCTGGCACTACCTACCGTGGCAAAGAGTCGTTCCCAGAATGCTCTCTGGCACTACCTACCGTGGCAAAGAGTCGTTCCCAGAATGCTCTCTGGCACTACCTACCGTGGCAAAGAGTCGTTCCCAGAACACAGGAGAACGTGGCAGCAGTGACCAGGTCGCTTCACCTCCAGAACACTGGCTGCTCAGCCTGGCCACCCCTGCCTCCCTTACACAAGGAACTCCAGCAACAGCTGAGCCTGAGCATGCCTTAATAGCAGCGGATCTCTGTGAGTTCGAGACTACCCTACAAAGCAAGTTCCAGGACAGCTAGGGCTGTTACACAGAGACACTCTGTTTATCAAACAAAACCAAAAAAAAAGAAGGTGTGAGTGCCCAGGTCACCTCCCAGTCATGTTTCTTTGTTTGCCTTGGGACTGCTGTGTGGGTTCCTCAAGAAATCTCACTTCCAGCATCCTACATACGTGTGCTGAACTCTTAGAAGAACATGGTGCTCCATCTGGTGCTTGTCGTCCCTGGATCCCTTGTGACGATTGGAAAAAACACCTTAGATCTAGAAAGCTAGTCTGTTTCACATTTTCCCAGTGTAAGAAGTAATAGACTCTATCTTCCAGAGAGCATCAAGATGAACTTTTTCAACTCTTCCTCCTTAAGGAAAAGGAACTGTTGACTTATTCACAGAGAAGTTTGTTTACACACCAAGCAGCACGTGCATACAGAGCAGCATCCACACCAAGAAGGCCGTGCTCTATAAGGGTATGAACAGTGGTGGAGTGTCTTGGTCAACCTCTGGTTAGCCAGTGCTATGGAGGAAAGCACCTAAGAGGCTGTATCACAACGGACCGGTAGGTTTTCAACCTTCCTAAAGATGCGACCTTTTAATTCCGTTCCTCTTGTTGTGGCGACCCCCAACCATAACATCATTTTTGTTGTTGCTTCATAACTATAATTTTACTGCTGTTGTGAATTGTAATGTAAATATCTGATATGCAGGATATCTGATACGATTCCCTGTGAAAGGGCTGTGTGACCCGAGGGATGCGACCCGAGGGTTGAGAACCCCTGCAGTAGAACACTTCCTGGTTATCTTAAAATCCTGGATCACCTCGATGATTTTCAGGTGTTGCTCACTGCAGGATGTTGCTGCCACATTTTGACCAATCTCTGTAGGGGGACTCATACATATGGCTGGAGTTCTGCTTCTTCCTTCTGCAGTGTCGTTCCGATCCCCATACCTTCAATTCCTTTACTTGACTAAGGCGTGTCTCTCTACAAGGGAGAATGAAAATTCTGGGTGAATAGGGAAAAGGGATGAGGGAAAGTGAGTTTAATTATTTAATTGTCAGTTATTCTTCTCTCGAGTTGACTGCCTTCTGTCTGAGCAACACTGAGGACATCTGTGCTTCCATATTTCATCTCTACAGTGGGGAGGGTAACAGGGTTAATCCCGGGAAGCTGAGGCCAGTAATAAGGTTACCACTGGTTATGAGTTCAAAGCCCTGATTGGCAGAGTTAATGTTTTCTTAATAAAACCTCCCTCCTTCTGCTTTATTAATGTGTGTGGGCCTGCATGGTCTGTGCACCACATACATCCCTGGTCCCCAGGGAAGCCAGAAAAGGGCATCAGATCCCTTGGAACTGGAGTTATCCATGGTCGTGAAGGGCTATGTGGATGCTTGGGATCAAACCCAGGTCCTCTGGAAGAACGACCACTACTCTTCACCACTGAGCCGTCTCTCTAGTCCCTACACCACTTCTTATTTATAGTCTTGTCACAGAGAGGAAGTCTTCCTATTTACATCACGTTACCTTACAAAGAAGGTTAGGTTGTGAATGGCACTAACTGTAAGCCCCCCCTCTGCTTTTTTTTTTTAAACTATTATTTTATCTCCTTCCTCTTAGGCTCACTATCTATCTCCCTCTATCTCCCCTAAGCCACAGATAACTTGTCATATTACTGCTCCCCGGGGCTTTTGTATTTAAACAAGGATCAAAGCTGTGAACCAAAGTGTCACTTTTAAAAACAAAACAAACAAAAAACAACAACAACAAAACATTTCTATGGGGTAGGTGTAGAAGGGTGTTTCCTAGTCCCCTTAAATCACACTCCATATATGATTGCTTCCTTCAAATATCAATGACTCAGCCAAGCGGGGAGTCACAAACTGAGGTCCTGTCATCACAGATCTGGCAATCTAAAAGAGAAAAGTCAATTTAGAATGGTGGTGAGACAAATAGTGAAAGCCCAGCAATCCCCCTGCCCCAGGCACTAGAAGGAAGGTGTGGTGCATACTTAAGCAGAACACAGCCTGATCTTTGTGTTCAGGTACTCCTTTAGTTTAATGGAAGCAAGTGGCAGAACACACCAGGTGACAATAAGAAATGTGTGTGAAAAGAAGACAGAAGACATCCTGGGATTAGAGAACAGGGGCCTTGCTCTAGGACTTGAAAACCTTGGGTTTGAAAGGGCTAGGTGTCTGCCACCTCTGGGTTTGGGTATGCGCATGGGAAAGCAACAGGGACCAGCCCTTTCTAGCTGGCTGATGACCCCAAGGCTGAATGAAGCAAAAGGAACTTCCTTGGAAAGAAATAGGAGCCTGAGAATCAGGATCTTATTAACATCCACTTGACACCATCTTTACACTTTCATTGAACTTTTCCTTTCCACATCAGACACCTCAATTCCTGGGTGGTCTGCTATGCCACTTCCTGCCCAGTCCTAGCTACCTTACTCTTGGTGGAGGGCTGGAGCTACTGGATCTTATTTCAAAAGGAGAGGAGGAAATTGAAACCAGAAAGGCTTTGTGATAGACTTGAAGAGTCGCTCTATCGGTCTCTTTGTGCGTACATCTCTGTCTCTCTACTTTGGTCTCTCTGCCTCTGTCTCTCTCTCTCTCTGTGTCTCAAAGTAGTGGTGGTAGTGATGGTGGTGGTGGTGGTAGCAGTAGAAGTACAGATTTCCCCTGACTGGTATTTCTAGGTTTGAGCTTGTTTATTGGTAGTGGTACTGATGATGATGATGATGATTAATAGTGAAGATGGTGATGGTATGTGCATATGTGTGTGTGTCTGTGTGTGTGTGTATATATATATATATATATATATATATGTACACACATGTATTCACCATTCAAAATGGAAGTCTTTTCATAATTCAATGTAGTCATGCAAACACAGCCCAGTGATGTTAACTAATAGAGTCCAGATGCAAATAACTGACTCAAATATAACATGGAAAAACTTGCCGGCACTAAAGCTCCTCACCACCCTATTACATCACAAACATTCCTTCCTTTTGGAAATAAGCACTAGGAAAGGGGATGGGAACGGTACTGTTGAGACGTTTCAGGTGGTCTTCAATGACAACAGCAGTAGAATTGCCAGGATTACAGGAAGACTGCCTTGGAAACAACTGAAGTAATTTCACAGTACTGTGAAATGAGATGTGACTCCCTAACAAATGTTAGGTACCTCCAACCTCAGGAATGTGCACAACGGGTAGAAATTAATTATGGCAGAAAATGATTCCACATGGAAGCCAAAGAGTCTGTGACTCACAGCTGGGTGCTCCCAAGAAAACTTGGTTCTTCACAGCCTGTTGAATTGGGTGTCAATGAAGATGGTGATTTCTGATGCTCCCTGGGGCACTGGGTGTTAACTCCTGGGCATAGATGCCAGGCAGTTGTTGAGTGAGGTGTGGTGGGGAATCTTAGAATGGCAGCAAGACTGCTACTCTTGGTGGAATATGAATTTCCAGTTGAGTCAAAGAAAATGTGTAATGTGATTAGCTCACAGGAAGTCTTCAAACCTTTAAGGTGTCTTCCCTTGCTGTCGTTTCCCAGAATGTTTCTGCCTTGCAAAGGGCTAATAAAGAAACTGAAGAAGCCTTCCCTTGTGTAGTGGACTAGATTTTCCACTGTTAAAATAATTCATGATTTTTGGCAGGTTGTGGTAGTGCATGCCTTTAATCCCAGCACCTGGGAGGCAGATCTCTAAGTTCAAGGCCATCCTGGTCTATAAAAGGAGTTCCAGAACTTCTTCTACACAGAGAAATTCTGTCTTTAAAGAAAAAACAAAAAGCTAACTGTGAATATATATATGTATACATACATACACGCATACATACAAGCTGGGAAAGCCCGACTCTAGAGAATAATTTGGGAAAAGTGTTATAATGTACTCTCTGGACCATAAATAGAAAACAGGACATTCCTAGAAGGTGCTCCCCCAACAGTGGTGAAGTATGTGAGGCTTCCTCCATGGGGGTCTCCAGTGAATCTGTGTTGTTAATAGGAAGTTTTCCCTAAAGCCAACCACCCCAAGTGCCTTCTCCAGCAACGCTGGCTCATCCTCTGACTTCCTGCTGTGAAAGGAAACAGGCAAGAACCTAATGCTGCTGTTTTTAATTCCTTATTAAGTTTGGATCTATCAAGTTTACCCCCAATCTTCTATTTTTATGAACTATATAACCCCCACTTTTTAAAGCTTTTTCTTAAAAAAAAAAAGAAATTTTACAAACATCTCTAGGTGTCAATCTTAAGGCACAGACTTTTAGGAATAACTTACATATTACCATATAGATAAATACTGTACTTGGTTCATAAAGCTACTGTTTCATACAGAAATCCCTATGTCCTGGGCAGTCCCTGGCAGTGTGGTAAGCTTCTCTCTTTCTCAGGAGTCTGGAAGGAGGTGATAGCTCATGGGTCAGACTAATAAGATGCTCCCTTGCACTGAGTCAATGTCCATTTTCTTGCCAAAACGGCCAAAAAGAGCAGGATAAAACTGTACAGAAGCGTGTAGCAATTTTACAAATACCTCTATCTCTGAGTTCTATTTGTGTGCCTGTGGCTATTATTAACAAAACAACAACTGGAAAGTGTACCTGGGAGAAAATTAAAAAGAAAGGTCAGACTTTTCTTTTTAAGAGAAAATTTTCTTTTTTAAAAAAAATTTTTTAAGACTTTCCTCTTGGGGAGAATTAAAAAACCTCAGGGTAGCAAGATGCCCCATCCCCTGGGTACCTGGAGAAACAATGTCAACAGAGAGAGTTACCTGCCTGTTGGCTTCAGTATCAATGGCAATGTCTGTATTAGTCAGGGTTCTCTAAAGGAACAGAAGTGATAGAATTCTCTCTCTCTCTCTCTCTCTCTCTCTCTCTCTCTCTCTCTCTCTCTCTCACACACACACACACACACATGATATGATTTATTTGCTGACTTATTGGAAGTAATCTGAGTAGTCAACAACGCAGTCTTGCAATGAAAAGACTGAGAATGTGGTAGCAGTTCAATCCCTGAGGCTAGATGTCTCAGCAATCCCAAGCCAGTGGTGGGATCTATATTGGAATCTGAAGACGTGGGTTCTAATGCAAGCAAAGGAATGTCTCAACAACAGGATAGATAAACTTGCCAGTGAGAGTGAGGGAAAGTGTGCAAAAAGAGAAAGATCTTCCTTACTCCATATCCTATATGCAGGCTGTCCATGAAGATCATAGCCTATGTCTATTTAAGGTGGGTCTTCCCCTCGAAGCATCAGGTCAAGTATGCGCAGCAGCTGGAGTTTTAGCTCATTCCAGATATAGTCAAGTTAACAACCAAGATGTGTGATTACAATAGCCAAGACTAGACCACAAGCTTAGGACCCTCTGCAGGGGACAGGGGCGTTTAGTGAAACAGCAGAGTGGCCCAGCCTTCGGATCCCTAAGTCACCCACCAATATTGGTGTAGGTAGATGCCTAGGGAGAGGAAATGGTACCCAGGAGTGGAGTCGGGCTTAGAGAAAGATATTCTCCTGCCTCCACTTCCAAGGTTCTGTGATTACAGGTGCAAGTCAGGACGCCTGGCTCCTTCTTGTCATCCTTCTCATACCCAGATTCCTTTACAATTCTGTTTTCAGCTAGGCCTCATGGTACAGGCCTAAGATCCCAAGCATTCAGAAGATAGAGGGAGGACGGCTACGGGGTGAGTTCAAGAGGAGGCTATGCAGCTTGGCAAGGCCTTGTCTCAAAATGGGTTTTTAAAAAGGACCTAAGAACATAGCTCAGTGGTACAGCACTTAGTGTTGGGGAGGGTGTCGGGAGGGGGGCTTGGGATCAATCCCCAGGGCTGGAAAGATAAAAACAAAACGTCATTCCTCATGGAGGAGCTAGAGAAAGGACCCAAGGAGCTGAAGGGTCTACAACCCCACAGGAGGAACAATATGAACCAACCAGTACCCCCGAGCTCCCAGGGACTAAACCACCAACCAAGTGCACACATGGAGGGACCCACGGCTCCAGCTGCATATGTAGCAGAGGATGGCCTTGTCGGGCATCAGTGAGAGGAGAGGCCCTGGGTCCTGTGAAGGCTCCATGTCCCAATGTAGGGGAATGCCAGGACAGAGAAGTGGGAGTGGGTGGGTTAGTGGGCAGGGGGAGGGGATGGGATAGAGAGTTTTCAGAGGGGAACCGAGGAAAGGGGATAACATTTGAAATGTAAATAAAGAAAATATCTAATAAAAAAAATAAAAAGTCATCACTCTTGCCCACCAAAGCCTAGTCTTTCAAAGGACTTAGCTCAGCGCAGGCTGAGACAGAATGAAAGGACTAGCAGAAAGAACAGCCGGGGGTGGGAGTGGGGGTGGGGTGGGGGGAAGGGGGTGGAGGGGCACACGTCTGTAATCCCATTGCTCTGGATGCAGAAGCAGAAAGACTGCCACACGTTTGAGGCCAGGCCCCGTGTTGTCTACATAGCAAGTTACATAGTCTCACAAAACCACAAGGACTCTAAACCAAACAACAAGGCTATCCAACAACAGAAAGGACTCTGGCTAGGGCTATGCGCAGCTACATGTCACGTGTGCCCCCCCCCCCCCCGAACACTTGAAATGCAATTGGCTAAAGTCTAAAATACACACGGACCGTCAAAAACTTAATATAAAAAAAAGGGAAACACGTCATTAATCATTTTCTTCTCTTTTGACTACATGAAACAATAATATTTTGGATAGATTGGGCTAAATAAAATAACTTTATTGTAATTTATACCATAACATGAATAAACTTTAAAAACATTGTGCTAAGTGAAGGAAACCAGACACAGAAGGCCACGCCTTGAATGATTCTATTTATATGAAGTGACCAATGGGCAAATTCATGGAGACAGAAGGTGGGTTAGTGGCAGAAGGGGTTTTGGAAGGAAATCAGGAGTAAGTACTAATTACAACAGGTTCTTTTATTTTCTCTCTCCTCTCCTCTGCCCTCTCTCTCCCCTTCTTGAGACAATGTGTTATGCATCTCACACTGCCCAGTATATTTGTTGTATATACCTGTGAGAAACTAAATTGCACATTTTATTTTTTTATTAGTATGTATTTTGTATTTCACATTTATTTTTTAAAGATATTTTACATTTATTTATTTATTTGTACACACCAGAAGAGGGCATCAGATCCCATTGCACAATTTTTTTTTTTTTTTTTGTTTTTTTTTTTTTTTTTTGGTTTTTTTCGAGACAGGGTTTCTCTGTGTAGCCCTGGCTGGCCTGGAGCTCACTCTGTAGACCAGGCTGGCCTCGAACTCAGAAATCCTCCTGCCTCTGCCTCCCAAGTGCTGGGATTAAAGGCGTGCGCCACCACCGCCCGGCTCCCATTGCACATTTTAATTGGTACATTATATAGTATGAGAATTTGTTTTCCATAAAACGTTTTCTGGGTGGATGCAAAACATTAATTTTTCCTGTTTAAAAATATGTCCATTATTGTGGGTCTGTGTCTACCCCGCCACTAGGCATGGCTTCTTGAGGAGGCAGAACTTAGGGAATTTGACTGTTTATCCCACGCAAATGCTGGGCGGTCCTGGGCTTCAGGGCAGTGCCAAAACACTGCTCTCAGGTGGGAAAGTGCAGTCTGAGATGTGGGAAGACTGGAGCTGGTTTGGGGGGGGGGTCCCGGGACCTGCGACAAGGCCGAGGTCATGGGGTCCTCTGTCTCTTGGACATCCAGGCACAGCTTAGAAAAATTGAAATTATGTAAAGTGGCTGGCATCATGTGTCTACAAGATCTATGTGGCTAAACAGGTCCAAGGATGGAGAAGCTTGGCGAAACCACAGCCAAGGATGCCCAAAGACACAACCAGGCAAGGGGGACGGCTGGAATTGTTTGACTTCTGTACTGATCAAGAAGGGATGGAGGGCTGAGGATTTTGAGCTCAAGTGATCAACTATCAGTGAGAATACCAGTCATAAACAGGAATTTATGCCTCTGAGCAAATAAGGGGTTCTGTCTTCAGCCATCTCTGGAAGGACTTTTATCAGTTCAAGGAATGAAAGGTGAAGGAGAGTGGCCTGCCTTCCACAGGTGGCTGCCCTAGGGCCTGGGGCCCAGCACAGGCCTCTGAAGCTGGGAGGATTCTGTCTTTATCTACCTGTAGCATTTGCATACCTATAACCCAGCCTTGTTGAGTTGCTCCCAATAAACCAGGAAGCTTGTCCTTGTCTTGGATGGAAACTTCCTCAAAAATTCCTGATCACTGGAGCTTGTCTGGCCTACTTAATGAAGTGCAGTAATCAGACCAGAGCATTAGTCAGAGCCCCACACAAGAGGGACACTTTGGGTTTCTTCTTGGCGTTGTCTCTACTTTATTTTAAACTCAATTTAATTTATTTTTAGCTGTGGTCTTGATCTGTTGCCCAGGCGGGCCCAAAACTTACTTTGTTGCCCAGATTGGTCTAGAACTTGCAATTCTCATCTTGCTTCAGATTCCAAGGTTTTCTGATTACAGGTGTGAGCCCCTTAACAGCCTTCTCTTCACCCAGATTTCTTTCCAGGTCGATTATCAGCGAGGCCTTACAACACAGACCTGGAGTCTCAAGTGCTTGGAAGGCTGAGAGAGAACCGGGCAAGTTTAAAGGTTTAAAAAAGAAGCTCAGGACATCGTTCAGTGATACAGCACTTACTTAGGATGGGAAAAACAAAAAGTCCTCCACTTTGCCCAGCAAAACCTAGACTTTCAAAGGATTTAGCTCAGTGGCTGCTGAATCAGAAAGCCATGTTTAGGGTCCTTCAAAGAAAGATCAATGGCTTGTCTCTGGAGATCAGAAGGATGATTGGACTGGAGCGTAGACTAAGAGAATTAGTCATGTGTGCTGTGAGCACTGGCCTAGGAAGAGGAGGGGTCAGCATCCTACGAAGGAGAAAAGAAAATCAAACACAGTGTGCTTGTAAACACTCACTTAAATTTCAGAAACACAAAGTGAGCAGCTGACACTTTACCCTCCCTGTATCCTGGGATGCTTTCCCAGTGTAGTTAGTTTTTCTCTTGACTGACCATGTACCAGATTTTAACAGACAAAGTAGGTGGCAGAAACCCAGAAAAGGAGGTAGACAAAGTTGATAAACTGGAAGGTATTATCTGAGGCCTGTCTACGTCCCTTATCTTCTTGTCCTGGTGCAAGATCAAGAGAAAGCTATGATCAGGCCAGGCATGGAGACATGGAATAGAACACCTTCGGGATGATCCCTGAAGGGCAGCAGTCACAGAGACTCATCTCCTGGGAATATTTGGAGTTGTGGCTAGGTAGAGAAACTGGATAGCTGTGAGATTCTGGTGGACATTCTGTTAACATTTATACCATCCAGTGATTTAATGTTTTGAATGATGAAGAGGATCCTGGCAGATTTCATATTTGTAATAGAGAAATAAATTTGGGGAGGGTGTACCCCCAAATAGGATAACAGCACATTGTTCTCTTGGTTTTGTCACACACACACACACACACACACACACACACACACACACACACACACGCTCCTTTTAAAGCAAACAATACTTACATAGCTATGCTGAGTAAGAGTAAGGGTGGAAAAGAAAACAGACTCATACACTCATTCTGGTATGCCCCTCTCTCAATGGACCTTATAAAACGCAAACCACTTCAGGGTGGTTGGGTGACTTCATGATGATGTTATTATGACCCTCTGAATAAATACTGCATTTTCCCGTTCTACTAATGGTACCATGTGGGGCATTTGGCATATGACTGAGCTCTCCATTCTGATCTTGTGAGGCAGGCTGCTCACTCAAACTGCTTGGAAATTGCAACTTGACTACCCAACTCTTTCTTGCGTCTACACTCTTCTCTGGAAGTTGAAGCCCTACTAACTAGTAAGGAGAGAAACACTGAATTCTTCCCAAGCCAGTCTTTCCCTCTGCTGTAGTTTAGATTTACAATGCCCCTCAAAGGCCCATACATTAAAGTCTCTATCTAGAGTTTGGTGTCATTGGCAGGTGATGGAAATGTCAAGAGGTAGGGCCAAGTGAGAGGTCTCCTGATCTTCCGAGAGCATGTTTGGAAGGAAATCATTGGGGCTATAGCCTTTTAAATTCTGCTTTCTGTTTTATTCTGGTCATGAAGTGAGGATATTCTGCCATTTGCCATTACCACAATGTTCTGCCTTGTCAAAAGCCAAGAGTCAGGGAGGCAAATGACCATGCACTGAAACCTTGACAATCATGAGCCAAAACAAATTGTCTTACTCTATTATTTGATTAGGCCAAGTATTTGTTGCAACAACAGAAAGCTTACATACCCATTTAAGGCAAGCCTTCTGTGTGGTTTGAAATGGTAGCCTCCTGACTGAGTCTCTTTTCCTAGGTCAAGCAATATTGATGGTACTCTTAATTGCTCATAAGCAAGGAACCTCAACATTAACTTCAGCTCCACAGTATCAGCTATCCAGAAAACCTACAAGATCAAAGAGTGACTCTGTGCAGCAAGACGTTAAATGTGATTGAAAGTCATTGATTGTGGGCAGTCGTGGGGCAGGAGTGTGGTATAGAATAGACAGCAAAGCAGTTCTTTCCAGAGAACACAACGGAATGAGTGAGCTGCCCTTTTATGTTTGGCAGTGAGCAACCCATATTTTTTAAGGCATTTAAAGGTCTAGATGGAGAAAGAAAGAGTTTCTATCTCCATATAATTTTAAAATAGAGTTGGCAGGGCTCATCTGGAATATTAGAGGGCAGGGAAGTTCAAAGAAAGCAAAGACACGCTATTTTCAGGTCTAAGTGAGATTTCTGAAATGTCTGTGTCATTCTCGTATGTGGCAGGCTGTGAGGCACACTAGCAAATGGGGTGGACGTGGTGCCAGTTGGCTGAGCTAAGAAACAGGACTCTGAAGGAAACAGCTCTTGATGATATCACAGCCTGTGGGGGATGGCCAGGTGCAGCTGGGTGGGAACCCTTGGCACCAGGGTCCCTGTAGCGGGTCCAAGTCCTCACTGCCCTCAATCACCAGCTCAAGTCACTCTTGCTCTTGTCATCAGGACTCTGACTCAGGTCTTCGACCAGCTGAAAGGAAGTGATGTGGTGACCATATCCAAAGTCCAGTTAAACTCTAGAAACCGAAAAGAAAATTTATTTAAAACATACCATCATTCTTAGAAATGGCTATGTGACATTTTAAAAGTATGTTTAGCATTCCAAGTATTTTTCCCTTTTGTGTCTTTAGAGATTGGCTCTGAGAGTGATGTTTTGTTTATTTAGCATTTAATCAAAAGAGATTTGGACCCTCCAAGCTTTGGAGGAACAGACTCAGTAGCACATTGACTCTCCGAGTTTAGTCTGAAGAGAAAAACTTTAAGCATACGGGGAAGCTGATGTCTGTAATATGTTCTGATCAGCTGGCCTAACTTTACAGGGCTAATAAAAGGGGAGAATTTTCCCGTGCTCTGGTCTTTTATGAATTATAAATAACCATTCACTTTGGAAGATAGCACATCATAAAAATGTTTTCCACAAATATGCACAGATCCATTTTAAGACCCAAGGAAAAAAGATGTTCAGAAGTCTCAGATGTACTCAGTTTTGATTTCACGGGGAAGCATGCTCTTTTACCATACGGATGCTTTTAAGGGGGCCTTCATCTGGGGCCCAATGATAACACCCCAGTGGCTAAATAAGGGATTTCTTTCCTTCTAACATTATTTCTCTGTTATTAAAGGTGGAAAAACCTTCCACAAATAGCCTGCTATTAGAGTGCTTTAGGGGGTACCCTGGGAGCCAAGGTTATGTGTCTGCTCCAGAAATACTGTCTGTAATTATCATTCCTCAGTGGCTCTGAGGATGCAGCCTTGAGGTTTCATTAATTTCTCGATTCTGCAAAGTCTGGAGTGAGTGCCTGTTCTTGATATTCAATATAGTCTACGGGAGGAGCTTCGAGCTGTTGTTTTTAAGGTCGCAGGTCCTTTCCTCTACCTTCCTGCTTTTCATAGTAACCATTTCTGGCTTCTTTTGTCCACGCAGATAAAAAGACTAGGTTTGAAAGAAAAGAAGTCAAATAGGAGAGTCTCCCCACCCCAGTCTTTGTCTTCTCTATAATCTGCTAACAATATAGCATTAAGAAATGGGGCATTCAGATCTAACAAACGACTGGAGAGGGTCTGCAGGTCACAAAGGCACATTGATTACCCTCCCAAGCTCTCTATTGTGAGGGTTTTCAAATATGCGCCAACTGGGAAGAACTTTACAGTGAACAACCCTATGACTCCCATCTTCCCATAGATGTCACCATTAAAATGTGACCGTTCTTGGGGTTGAAGAGATGGCTCAGTGGCTCAAAGCATCAGTTTTTCTTCCAGAAAATCCAGACTCAATTCCAGGTCCCACATGGTGGCTCACAATGGTCTGTAACTCCAGTTCTAGGGCACCAGGCACACCTGGGATGCACAGACATACATGCAGGCAGAACACATACATAAAAAGAGTACTGTTCTCTCTCTCTCTCTCTCTCTCTCTCTCTCTCTCTCTCTCTCACACACACACACACACACACACACACACACACAGAGAGAGAGAGAGAGAGAGAGAGAAAGAGAAAGAGAGAGCTTATCTTCATCAGTCTACCTTATGCCTTATGTTTTGGATTGGAGATATAATTCAGTAATATAATACTTGTCTACTATGTGTGAGGCTCTGAGTTCGAGTCACAACAGCATTTTAAAAAAATATACAGCTGAGTGTAATGTAATAGAATATTGGGCAAGTATGTACAAGGCTTAATCCCCAACACTGAGAAGAAAAAAAGATAAGCATCAATCCACCTCAATACCCACGTCAGTGTGCCACGTGTACTCTTCTTTTGATGTAAATATTGCATTGTTGAAATGTGGGAGTTGTAAGCTTGGGATTCTGGAAAATATTTGCCTGTGTATCAAACTCTTACTAAGATATAGACATTGTCAGGCGGTGGTGGTGGTGGTGGCACTGCATCTTTACTGCCAGAACTCAGAGGTGGAAGCAGTTGGATCTCTGTGAGTTTGAGGCCACTGAGGTGTACAGAGTGAGGTCCAGGACAGCCAGGGCTACACAGAGAAACCCTGCCTCAAAAACAAACACACAAAACACATTGGCACATTGATTACCCTCCCAAGCACTCTATTGTGAGGGTTTTCAAATATGCGCCAACTGGGAAGAACTTTACAGTGACCAACTGTATGACTCCCATCTTCCCATAGATGTCACCATTAAAATGTGACCGTTCTTGGGGTGGGAGAGATGGCTCAGTGGCTCAAAGTATTAGTTTTTCTGGACAAAACTGATGCTTTGAGCCACTGAGCCATCTCTCTAAAACAAAAACAAGAACAACAAAAAACAAAACAAAGAAAGAAAGAAAGAAAAGAAAGAAAAAAGAAAAGAAAAGAAGAGAAGAGAACGGAGCATTTTCGTCACCCTGAGCTCCCGCGTGGCCTCTCTGAAGTACTTCAGTACTTGCTACTGTTCCACGTTCCTGGATGTGTTCACGCTTCGTGCATTCGCATTGCTGAGTAGGACTCCACTGCAGGACTGAGCTCCAACCGCTCTAGCTCTCTGCTCTTGACAGATGCCTGGGATTCTCCAGTTCTGTCGATTAGAACTAAAGCTGCTGTTGTGTAGTATGCCAATCTTTTGGTAGACGTGGGGGGTACCTACTGTGTTGTTGTTGGGTCACACCTGGCATGAGGGTCATTTTGAAAGAAACTCAACATTTTTCCAAGGTGAATATTCCTTTTAGGAGGGTTGGAGGTTGAAGACAGGATTTTTTTTGTGCAGCCCTCACTGTCCTGGAACTCACTCTGTAGACCAGGCTGGCCTCAAACTCAGAGATCTGCCTGTCTCTTCCTCCCAAGTGCTGGGATTAAAGGCATGCACCACTACCACCCAACTGTGAGTATACAATTTTATATTCCCAATAATGATATACAAGCATTCCAAGAGTTGTTTTTTTTTCAAATATCATATGCAATGTCATTAGTGTTTTTATTTTAAGCCATGCTGGTTGCACGTACACTGGTGTTTCGTTGTGGCTTTAATTTGTGCTCTTCTGGTGATCAAGGATATAGAGAATGCTGTCTTTATGGGTCCTTCACATATTTTCTTCTTTTTAACTATAACTATTTTTAACATGTTACATATTTTATGAATCTCTCTGTTTTTGTCTCTGTGTGCGTGCATATACACACTCACAATGGTTAGAATGTGGTCAGAGAAAAACAAAAAAGAGTTGGTTCTCTCTTTTTCTTTCCTCCTCCTCCTCCTCCTCCTCCTCCTCCTCCTCCCTCCTCTCCTCTTTACCTTCTCTTCTTCCTCCTTCTTTTCTAAGATAGGGTTTTTCTGTGTCACCCTGGCTATTCCAAAACTCTCTCTGAAGACCAAGCCGGCCTCAAGCTCACAGAGATATACCCGACTCTGCCTTCTGGGATTAAAAGTGTGCACCGCTATGCCTGGCTGTTTTTCTCTTTTTGCCGATAAGATTGAACTTGGTTTACAGGCTTGATGACCGTTACTTGATGAACCGTCTGGTCTTTTGGCATAGATCTCCTTTGAAGGCATCTCCTTAAGTCTTTTGCCCACTCATGATTTTTTGTCTTTATTAGTTAAGTCAGAAGGATTTCTGTTTGTTTTGAGACCAGATCTCATTCAGTACAAGGACAAGTCTGGCCTTGAACCTGCAATGTTCTGCTTGCCTCTGCCACCTAAGTGCTGGGATTACACATTCCTGCCATCACACCTGACACTAGATGTTCTTTACTGATCCTGGATGTCAGTCTCCTGTCCAGTTTGTCCTCTAATTCTTTTCTTCTGCCCATGGCTTGTCTATTCATTTTTGAATGATTCCCCTTGCTGAGAGGTTTCAGTATATTTTTTTTTAAAGAAATCTGCTATATCTAATTTTTCTTCAGTGGTCATTGTTATTGGTAACTGAATCAGAGCACTTGGATTTTATTAAATGATATCTCTACAATCTATTTGTGTGCTCAAGAAAATTCAAAGGTGCACTGGGTCCGCTGTAATAAGTAGTTTTGCCTAGCAAAACATCCATATTTTGAAATGATGATCTGTAAGTCTCTTAGGAGTATCTTGGAGAATGAAGCCAACTCCAGATCTAAACTTTTGCTCTGTTTTATGATTTAAAAGCCTTCTGTATGATGTCTGAAAGACTCACCACCGACAAGCCAGGTTGTCATCTACTCATAAGTTTTATGCTTAGGGACATACTAAAAGAAATTCAAAGACAGCTGCAGTATGTGTGCAGATAGTGTCAGCTTGACGATATGGGTGATGCAGGTGATGGTATGGGAGTGAACAGGGGGAGAGTCTGCTGTGAGAGAAACAGGACTTGGAATGATGGAGGCTAGATGCAGGGATGTGGCAATTCCTTCAGCCTGTTTTTCGATGGCATAGAAAAACCTTTCCCAGGGTTTTACTGCTCTGTTTGTCCATGAAGTTGATCTCTCCCTGCTTTGTTTAGACTGGAATTGCACCCAATGCAGACATGATCTTTTGAAAATGAAATCACATCTCTTTACCAGGTGTCCTTGCTGCTTGACCCACTTCTCTCAGTGCTCCCTGGGGGGTGCAAGCTGACTGTGGACTTCTGACCATTCATAAGCGCTCCCTGGAGCCGCTTTCTCTGCCATCCTGTCTTCTCTTGGCTTCTTCCTGTGCTTCTTCAGCTACGGGTTAACCTGGGGTGTTGACTCCTGCCGTTCTGTACTTTTAACCATTAAAAGGTCTCCCTTGACTACTGGAAGTTGGTGGGTTCAGGAAAGGAAAGAGTTGAACCTTGAATGGATACATTTCACTGTTTGGTTGCAGGGTGAAATTTGCAATCAAGTTTTTGTTTTTCATTGATCTGGTAGACATTTATAGATCAATGGATGGTTTTCATCGGAAATTATCTTGACATAGGAAAGGTGGAGGAGAGGACCAATTTCAAAAGCCCTGGGCAGCTCCAGCTCTAAAGAAGCCTATGTGGTGACTGCACCACATGCCAGGAAAGGAAACAAGGTAATGGTGACTTTAATAGCCCAACTTCTAGGTTTAGGTGTTTTTAATGGGGATGAGAGGTAAGTGGTAACTTTTCTACAGCAGTCCCTGAAGAAAAATGGTAGAGTCAGAATGATTCTGTGTTATAAATATCAAACAGGAGCCTGGCATAGTGGCACATGTTCTAAACCCTGGCACTTGGAAATTGGAGAATCTCCAAGTCAAGTTCAAAGCCATCCTTGGCCGCATCATGGCCAACCTGGTCTTTGTGAGATCCTGTCTCAAGAACAACCAAACCAAAGTAGAATAAAACAAAAATAGCCAATGAGATGCCATGATTTCTGAAATGAAGATAATGGTCCTAAGTAGTTAATAGACAAATATGGTGGAAGTAATTACAGATGACAGATAGATGGAGCTGATCACATGACCACAGGACAAATGATGCCTGCTGTTCAAAAAGGATATGTTCCTCCCTAGGTCACGGCCTTTATTATTTACTATTGCTGTGATCAAATACAAAGACAGAGGTACCCAAAGCACTTTTATTTTGGCTTACAGTTCCAGAGGGAGAGGAGCCCTTCGCCATCACAGCAGGGAAGTGTGACAAGCAGGCGGACATGGTGCTGGGAACAGACGAGAGCTCACATCTCAAACTGCAAACCACAAGTAGAAAGAGGGGGCTGGAAATGGTAAATGGCTTTTGAAACTTCAACCTCCCCCCTCCAATTGACACACTTTCTCCAGGAAAGCCATACCTCCTAATTCTACCCAAACAGTACCACAAACTGGGGACCTAGTATTCAAATGCCTGAGACTATGGAAAGGTATCTATCATTCAGATGACCATGAGGCCAATGGCACGGTATCTGCATTTAATATCACACTCAACCAAAGAATTAGCTAAATACCCTGTTTCTTCCTTTTTAGAATAGTAATTCCCTCTATCACTAGCTCTTCTATTGTGGCAACAGAGGATCCCAGTAAAGTCCAATCAAGATGTGTGCCAACTACAACATTGGCATCAAGTGGGCACCATCGCTTTGCTATCTTTTATCTCTTCAGGTAGTTCTGGTGCTGGCGACCGCCCTACAAAGTCATGTTCTACCTGTGGACACTCTTTCTACAGCAGAAGGGGAGAGGGGAACTGCCTAGCCCTGGTACCTTTTATTCCTTCCTATCTTTTTTACCTATTCCTAAAGGTATCTGAAGCAATCCCGCAGAACCCTGAGACATCCTTTCTGTCTCAAGCTAAGCTGAAGTCTGTCAGCCTAACTGTGGGGTCTGTTGGGAGCCCTTGGGTTGGCTAGGGTAGTGGATAATAATGTGTGACACTGCAGAGAACACACTTCACTGCCCCCCGACCCCACCCTACCCCTGCCGCCCTTACTTGCTACTTCCCTTCCTCTTCCCGTCATCCTTCCTGTTGCTATTCTTGAGGGGTGACTCCAACATTCTGAGGCACAGGTCTGACAGTCAAGTGAGAGGCTTGGCAAGGAAGACCTAAACTTTTCTTTATGACTGATTTAAAAACTGGCAATGAAAACGCTCCAGCTTGGTGATTATATTGATAATTGAATGAGAAATCCAAATGCTGAGAAGCTTAGCATTCTTTAGCTCTGATTTCGACACAGCACCCTGAGGTCAGTGGGAGCATCTGCTATGAGAGCTAAGCTTTGTAGAGAAAGACTCAGTCCTCACCATGGTCAAGGGCTCTCCTTACTATCTTTCTCAGTTCTACCCAGTCTATCTGAATCTTCCGCTATTTAAAATGAGGCCAGATCCAAATTTTCTTTCAAGCTGAGTATTTGTCTTTCATTAATTTCATAATTACCATGAAGGTCTCCCCACATTGTCAGAGGCTCAACGGTTTCCTTGGTAGTGACCCTTGTCACTGTTCTTAAATGAATTCATAAGACTTGTCTGAGGTATCTTTTTTTTTCAGGTTGGCTTTGTGGTGCAAGGTCTGTGAATGTTTAGTTGACAATACCAGTGTGCCTCTCTCGTTTCCTGTTTTCAAGCACTGTGCTGAAGTTATTTGAAAGAGTGGAATATTTCAAATTACAATTCAGCAGTTTTACTAAGGAAGGCTGTAAAACACAGTGAGCAAGGAGTTTTACTTCCTCCTTAAGATAGCTACAGCTCTCTTTTGAAATCTCTGATAGCCTCCAATCAGTAGGGATGACTTTAACTCATGTAACACTTGGAGCAGCTACTAGGCCATGGCTGGAGCTGTGGAGAACATGGAACTCCTGCACACCAGAGTTCCAGACGCCTTATTAGTACACGGAATGCGTCTGCCTGTGCTGATATTGTTCAATCTTGTTAAGCGCCCCCTCCCCCCCCCCGCCCCCAGGCACAGCATTCGGATTGGCTAAGGTATACAGTTGCTTGGCCAATCAACTGAAACTTTTCTCCTGCAACCCTAGCAACACCTGACAATGGTCATTGACAAATGTTAAGAGGAAGCCCCTGACAAAGCTAAATAGCCCTTGAAGATGGGTCCTGCCAAGGGCACACTTTGTGTGCTCAGAGGAGTTAGTGGTTTCTGTCAGCTGTGCTCCCATGTAACCAAACCTCCACACCCACCAGGGTGTTTTCAGTGGTTGGAGAAAGAATTCTTGTAAGTCTCTCATGCACTGCTCTTGTTCTGCCTGTGATGCTGATTTGTTTTTAAGGGCAGGGCAAGAGGTGCATTTTTTGAGGGTGGTAGGACACCTGCCTGTATCCCCAGTGGCATCTTTCCCAGCCTACTAGCTACGTAACTATTGCTTCCCAGCTCCACTCTGAGTCCTGAGGCTGTGCAGTTGGCTGGTGGACTCTTACAGGCATATCGGGGTAACCCTAATAGGGTGCTATAGACCTCACCGGCTCGCCCAGCTCTGCAAGGCTTGGTGACTGAGGGGTCTGAAGGCAAACCCAGCAGAAGCTGGGCAGAGTGCTGAAAAGAGACTAGGAAAGAAACTAGCAACATGCACAGACAGTTCATAGGCAAACATGTTTCCTCCAAAAGACTTAGTAGCTGTCTATATGATGCCTTCCCAATGTCCCCCTAAATGGTCACTTCAGTTAGTCTAGCCACTTTGAAAGCATATTCAAACCCCGGGTGAGAAATTCATCATTACCTCTCAGTTGCTAATGAAGCTGAGAATATCCAAATCTTGCAACACATAATCTAAATTAACATTTTATGATTACCAATGCTACACATTGGTAGCCCAACAAAGACAGACCTGAGGATACAAATGCAGACATTTTACACCCAGAGCTATAAAGTGCACACACAGCCAATTACAGAGACAAGCCTAGACAAGGAGATCAGAGAAGGAGAATGTGTGTGTGTGTGTGTGTGTGTGTGTGTCCCCATGTATCCATGTGTGTGTGTATGTGTGTATATGTCTGTGCATCCATGTGTGTGTCTGTGTGTATGTGCATATGTATGTACGTCCATGTATCCATGTGTGTCTTTGTGTGTCTTTGTGTGTGTGTGTGTGTGTGTGTGTGTGTGTGTGTGTGTGTGTGTGTAGTGTTGGGGCAGGGGAACCAGGGAATTAAAGAGTGTGAAAGATGGTATTAGTTTTTATTGTCATCTCTTCTCGTCAGCACCACCCTCCGGTGCCTGCCCTGATGTTCGTTTTCCATAGAGGGTTGGCACTATGTCAGCTTAAGGAATCCCTTGGGAGTATAAACTGATAATGACTTCCAGTCTAAGCCCTTCAAGGGACATTGATGGTTTTCAATGGGGATTTATAAAAGTGAAAAGAATCAAATCTCTAGTGGGTGGGTTGTAAATTAGGAAATATCTTTAGTCTGAGAACTTTGCTCTGCTCAAATATACTTTTTAGGTTGAGGTCTCTTGTGGGTATTCTTTTTAGAAAAATATTCATTATTCATTTAGTATATATGTGTATCTGAGGGCATACCACATATATGCAAGAGTCCACAGAGGTCAGAAAAGGATATTGGATCCCATGGAATTGTAATACAAGCAGTTGTGAGGTGCCATGTGGGTGCTGGCAACTGAACCTGGATCTTCTGCAAGAGTAGTTAGATGCTCTTAATTGCTGAGAAATCCTATTTTGGGGATATTCTTAATGCTAGAATCCCGGGCAAGAAAAAGTATGTCAGGTAGAGGGTTTGCAATGACGAACAATTCATTGGGGTGGGAGGGGGGGTGCCCTATAGAGGGAGAGGTTGAGAGACTAAATTTCCACGAAGAAACTAACTAGTAGTTAGCTTTAGAATATTCAGTATCTGCTCTTCAGAGAACTTTTGAACTTTCTGGTGATATAAGATAAAGACTTTTAAACTAATATATATTATAACACAGTAAAAAAAAATCTTATACTGCCACCTGCATGCAATAAGGTGTTCAAGGCCAGAAAGAAACTACATCTTTATATAAATATGTTGGATTGTGTTTGTCTATTAAGAGGGGTGGGTATATATACTTTTTTGTAAGTGCACCGTAGCTGTCTTCAGACACTTTTTTCTTTTCTCTCCAGCCCCGCTTGCTCTGGCCCCGCTAGAGGTGGGTATTTTCATTCCTAGATTTTTCAGAAATTTCAAAACTTGTTCAAGTTTACAATGGATTCAAGAAACTATCAGATTTTGAGATTACAGAATAACAACCAAAGGGTTTAACACCAGCTGTTATTTGTTTATTGCCCTGGAGGTTGAGATATTTTATCCACCTATAAAACAGAAGCAGAAAAAATTAACTTGACAATGTATGGTGTGGTTCGTTCCTTTAAAACCCAGTTTTCCCGGGATGACAAGAGGGGCTCAGAGGTATAGGAAAGGGGCCTAGGGGGAAAGGGAAAGGGAAAGGCAGGTTTTCACTCTGCACTCACAGACCATGGGCAGCTATTTGAACAATACTTGAGGGTAAAGTCAAGAGCTGGCATCTGGGAGGGTATGATGATCTTCACAGAGAAGATTCAGCCGGTGGTGGTGGCGGCACACAACTTTGATCCCTGAACTCAGGAGGCAGAGGCAGATGGATCTCTGTGAGTTCAAGGCCAACATGGTCTACAGAATGAGTTCCAGGACAGCCAGGGCTGCCGAGAAAAACTCTGTCTCAAAGCACACACACACACACACACACACACACAGAGAGAGAGAGAGAGACAGAGAGAGAGAGGTGGGACACAGGGGTGGGGTGTTTGGATATGGAGGGTTCCTGACCAGAACAAAGCTCAGTACATAGTAGGCAAAGAAATATTTGTTGACAAAGCCTCCGAATTACTCTCTTGAAATCAAAAATGGCAAAATTTAGAACCCTGGTAGAGTAGATAGCTTTTTTTTTCTCCCAAACTCAGAGATTGTTTTCTATTTCTATGGTAACAAGAAGACTTAAAATTGCCCAAATTTGAGAGACACTTGAGACGAAAGCCAGGATGAAAAAAAAATTACAAAAGACAAATGCTACAAGCAGCATGCGTGACAGTGTGGTAAAGCTTTTGACATTTGTTTGGGGAAGATTGTCTTATTTTTTTGCTTGGAACGATGTGATGATTTCCAGAATGTAGCAGTAATAGCTTCACACCATGCTGCTGATCGTTCATGGAGTAGATTTTATTCTTTTCCTGAAAGGGGAAGAAAAGAACAACCCACGGGCCTTGGTAGCAAATGAGTGTCTGTAAGCCCTTGGAAATTGCTCTCCTGGCGTACACCTGCATGCTAACTGCAAGGAGAGGAGGTTAGCAAGGCGGAAGTGCCTTTGCTTTTTCCCTTCTTCAGGGTTAGCAAATACTTATTGAGCATCTACTATTTTCCCACATAATCTGTCCTATATGCAAACTAATGGAAAAATCGTAGCTCCGATAAAGACTCCTGGTACGTGTAACTACTGGAGTGTGTAATAGGCAGAACGGGTCTAGCAGAGCTCGGCCGGGCTTTCCTACGGAAGTGTGATTAAGCTGAGTCTAGTAAAACAGCCATGGCTTCAGAGTCCATAGAAGGAGAACATACAGGCAGTGGGAACTCTTGGGCAAAGCGCTCCCTGGAGGAAATGAGTGTTCAAGGAACTGAAAGCAGGCCTGAGCAGCCTGCGTTGGCAGAGGCCCAGAGTGTGACAGGAACACACTTGGGGCAAAATCAGCCGGAAAGGTGGGCAGGGCTAGGTCATTCCTGATACACAGCTGGGAGTCTTCCACAGTGGCTTCATGAGGGATTTGATCTCCAGCCTTTGGCATATGTACTGGATGGTTTTGTGTGTCCACTTGACAGAAGCTGGGGTAATCGCAAAGGAGCTTCCCTTGAGGAAATGCCTCCATGAGATCCAGCTGTGGGGCATCTTCTCAATTAGTGATCAAGTGGGGAGGGCCCACTGTGGGTGGTGCCATCCCTGGGCTGGTAGTCCTGGGTTCTACAAGAAAGCAAGCTGAGCAAGCCAGGGGAAGCAAGTCAGTAAACAGTACCCCTCCATGGCCTCTGCATCAGCTCCTGCCTCCAAGTTCCTGCCCTGTGCGAGTTCCTGTCCTGACTTCCTTTGGTGATGAACAGCATTGTGGAAGTGTAAGCTGAATAAACCCTTTCCTCCCCAACTTGTTTCTTGTCATGATGTTTGTGCAGGAATACAAACCCTTACTAAGACAGCATATTCTGGGGAACTAAGGCTGTCACAGGAATGCGTAGCAGCTGTTCTTGTGTGCAGTCTAGCAATGGCAGCTTCTGGACCATCTAAAGCCTGTCATAGCATTGCTATAGAGTCCAGAAGAGAACCACCAGATTCTAGCACTCTTTAAGAAGTCAATGTAAAAGAGACTGAGGGAACTTGATTTTTATTTTATATTGAATTCTAGCATGCAGGCCTTGTGCTTTTTAAGGCCACATAGAGTGGGAGCAATGGTTCAGGAAGAGTTGTTATGAGTAGGTATAGGGTAAATAATTAAAAGTTATAGAGAGGCTGGAGAGATGACTTAGAGGTTAAGAGCACTGACTACTCTTCCAGAGGTTCTGAGTTCAAGTCCCAGCAACCCCATAGTGGCTCACAACCATCTGTAATGGGATCTGATGCCCTCTTCTGGTGTGTCTGAAGATGAAGTTTCAGCAAAAACTAGAGATGGAGAATTGAAGCAAAAATAACTTAGTAGAGCTTAAACAGTTTCATTGTGTTATTTATGTCTTTATATTGGACTTAAGAAGTTAAGAAAGTATATCATGATTTAGAAGATTTCTATCTCTGTGGAATTGAACATCTTAAGAGTTTCAGTGCTTAAACAGATCTTGCGTTCTAGATAGCTCCCCTGAAACTTTTGTGTACTCTGTGGCCTGGAGGTGCCAGTGAGGACAGATTCATATAGAAAAACTTCAAATCAGGTTTTGCTGAAACTTCATCTTTGCAAGTTACTTACTTGTGGGTTTTTTGAACATTTATTAGAAGTGACACTTTTCCTGTCTGAATCGTCACGATGCTATTCCTGACAGGAAGTGACTTCACAAGACTAAAAAAAAATTGTAGGTGATAGCACACCCTTAGCAAATCCATTTTAAAGTTTGGTTTAGACATTTCAAACTGATTTTAAAAATATTTTGTTACTTATTTTATGTGAGTGCTCTGTTGCTTGTACACCTGCAGGCCAAAAGAAGAGCATCTGGTCCCTTTATAGATGGCTGTGAGCCACCATGTGGGTGCTGGGGATAGACCTCTGGAAGGGCAGTCAGTACTCTTAACCACTGAGCCATCTCTCCAGCCCATAAACTGACTTCTAAGTCTATCTTAAATGAAAATACTCTTTTGTCTACAAGACACAAGAGACACCTGGTTGTCTAAATTCTACTGATAGGAATCAAAACTAATAAACTATTTGATCATTTTAGAAAACGCTTATCCTATGTGCTTGCAACATGACTTTTTGGTTGTTATTTTATTACTATTATTTTGAGACAGTATCTCTTTATGTAACTGATTGTCTTAGAACTCACTCTGTAGAACAGGCTGACCTCAAACTTACAGAGATCCACCACTGCCTTCTGAGCTCTGGGATTAAAGGTGTGTACACTTTCCATTTTCCTGACACAGGGTCCTGGTGCTGGCTTGGAACTTGCTATATAGTTCAAATGGTTTTGAACTCACAAAAATCCTCCTGCCTCTGCCTCAGTATTGGAATTAAAGATGTGTGCCACCACTCCTGGCACAAGATGCTTTCTGGAATGACATTTTTTTCATGGTCATTTTTTTTTAATGTGTATGGGTGTCTTGCCTGTATATATGTCTGTGTACTGCCTGCTTTCAGTGCCCTTGGAGGTCAAAAGAGGGCATCAGGTCCTCTGGAACTGGAGTTAGATGGCTGTGAGCCACCAGGTGGGTTCTGGGGAAGCAAACCCAGGTGCCTTGGAACAACAGTCAGTGTTCTTTACTGCTAAGCCATCCCTCCAGCCACATGGGATGCAGTTATTTTCTACAAATGTGTCCTTCATACCCGTGAGAGCCTTTGGCTCCATACTATAGTACTTAAAATGTCCTAAATACATCCTCCTTGTATCATATTACATATCAAGAGATGAAAAAGAGTATATTAATGGAAATCGGTGTCATTAATTTTTTAAACTGTGATTCTTTTGTGTTGCCTTTAAGTCTTTAAAAGTGGGAGCTCTGTCTTTCCTGGTTGACTTGGGCAGAAACTGAAGTAAATGTCTATCTACTTAAATAGTGTTGCGTTATAACTGATAATGATCTTAAAATACTTAATGAAAAGTAAGTTTTCAAAGGCAAAAGTCAGAAGGCTGTAACTGTATGCAGCATTTCCTTGTTGGTTATCAGTAGGCTTAAGGCTGCTGTCAGGTGTCACAAACATACCAGTGCTGAGATGGTTCTCTACAAAGGAGCTTCACCATTACACTTGGAAGGCAGACTAGTACCACAATAGTCTGACCCACTTTCACAGGACTAGGACTGCACTCACACTATATTCACAACTAAGTTTTCAACTTGTCAATCGGTGAGAGTAGGTTACCCACTGAAGAAAGCAAATGCAATGCCTCTGGAGAGTTGATCGAGTCAATTTCTCAAAATTTCAAAATACAAAGTAATCTGAGTCTTTGGAATACGTTGAGCTGAGATGATGTATTTTTCAGAATTCCAGACTGTAACCAAAGTTTCCTGTTCTAACAGAACACATTTTCTTAGGATAGAAAGTGGTCGCTCAGTACTTGATCAATATTCTCACGACAGATTATAGGAGGTTCTACCTTAAGGGATAAGATGGCAAGGACCAGTGAGTGACAAGGAAGCATGGCAGGTTTCCAGATTTTTCCTATTCTGAGGAATCCGTGGCGTTGGCTAAAATGATCAATTCTAAGCCTCACCACATCTTGTCGGAAAATGAAATTCGAGAGAGCTGAGAGAAGTCTGTATTTCTAACAAGTGATTCTTATGAACTGGCAAGTTTGAGAAATGCTGACTAATGCCAGAAGCTCTAACAATGAACTCAAGTTTGAATCTTTGCTCGATTGGACCAAATAATCCATGGCAAAATTCTTTGTGCCTCAGTTTCCTTATTTGATTCTGATGTAAAGTTGTTGGGGCACTAACTGAGTTATCTGTAACTGTGGTTACTCTCGAAAACACAGGAAGACATTAGTGGCTTGATTCTTCAGGATTTAACAAAGAGAAAAGAGTTTCCAAACTTTTCCCTCTTTGAAGATGGAGCAGTCGTTCTAAACTGGCTGGTTCTCTGTCACTCCACACTCTTCTTCTTTTGCCTGAGGTTTATTTGGTAGAAATGACTGACCTGGAAGATTCCTTGAGATTTTCCCGTTACGGGCATTTCTTATTGATGAAGTGTCATCTCTAAGACCCCATTCTTCATCCCTTTTATCCACACAATCTGGAATTATCTGTCATTCCATTGGAGGGGAGATTAATGCTTGGTTCAGAGGTTAACTATGCTATTTGAGGCTTTTATTCCCTTCTAAACAATTGAATTATATTCCATGGAACATTATTGACTTTGGTTATTATATAAAAAATATATCCCAGTATGAAAAATAGCATGAAAATGAGCATAGCTTTGTGTCTCTCTGCAAATGACTTGAAGTTCTTTAGATCTAATCCAATTTCCATGTCTTGGAATCTTCCTGCTAATGGCAAATTATTGTCTTAATTAGCTGAGATGACTAGTAATAATGATGAAGCAATGCGGTTTTCTTTTCCTGCAGTCCTAAATATTGGGACTGTGTGAAGTTCTCACTACCAAAGAGTAACTTTCAAAACTTACATGTTAACTTCAGAGTCCTCTGTCCAAGGGTGGGTGCATTATGGACTGCAGGAAAATTGGTGCTTTGGCGATTTGATAAACTGGTATCTAATTCAATTCAAAGATTTCGGTTTTCATTTCTTTGAAATTCATGCTGAATAGCCCAAGCTGGCCCTGCATGCATCATCCTCCTGCCTCTGCTTCCTGTGTGATTACAGGCAAAGAAATGAGAGGAACCTTGATAGATCTCAGGCTAGGACTCCACTTCCTTTCTCAGAGTCCTGTGTCTTCCTGCATGCCTGCTATCCATCCATCCATGCACCCAGTCACATGGGCCAGGTGTTGGTTTTGGTGCCTGGGAATAGACGGGTGTTTCTTGAGTTCAGCTACTGGGAGAAATTTTTATGGAATTGACTAGGAAGCCTATCTCTTGGCCTCACTGTGACGTGGCATTCTGTGATGCCAGCATGAGTTACAGCCCTTCGAAGTCTGGTTCCCTACCGTTACCTAATGGTAGACACTGGACATGGCTCCAACCCTGATTTGGTCCCTTGGGTAGAAGCCTGGTAGGAAAGGGAAACTTAATTAAGTTAGTAACAAGTTATAGGAATAGCAGGAAAATAACTACCACAAATCCTTAAAGTAGAGAAGCAGCACAAGGACCAGCTGAAGATGGCATACTATCACCGAGTTCATGGGAGTAGCTAGCTATGGGGAGAAAGCTTGGTGTAAGGGGAAGGGGCTCTCAGAGGCGCCGGAGAAGCAGACATAATCCCAACGCCTCAGAGAACTTCTTACCTGGCAAGAAAGAGAAGACAATAGCTCAGAGCATAGTATCAGGGTGATCCTTGGCATAATGGTATAAATGTCACAAGACAGAAATCAAAGTAGTAAGGGTGCTCAGAGAGAGGTCACACACCAAGGTGGGTTTTTCCAGAGGAAGTGGCCTTTAAGCAAGTCCTTGAAGGAAGGGAAGGAATTTAACAAATTCCAAGAAGAGAGAGAGAGATTTCTGGCCTCAGGAATGTATTGAGCAAATGTGTGGGGCAGGCATGTCCTGTTGGGACATAACAGCATTCCTGTTGGGGAACTGGGGGGAAAATTCTTTTGCGTTTTAGAAGAAGACAAGGCTGGGTTTGGTTGAGACAGATCAGTTTGGACTTTTCCCAGTAGGCAGCATGGAGTCATTTCAAGGGACTTGAACAGGAGGGTGACACTAACAGAAATTTACTTTGGGAAGCATGGGGGCAGCTGGGTGGGGGAGGACTCGGAGGACAGGCTACACAGACACACCAGCCAGCAATAAGGCCCTGCACAGTGGCCTGACTGTGAGCAGCGAGAAGGGCTGGGATAATCAACACTGCAAGGGAATCTGGGGGAGTTGCACCAAAGAGGCTATCAAAGAGGACAGCAGCTTGGGGGATCCTGATAGGTCACCGCTGGGGGACAAGAAATGTAGGGGAAAGGCAGTACTTTGAGTTTGAAATAGGCACTCTGACAGTGAGCGCTGTGATCTGGAGAAGAGATGAGCCCAGGTTTAGGCTTTGAATGGTGTTGACTCTCTACAGGGTGCCATCAAAAGTCAATCATACTAGGCTGTAGGATGGGGGCACTTTAAAGTTTGGAGGAGGAGAAACATCAAACGACAAAAAATGAGGCAGAGAGGAAGATGACCAGAAAAGAAGAGAGAATATGGTGCCAGAGAAACCCAAGAATGAGGGACCCATTCAAAAGGAAGAGTGGGCAGAGCGTCTCAACCCCCAGGGAGATCAAGTAGGGTTAGACCATACTCAGTGGCCCTGAGCTTTTCTTTGAATTAGAAAATGAAGCTGGCTTGCCCCAGGGCTAGGGGTATAGTTCAGCCCTAGCGCATTCACGCTGGAGGGACTATGTCCCATTCCCAGCAAAAACTTAACAAAAAATGACTGGATCCCTCCAGGGAAGGTCCATGCCTTAGATCCGGTCTCTTTTGTTCATTGCGATATCAAATTCTTTAAATGTTTGCCCCCTCTAAAGGTATGTATTTTCCTGTAATGGAAATTAATCCCTCCCACCAACACCGCATCTGACGCTGAGTCATTTATTCTGTCCGAGGACACCAGTTTTGTCCTTTTTAACTTTCCAATTCAGAGGTCCATGTACATGGGTGAAAATGTTCAGTGACCTGTGCTGCACACGCCTTTGTCATGACTTTTTAAGGACAGAATAGAACTCACCCTTCTTTCTGTTCCGATAGTCTAAGTTTTAAAGCCTCTTAAAATTAAAAAAGATTAAAATCTTTTTTTAAAAAGAGATCTAGATATTAAACAACCGGAGGAAAGAGACTTCCTCTTCCACTTGCCCATAAAAGTCTTCCAGTTTTCTGCCCGGCTTTTTCCTAGGCACCGAGGAGGTGCCTAGAAAAATACTGGATGAATATACAAAAACATGTCACCAAAATTTTCCTAACAAGCAGCTATGGAAAGTCTGCCAGCGTCCTGTCTCCAGGGACTTCTAGCCTGGGGCTCCTGATGCCCGACATGGATTACGTCCAACGTCTCGGGCCGCCTTCGCTTTGAGTGGGCAATTTTCTTTACAACGCCGACGCACGTAGTCGCTTTAAATTCAGACCAGGTAGGCAGTTGGGGAGAAGCCAATATGCGAAAGTGTCAGAGGAGCTAGGGCTTATCTCCAACAATAGGACAGTATCTCTAACACTGTTTACAGTAAAAACAGAAGGTGGAGCAAGAAGTCAGGATGTCTAACGTGGTCATTAAGCCTGCGGCTTGGCTGAGATCTAACCAAGCTCTGCGGAGTGCGAAGAACAATGTCCGCAGGGTTCCCGGTTCAGACGGGGACTCGTTTCTCCGCCTCCGCTGGCGCCCGGGCACCGTCTCCCAGCGCTGCTCGCTCGTCCTGCTGCCCTGCTGCGGGATGACCCGCCGGTCGGGCGCCGCCAATGCTGCAGGGAGCGCGGTGCGCGTCCCGAGCGCCAAGGACTCCGGGTCTCAGCCCCGCCACAGACTCCAGAGCGCCCGCGAGCGACAACCGTCTCGCGACCCAGAGTTTGCGTGACCCTCTGCCCGTGTGTGCGCTCTAACTGGAGCGGCCTGACCCCTGGGTCCGCAGCAGGTCGCGGCAGAGGGCGATTGGGGCTCCGGGCTGAACCCGGGCGGGTCGGCTTCTTGGCCCCAAGGGCTGAAAGAGTGCGAGGGCGGGGCGGGGCGGGGCGGCGCGGCCGGCTTGGGAAGCGCAACCAGCGGCTGCCGGGCAGCATCCGAGCGCTGTGCGTGCCTAGGCGCTCGATCGACTCGGCTCCCTGGCTTGTCACCGGGCCGGAGCGAACCCGGGGCTCGGAGCTGGGTGCGCTGCAGTTACGCGGGGTAGCCGCGCCCCTTCCCCACCTGGGTCGGCGAAAAGTGAACTGGAAAACAGTGGCTGAGCTCAGCCCTCCTCCCTTTCCCCCCCGCGCCGCAGCCACGGCCGAGGGTGGGGGAAGTTCGCTCCGCCGGGTTGGAAGGAAAGCAGGCGGCCTGGGCCGCGCCTCCCCCGCCTTCCTCTCGGCCGCGTCCCCGGGGCTTCACGCAGCATTTCTTTGTTTTGAAAGCGCCTCCTCCGCCCAGAGGCTTTTCCCCGCGGGGCCGGCGGACTGGGGGGTGGGGCATCGAGCAGTCGGTCCGCCCTCCATTTAGTCCGGAACCCTCCCCCCTACCCGCCCCGCGGCGACCCACGAGGAGCGTCCCCACTTGGCGGACATCAAAAGGAGGCAGGGCGCTGGAGGGCTAAGTTGAGTAGACAGGGGGCGCAGAGACCCACCCACCCTCCTCTTGGCAGACGGCCCGCCCCCTCCCGCGGGAACCCCGCCTGAGCCCCGCCCCCCGCGTCACAGCAGCCTGACATTCTCACAGCCCACCCGGCACCCAACCCGGGCGCCCTCGCCACCCCTGTGTCCACGGAGCGCTCTATTTATGTTTCAGCCCAGTGATTTGCATAGGCCCCGCCCCCTCCACTAGGTTCTCCCTATCGGCGCTCCTCCTTGGCGACGTCGTCACGGCATAGGCCACACCTCCCGTGCCCCTACAAGGAGCGGCGGGCCCTAGATGGCAGCGTGGCGTCGCCACGGCGTGTGCGTGTCGCGCTTCCTTGTGCCGTTTATAGGGTCCCGGCACTTCCGCTGTCGGGTTAGAAGCGGCGCGGTCATGGCGGAGCGCGGACAGCAGCCTCCTCCCGCGAAACGGCTCTGCTGCCGGCCGGGCGGCGGCGGCGGCGGCGGGGGCAGCAGCGGCGGCGGCGCGGGTGGCGGCTACAGCTCTGCCTGTCGGCCCGGCCCGCGGGCGGGCGGTGCGGCGGCGGCGGCGGCGTGCGGGGGCGGCGCGGCGCTGGGGCTGCTGCCGCCGGGCAAGACCCAGAGCCCCGAGTCTCTGCTGGACATCGCAGCGCGCAGGGTGGCGGAGAAGTGGCCGTTCCAGCGCGTGGAGGAGCGCTTCGAGCGCATCCCGGAGCCGGTGCAGCGCCGCATCGTCTACTGGTCCTTTCCCCGCAGTGAGCGGGAGATCTGCATGTACTCGTCCTTCAACACCGGCGGCGGCTCCGCGGGCGGCCCCGGCGACGACAGCGGCGGCGGCGGCACGGGCGGCGGCGCGGGCGGCGGCGGCGGCGGCTCCTCATCCTCGCCGGCCGCCACCTCAGCTGCCGCCGCCGCCGTCGCCGCGGGCACCGGGACCCCGTCGGTGGGGGCGGCCAGCGCTGCGGACGGCGGCGACGAGACGCGGCTGCCCTTCCGCCGGGGTATCGCGCTGCTGGAGAGTGGCTGCGTAGACAACGTCCTGCAAGTCGGTGAGTCACGGGGCCGCCGCGGGCCGTCGGTCCTCCGGTCTGTCCTTCTGTCCCTCGGGGGTGGGGGAGGGAAGGGTCCCCTCCGGTCCCCTGGCCAGGCGCGCGGTGCAGCGGCGGGCGACTCGGACGGTCCCCGGAGCGGAGCGGAGCGCCCATTTCCTCCCGCTGGTCCCCGCCCCCGTCTCCCCGGACGGGCTAGCGCGAGTGGGAAATGAATCAGCAGGACGCGCCCCTCGGTGGCGGGGCGGTGGGTGTCGGCGTCCCTGTCGTCTGTCCCGCAGGCTGAGCGCCGGTGTGCGGGGCGGGCGTGGACAAAGGCGCGGGCGGCCGCGGGGCTCGGGCTGGGGCGTGCGGCGCGGGGGAGGGGGCGCGGGCCGCAGACAATGCCGACCGGGGCGCTCGCTCTGCGCTGCCCGGCTCGCGTCCTTTCTTCTGGCGCCGCTCCGCGCCCCGCGGTCCGAGGGGTGGTGGTGGCGGCGATCCCTCCAACACCGTTCGGCCACCGCTCCGCTCGGGGCTCCGACGGCCGGCCGGCCCCGCATACCCCGGCTGCTTAAGGTGTCTGAGACGAGGTCCGCGGCATCGGCGTCCGGGTCCCCGGGCCACCCCCGCCGGGAGCGACGGCGGGCCGGGCCGGGCCGCTGAGGGGCGCCGCTCGCGCTTCTCCGTCCCGTGAGGCACCCGCCGCCCGACTTCTGCCTGAGCCCGGGGTCGGGGCGCGGTGCTGAGGGAGCGGGCAGCCCGGTCCGGCGCTGTGACCCGCGGCCGGCGTCCGCACGGAGGGGCCCCGCGGCCCCTGCGCCGCTGCGCGCCCCGCACCACCCGGCACTTTGTTCTCCTTTCTGGTTTATTTGTGCCCCTTTCAATTTTCTGTCACCCTCCGAAAAGAGGAAAGCAAACAAAAGAGCCTCTTTATTTCTTTTCAGGGCTTGTAAAGTAGAAGATATTTGACAAAGGCGAGAGAAGGACTTGTGATTTAAAGCTGCACAGCCCTTCTTTCTCTGACAGACCAGGAGAGTTTCTTCAAATCCCTCAGCCTTCCACGGGGCTTTTCTTTTTCTTCTGTTTAGATATCTTTTCCAGCCATAGTTATAGGAACGTTTGAACTGGGTTGAACAATGCTGCAGCGCGGCCTCCCTGTCCCCATATTTTTCCTCCGGATTGCTGAAAGCGTATTTTATAACCCCCTCCCACTCTGGTTGAAATTGTAGGGATGAACCCCGAAGCAAGTGAATGAGGATAGAGAGATTTGAAAGGCTGTGTCTGTCTCTGCTCCCCTCTCTCTCATTTTTAACTTGTCCTTTTCTTTTTATCCTTTTCCTTGGGAGTGGAATAGGGGTCTGGACAGTTGCCCCGACACAGAAGATTTGTTTTAATCCTGTTTGGTTAATTTGAATTCTAATGTAATCTGAAAACGTGATTTTCTGCATGGTCATTTATTTCCAAAGACAGCCCTCAGTGTTGCTCAGCACCCTTTCGCCCTGTCTAAGAGGGGGGTTGGTTTTTGAAGCTATCCATCCTTCCCCCCACCTTTCTTCCCTTTAAAATCTAATTAACATTCTTTCTAGTTACACCCCTCCACCCCCCCGCCCATCATCTTCTCTTTCCCTGCCAGTTTGAAACCGATTGAAGCACATGTATGGTCTCTGGGTGTAACTAACTGGAGTCTGAATTTTTATGGCTCGGCTGGCAATGTTGCGTCGTGGCCCCCGCCCCCCGCCCCCCCCCTTTCCCCTTGCTGTGTTTGACTCTGCTTGTGAGCAATGAGGAATGACAGGAGAGCACATAGGGAGGGTTTCTTGGCTGATTGCATTTAAGCCAGGAATTCACTGTGAAAATAAAGCCAAGGGGCGATAAATAAAAGATGCAATCTTCTCTAGAAGACAGACACACAGCGTGGGCTTTGCCTGCTTTCATCAGTGGAAGAGGCCAGGGTGAACAGTAAGTTGTAAAAGAAAATAGTAACTTTTTCAATAGTCCCCAAAGGGGAAGGGCCGCCACTTGAATGAATGCAGTTGGCCCGGGTCAATGTGAAGAGGCGTGCATGCCTCTTAGTGCTGTTTGAAGACTTGACCACCTCTTTGGAAATACTTACATATGTACTAAACAAATGCGGTACAAATTGTGGACAACACGTTTTTGGTTTTTTGTTTTTCTTTCTTTCCCTTTCTTCTCTGAGTTCTGCCGGTTTCTTTAACACCCAAGTGTTCTTGTGCCAGTCAGCATCAAGATGGAAGGCTGTTAAATAAATGTGTGGCAGCTGGCACTGAGACAGAAAAGGTAGAACCAGGTTTTGTCCATCTATGGTATGGAGTGGGGAGGCCAGCTAGATTAAGTATCTAAGTTAGCATCAGGTGGTGGCTGGAGTTAGAATACTTTAACAAGCTTATAATTGTGATTTGCTGTAGAGTTACCCCTCCTTCCGCCCAATCAAAACCAAACCAAAACCGAAACAACAACAACAGCAGCAGCAACAACAACAACAAACTGAGATGGAAAAGCACAGAATACTATATTGATGTCATTAGAAACAGTTTTCTACTCTTGACAACTTGGGTTTGTACAGGAAGTGTTCCTGAATGCTGGTCACAATGGGAACCCTAGGTTAGGACTTTATCTTACAAGCTTGTCCAAAGCTTGAGCAGTAGGGAAATGGGCTTGTTAGAAATGAAGCTTGCTGGGTAGATTCTTAGCAATTTGCTAAACCTTTGTACCGGCAAGTGTTATTAAATTATTAGATACAATCGTATTTAATAATTGCTCATTGGTGGCATAGGAAAGTTTGATAGAAATGTATTTACTTATTTTTGTTGTAGGATGCTTTTCGTTAAGAAGGGTCTCTATTGGTATATAGTCTGGATCTCAGTTAAGCAGTTTCAGAGGTAATGCCGAAGCAGCTTCCCCCAGGTTTTTGTCTGACCCTCTTGTATATGATTTAAAATAAAAGGCAAAGACAGATTAATTGGGAAAAAAAATCTTTAGAAGTTTTCTGTTGGGCTGGCTGAAAACATCATAAAGCAAGTAAAATCTCTAATTGGATTAAATATTTATGGCATGTTTGCCCAACGCTAGGCATTTGTAATCTGTGAGGTTACAGATGTGCGTGATGGTGGTGCGCAAGTGCTCAATATGAGAATGCTCACTGCATGTACTTAGCAGTGGTGAAAAGCTGGTCTCATCTTCAGTCTCTGTCACATAGGATTTGGTCAAGAACTACTGATCAGAGTACTACACAACTGTGAACAGAACCAAGTAGTTGATATATTTTAACAAAGGTGACCTTTTACTGTAAGTAATTAGGTCAAGTGTGATGGCTCATGACTTTAAGCTTAACACTCAAGAGGGTGCGAGTCTCTGAGCTCGAGGGTACCCTGTTCTAAGCCAGCCAACTGACTTCATACAGGTTTAAAACAACAAAAGACTTTGGTGTAAAGAAAGGTACCGCAGTGTCTGGAGAAGGGAGTCAAGTGAACTGGCAAGTTTTAGAGAATTTATTTCTCTCTTATTGCAACCACATTTTCAGAATTAAAGAAGATTAACCTTTGAGTTATAATGCATTTTTTGGTGTTTTCTCTCTCTCTCTCTCTCTCTCTCTCTCTGTGTGTGTGTGTGTGTGTGTGTGTCTGTCTGTCTATGTTGATCTTTCTGAGGGACTGGTGTGTATTTTTTCAAAGTTTATTTTGATTAAAATATTTATTTAGAACCAAGGCGAATTTAAGCACAGCCAGAGTCTTTTGTGTGAGAAGGAAGGCGTTACGTTTTAAAAGCAGTTGGCTATTTCTTTGGTAGTTGCTTTTGGGAGAGAAAAATAACTGCCTGAGTTTTATTAATATATTAACTCACATTCTTTTTTTGGTGGGGGAGGGTGATGTCAGGACAGTAAAGAAGGAGAAGACTATGTATTCAAATTAAAATGAATAAACATTTTAGTCAGTAATTTAGTGGCCTTTGCTAGAGTATTCTTATTTTCTTTATTGACCAAAGGTGACTGTATAAAGATGAGACTCTAAATTCACTTTCAGAGTTGAGTGTATTTTAGATTGGTCAGAGTGTGTTTTATTGTACCCATTTTCAAGGGTAAAATAATAGGAAACAATTTTGTATAGCACTGTATACTAATTTATTTTTGCTTTTCAGGGGGATGAGGCGCAGGGACATGAGAGGCAAAACCTCTGCCACTGAACCATACCCCCCTGGTTTCAGAGAAAGTTGAGTGCAGAGAAGACATTTTGTGTGTGACTTGAGATGTTTGTTTGCAGCCTTTCCGTACCTGGTGGGTGAGGAGTGTTTGCTGTTTCGTGATGCTGCATCCTGGGACAGTTGGTATTGGTCCAGTAGAGAACACCAATGGGTACCACACCTTAGCTCAGACACTGGTCCAACAACGGGAGGGAGGAGACGGCTCAGTCAGTAAAGTGCTTGCTGAACAAGCAAGAGGACATGAATTTGGACATTCAGTAGTACCCCCATAAAAAGGATACATTTATTACCCTAGCACTCAGAGGGCAAGAGCCAGGCGGATCCCTGATGCTTCTTGGACAGCCAACCTAGCTGAATTGATGAGTGCCAGGAGCAGTAATAGACCGTATTTCAAAAAATAATATGGAGAGTAATTGAGGCACATACTCACTGTCGACCTCTGGCCTCCACATAGCAGTGTATACATAGTCACATGTGCAGTGTATACATCAAGTGGCTATGTACATGCCCACACACACATGCACACACATGCACGCACTCGAGCAGGCGCGCGCATACACACACACAAATACGTCAACAATACTGGAGGATGGAATTGCAGACTTTGGTTAAGCAATCATTTCTATTTTTGCTTCAGCCTTGGCCTTATGTTTGATTTTCATGTTAGGGGTTGAACGGAGGGTCTCTTTGATGCTAGGCAAGTGTTCTACCATAGAGCCACATCTGCAGCCGGGCCGTGTAATTCCTTGCTAAATAGTTGTGTTATGAGTATACTCTTGGACTGCAAAGGCTGTCTCTTTTTTTCCCCTTTTGTGTTAAATTTCATTTCTTTGGAAAGCGCTAGGCTTCGATGCTTTTCTTTTGGAAACACCAGGATGCCTGTGAGCCATGGCCTTTAATGGAAGCGAATTACTGCAATTAATCAAACATCGGAGCGTCTTATTCTCTTAAGTATGTCCTCATTGGGTTTTAAGATGCTCATTTTGTCGTTGCCGGTCGCTTGCTGTCCCTCCCCCCCCACCCCCTTGCTCTGCATGTTTCATAAGGAGAAGTGCAGGGCCGGTGTCTCTCGTCTACTCACACTCATGTTTAGCATTTAGTTAGGAATGTGTGATTTCTGCTGGTAATATGTGCATAGAACAGGATGACTTTTAAGAAAGCAATCCCTTTTAAAAGCTACATGATTGGATTGGATCTTCACTATTTCTGTTTTTTGTGTTAGACTGTAAATTTTCCCTAGTGCATCAAAATGAGTTTGGTACCTCGAAGAAGCCTACTTAAACATACATGTGATAAAACAACTCACTCAGTGTTAGGAAGACTCATAGGGGAGAGACGTTCAACTCCAACCGCCATGACTTAAATTGTTAGGCTAAACGGGACATACGGCCCAGAAAAGGAAGTAAAATTATTAGGAAATGTGATTGTCTTAGAAATAAAGCAAATGATATTTTTCATTACCTTTTAAATTACCGTTGTATAACTCAAAAAATTGCTCAGTAAAAAGCCTAATTTATATCTACCTTGCTTTATTTGCTTTTGACTGTACATGTGTGCAGATTACTACATATTTGAAACTGTGAGTTCCTCCTTCATTTGAAGTAAACAGGATGACTTTGTCTCCTAAGAAATTAATGTCAAATGATAAATTTGGAGAAAAAAGTTGTATCATCGCGATTGATGGAAGAGCACTTCTATTTTCAGTTGAGCCAGAGTCTCAAACAGGAAAGTGTTGGCTAGATTTATCGAAAACCTCTGGGCATCTAAATTTTAAATCAGTGTCCTGTGTACTGCTGAAGGTTTGTACATTGTTTTCATTTCTTTAAAGATAGGATGTTTTCTTTCTTTCTTTTTTTCTTTTCCCATAAAGGAAAGAAGGATAAAGTAAGCTTTGGAGAGAAGGCAGTGTGAAATCTGCTATCGTTTTAAACTTCGAGCAGACAGAAATACGGGCTTTCTAACAAATAGATGATTGTTTGTAAAGGCTTTGGCAGATATTTTCTATCTTTGAAATGCTTGCCCGTCCTCCCTCCCTCCCTTTCTCCCTCTCTCCCTCCCTTCTTTCCTTCCTTAGTTCCTTCGTTCTTTCCTTCTGACAGCATTTCACATAGTGGCCTTGATCTCAGGATTGTCCTGCCTAAGCCTTCTAGGTGCTGAATTATAGGCGTGTAGTCTCCCATGTCTGGCCTATTTCTGTGGAACTCTGAAGTGAAAGTTTTGAGATAAATGTCAGTAGAAAAGGAGGCAGACTTTGCTCAGTGACTCTCTGCTGTGTACAGATGCTTTCCTCTAGCAAAAGAAACAAAACACAGCGTAGCATTGTCTGTTTATCATTGTATGTGGGGGGCTTTTAGAGATAGATACATTTATTTCACCTTCTCTTCACACACACACACACACACACACACACACTCTTATTCTGTAGCCCAGGCTGTATCGGAAGTCATTATATATGTGGTCTGGGATGTCCGGGAGCTCCCAGCCACCCTGCCTCAACTTCTCTCTCAGGTGATGGAATTATCCTTGTGAACCACCATGCTTGCTTTCCTTATCTCTCTGATAAAAAATGTGGAGACCCAGACATGGAGAAATTGTTCAGAGCAAGCCATATGTTGCAGAGAAGAACAGTGACTTTCTGGTTTCCACAGCTTGTACTCGCTTGATTCCCTAGGACTGTTGGGTAATCTCAGAAATGACAACAAGTGTTTCTTGAAGCTAAATGGACACAAATGCTGGTGAAGTTACTTTATGTGAATGTTGTAAAAGTGCTCTGTTTCCGGCTAAATTCTAAGGGCTTCAGTGATGGATGTAGCATGCAAAATAAGTGCTATTTATTGCTAAACATTAGTAGATGTTGGAATTAGTAATGCTCTGATAGAAAAATCCATGAAAAGTTGTGTCTGCTACAGCACAAAACTTCTACAGCTGTGTGTAGGGAAGTGGCTGTAGACACCCATGTAATAATGGATTCACTCAAAGTGGGCAGTGCTGATACACAGTGCAGACGTAATGCAAGGAAGACGTTGTGTGAATTTAATGTGTTTATAGTTGTGCTCATATTACATATCTCCCTGCTCTTGTCAGCAAGCTGCTCTCTCCTCAGTAAAGGGAATGAATATTCAGCATACTGCAGGGTTATGCCCATATATATACACTGTTGTTTTTCTTCCAGTCAAGTGGCGAACTTCTAAAAAGATTTTTTTTTCATGGTTTGGGACAGTTTTTTGTTAAATCAATATGTCTCACGAGAATCTACTGTAACATTTTTATAAAGTAGTAAAAGCTAATTTTGGAAAGCTACTAGTAATATATACTAGATCTTATTCTCCTTATTCTTTTTTGTTTATATTTTGTGTTTTGAGACAAGGTTTGCTCTGTCTAGCTGCCCTGGCTGTCCTGGAACTTGTTCTGTAGACCAGGCTAGCCTCCTTGGCAAGTGCTCTTCAAGTCTAGGCAGCCCTGCCTGTGATAACGTCCTCAGTATGGTTACTGATTCTAGATTATTCTCAAGCGTACGGCCACTTGATGCTTTTTTAGAGGGCCTTCCTGGAGATCTGAAGGTCAAATGCTAACTGTAGCTTGGGTTCTCATGTCTGTCACAGCCAGTCATTCCTTCTTCCCCCAAACCCACTGGTTCCTGCCTACCACCAAGCTACATCTACAGCTAGATACATCTTTTACCAGTCTCTTTCTGCTGAATTTCAGCCTTTGTGTTGGGTCACTAATCAACTTCCAGGAGAAGCTCAATGTTTAAGGAGTAACTTGAAGATTATATTGGTTATGTGTGTGCTGCAGAGAATGTTCTCAAAGTATATTTAAGGAATTACATTTTTCATTTTCAGGCCCTTTAACAATAACTGCGATTAGCAACGGTACTTCTTAGTGCTGGCAGAGCAATTGACTTTCTTTGAATGAGATGATTTTATAGCTTTGTCTGTACAGTTGTTGTGCCCAGATGTTAATTGGTAGGGCACAGCAGAACCTTTCAGTACATTTAAACTCTTAAAACCCAATAAGTTGATCAGATAAATTGGAGTCTCATTAAGTGAATTAATGTGCTTAAAATCCAGGTGACTTGCTGTCTGATCTTGCCTTATTTAACAATCTATTTGAAGTGTTTTCATTGTTAATTAATATTGGGCCTTTACAAGAAATATCCCCAAGAAGATAATATAAAGATGAACCTTGAGAGCAGGCTTTAAATTATTTTTTTTAAATAAAGTTCTATTTATTTTATGTGTATGTGTGTTTGCCTGCACTTATGGGCATCTCATACATGCAGAAGTCATCAGAGGTCAGAAGAAAACAATGGATCCCCTGGAGTTGGAGTTACGGGGGAGTGTGAGCTGCCACATAGATGCTGGAACCAAATCTAGGTTCTCTGCAAAAGCAGTAAGCACTCTTAAAATATATATATATTTTCAGTTTTAATTAATTTTATGTATATGAGTGTTTTGGTTGCTGATTGCATGTAGTGCCTGCAGAGGCCAGATTTGATCCCCTGTTCTGGAGTTATCAGAAGTTGCAAGCAACAGTGTGGGTGCTAAGAATCAATACCTAGTCATCCATAGTAGTTTCAGGGTTTGGTGACTGTTTATAGGATGAACCCCCAGGTAGGACAGTCTCTGGGTAGTTTTTCCTTCAGTCTTTGCTCCACACTCCATAGTTGTTCTTGTGATTATTTTGTTCCCTTTCTCAGAGGAACCAGTTCACCCCCACTTTAGTCTACCTTCTTGAGCTTCCTGTGGTCTGTGAATTGTAACATGTTTATTTTGAGCTTTTGGGGTAACATCCACTTATCAGTGAGTGCATACCATATGTGTTCTTTTGTGATTGGGTTACTTCACTCAGGATGACACTTTCTAGTTCCATCCATTTGCCTAAGAATTTCATGAATTCATTGTTTTTAATAGCTGAATAGTACTCCATTGTGTATATATATCACAATTTCTGTATCCATTCCTCTGTTGAAAGACATCTGGGTTCTTTCCAGCTTCTGGCTATTATAAATAAGGCTGCTATGAACATAGTGGAGCATATGTCCTAATACTCCTGGGTATATGCCCAGGAGTGGTATAGCTGGGTCCTTAGGTAGTACTATGTCCAATTTTCTGAGGAACCACCATACTGATTTCCAGAGCGGTTTTACTAGCTTGCAATCCCACCAGCAGTGGAGGAGTGTTCCTCTTTCTCCACATCCTCTCCAGCATCTGCTGTTCCCTGAGTTTTTCATCTTAGCTATTCTGACTGGTGTGAGGTGGAATCTGAGGGTTGTTTTGATTTGCATTTCCCTAATAACTAAGGATGCTGAACATTTCTTTAGGTGCTTCAGAGCCATGTAAATGAAGAATATAATCAATAAAAAAACAAACAAAAAAAAGTCAATACCTAGAGTAGCACGTGCTCTTAACCACTGGTCTATCTCTCCAGCTCTGCAGTAAGCACTCTCTCAACTGATCCGTCATATTTGCCTCTGCGGTTTTGATTCTTTATGTCAGCACAGTTTAGTATACTGTACCTCATTTTACCTATTAAGTATTTGCTGAGGCAGCCAGCATCCCAACATCTTCATATGTGAAGGACAGATGTTTCATACTGCAGGTACAAAGGACAAGGCTTCTCTTAATAAAGACTGGGACAGGTAGAAGGCTGTGCTACTTCCAGAGACCGTTGTAGTCCCTCCCATCTCCCTCCCTCCCTCCTTCCTTCCTTTTCTCCCATCTCCCTTCCTCCTTTCTTTTTTCCTCCCTCCCTTCTTTTCCCCTCCCTTCTCTTCTTTTCCTTTCTTCTTCCCCTTCCCTCCGTCCCTCCCTCCCTCCCTTCCTTCCCAGACAGGGTTTCACTGTGTAGCCCTGGCTGTCCTGGAACTCGCTTTGTAGACCAGGCTGGCCTCGAACTCAGAGATCCGCTGGCACCAGCTCCTGTGTGCCGGGTTCAAGGCACTCATCACCATGCCTAGAAGAAATGCTCCCTGCTTTCTAAATTCCTGTTATAAAATAAAATCCTATACACCACAGAGGTTAGAAATCTGTAGTCTGACTGTTTTATGTAAGTAACCTTCTAAACTTTGCCCTGTTCCTGAGGATGTTTTTTAAATGGCATTCTTTTAAGCTGACTTCCATCTCTGACGGATCTTATTTCTTCCCTCTCTCCATCCCCAAATAGCAGTTGTGTAACTTTTATCTGTAACTCAGTCCTACAGAGACATGGCATGTGCTGTCTCTGGACAGTTGGTGATGCTGGGCCATAGGACAACCAGCAGATGCTTTGGGATGACGGAGCTGCAAGTGAGAGCCAGGGAGTGTAGCTCCTGATCCTAGCTTGCCCCGCAGTCTGTTTCCTTCCGTCTCCTCTCCACATCTCCTTCCGTTCTGCTCCCCTCCTCCTTTCCTCTTCTTCCAGTCCCTCTGTTGTGTCCCCCCCCCCTTGATTTAGGGAAATAAGCTGAGGTCAGAAGGACCTATGTGTTCTAGCTGCTGTTTAGCTGCTATTTTTAGCCTGGCCCTACATCAGGCTGGCACTAGGCCATGGTGGCATAGGGCCAGCACTTTGTGGGATGGGTGGCCAATGTCGGAAACTTAATTTTTCATCAGTCTAACTAAGTTTGAGTATATATACTCTGTCCTACAATGTTCTGTAAGTTTGTACTTTTAAAAAGGAATAATTAATTTTTTTTTGATAAAAGAAATGACTTTTAACAATAGTCATCGCAAATGATAAATCTTGAAACATGCTATAGAGATAATTTTAGAGAGAAGAAAGATTGAAAAGTTGTCTTATCGGGCCAGACATATATTTTGCTCAGTATTTGGGCTTTGTGGTGGCACGGAGAGGTGCAAAGTTTACGTGGCTAATTGATGTGCTTCGGCAGTTTTAGAATTGCCACTGCTGTTGAAGTTGTGGAGTCAGAGTTCAATTATACAATTATAGGTGTCATCAGACCAAAACAAAACAAAAACCAAAAAACAAAACAAAAAAAAACCCCACAAAAACAAAAAACCAAACCTGGCGCTTTTCCTACTGTTCCCTTTGCTTATGAGTGTCTGTGGGTTCAGGTTTGTTAAATAGTCACTTTCTGTTCTTTAGAGAGCAGCAAGGCTCTACCTGAGGACCTGAGATCTGGGTCTAGACTCTACATACTTCCTAGCTGTATCATGGAGCTCACATTTGCAAATGGAAACCTTCCACTTTTAGATGCATCATTGCTTTAAGAACCTACTTAACTGTCCACTGTACTGAAAACAGAAATTAGGGTTCGTTTCTGAGTGAATTTTGGGAAGAAAAAGTGTCATGGTATGAAATGGCAGGGAGTTCAGTAAGGAGGATAAGATATATGTTTTCCACAGTGGTGCACAGAAAGCTGAGTCTGTCAGGGCTGGGTTGTGGTGTAGTTTAGATGACGATGAGTCCCGCATTCTCTAGAAAGTGGTCCAGTGGGTGAGGCTAATGTTAGTGCACTGACCTGACACGCCTTCCTAAGGCACTGCAACGTAGTGATATAAAATCAAATTGGTTTCTTCTTTAAGGTAGTTAAGGATGAATTCTAGGAAATTCACTTTTTATGAAATGTTCAGGTCTCGGATGGCTTAGTGAAAAGTGGACGTTTCAGAGAGTATCTTACGGTTTTCTAGTTTTACTTTTCCTTCTTGAGGCAGTCTTGTTTGGTGCTCAGCTTGGCCTTGAACTCGTGGCCTCATGCCTTCACCACCTCAGTATTGAAATTGTAGGCATGCAGTGTTCTACATCCTCATAGAGTAAATCAGAGATGCTTTTAAAAACACTCGAACTATTTTTTAGCCAGGGTCTGTCAGAGCAGTCCAGAATACCTCGGCAGTTACCATCACCTTTGCCTCTTTCCAGAGTACTGCGTTTGCAGGTGAGTGCCACCGTGCTTGGCATTTTGGAAAAGAGCAAGGTGGGCACTTGGATGAGTTTGAACAAAGAGTGTTTTCTTTCTTTCATGGTGAAGGCACACAGTGATCGCAACCAGAATGAATGTCTTGGGGATGGAGGATCAAGTGCATTGATGTATATCACTGTGTAGTAAGTAGTATTCCCATGTTGCAGCCAGAGGCTATATGTTCTACAGATAGGAGGTTTTGTTGAGATAACCTCAGAGTTATCTTGAGTGTAGTTTGGAGAGTGACCAACTGGCATCAAGGGTGTCTACAGAAGTGTGTTTATGAGCTTTAATATGATTGATAGAGAATTACAACCTCTAGCATGTTAGTTGATAAATGACTATTGTTTGGATTCTTAATTTAATTAAGATTTATTAGGTAAGTTACATAGTGTCAGTTTTGCTTTCAGAAACTTGATTAAAACCAAGGTTCTAGAGGTTAGACCAGTGGACCTCAGAACCCCTGTAGGCAGTGTTTGGTGACGGGCTTCCTTGGAACTTGTCAGAGCAGCTTCTTTTCAGTTTCCTCAGATCCCTCTTAGCTTTTCATTTAAGCTGTTTCACAAATAGCAGGGAACTCTAAAAGCCTGGGTAATATTACAGTTTTGTTTTTAGTTAGGACGCTGCTGCAGTGGGAGAAAAAAACAAATCTATTCACTTAATAAAAAGTTTCAAGTGGATTTAAAACTATTGTACAGATTTTCATTTCATTGAAGATTTTCATGTTTTTAATAAGGCACTTTCTTTTTCAGGGATAAAGATTGACCACAATATCTTGGGCATGCCACACTGGACTACCTCTCCACCATTGGCTTCTTCATACTCTTTACAATAACCCACTTTATTTTCATAGTTAAGAGATTTTTAGGAAATTGGCAACAGAGCTAGTAGTGACTGAGTCTCTTCACATTTTGGTGCGAATTAGGTCTGGGCTTGTGTTAGTAATTTATTGCTTAGCAGTGGCTCTTTGATTTTGAAATCGTGAAACTTGTGGGGTTTTATGCCTAAGAACTGTATTTTAAAGTTTTTCTTTTGTCTCTGATTTTTAAATTTTGTATGTATGGGTGTTTTGCATGTACATGTCTGTACCATGTGTGTATCTGATGCCCATGGAGGCCGGAAGAGAGCATTGCATCCCCCTGGGGCTGCAGTTATACTCTGTTGTGAGTAGCCCTTTGGGTGCTGGGAATCGAACCCAGGTCTTCTGGAGGAGCAACCAGTGCTCTTAACTGCTGAGCTGTTCCTCCCAGCCCCCTGAAATTTATTTTTTTGGCAAAAGAGAATGGTTTGTATTTCTTAAATGCCCCCCATCTCATGTGTGTGCCCCTCCTTCCCCCTCTCTCTGTGTCTGTGTGTCTGTGTGCCTGCACACACACTCATATGTGCGCGTGTGTGTCTGTCTGTCTGTCTGTCTGTGTCTCTGTGTGCTTGTGTGCATGTGTGCTTATATGTGTGTGTGTGTGTCTGTGTCTGTGTGTCTATGTGCCTGCATGCATGTGTGTGTGTGTGTGTGTGTGTGTGTGTATGTGTCTGTGTCTGGTGGGGGCTAGGTGATAGTGATGGGTAAGTTTAGATAAGCACAAAACATTCAAGCAACTCTGGTCAGGTATGGTAGGCACTCCCCTGGTTCCAGACATTTATACTTTATTGGACTGGTTTGTAATGTTGTTATATACAATCTTATTGTTAGAGCTGGGGATGATAGCTTATACCTGAAATAGCATTCAGGAGACCGAGGCAGTTCAATTTTGGTGAGTTCTGTTTGGGCCATGCTGGCCTTACAGGGGGAGATTTTGTCTAAAGCAATGACAGACAGACAAAATCCCAGGAATCTGAAAGTAGTTTTTTTCTCTTTTCAGCCCCTGATTTCTTATCCAAGGCAGGGTATCTTCTGCCCTTGTGTAAGTTTGACATGCAACAATTTGCCTTGATGTCTTTTGTGGCAGTCTGTCTTATGACAGTCTACCTTGTGGCTGTTTTAGCAGTATCTGCTGCTGCATTTCTGCAGGCTAATTGCCCAAGTTGCCTTTTGCCTTCTAATTCTTTATGGTTGTAGAGCAATCTCTTTCAGCTTGCCCTCCAAACAGTTGAGATTTGAATTTTGAACCTAATTATGTTATGAAGCAATATTGAGCACATGTAAAACTTCAAATGTCTTTTAAAATTTTGTTTCAAGTGGGGCCTGACTGTAGTTCAGGCTGCCCTTAAACTCAGTACTCTTGTCTTAGCCTCCTGAGTGCTGGGTTTACACGTGTGCACCCCCACCTTAGTGCCTGGCACTCAATCTTGCCCTAGAGTACCTTTGTGCTGCCTTTTAGAAATTCTAGTAGTACACAATCTGGTAGGTTATGTAGGTGCAGTGGGTTTCTACTGAGATTGAAGAATGGTCGCTCTGTCCAGTGAAGGTAAGTAGATCTGTAGGTTGTGAAATTCTACAGTTAGTGAAGAGATGAACCAACTGGAGAACTCAGCAGTGGAATTCATTTTTAATGTGAAAGCTGCTGGAAATGAATGACCGGTTCTTAGGAGAAATCAGTATGCCTAATCTCATCTCCAGTTGCAGATTTCTATGCATCTTTGATGAGGGGAGCATCAGTTAGCTAATCAAATGGACTGAAAGGCAGAGTGCTAACAGATGTTAAAATATTCTGCCACATGTGCTTCTGAGGTCCTTTGAGTTTGCCGTTGTACAAAAATCTTCTTAAGAATGAATGATGAATCTGTAGTTTGAAAAAAAAAAGCTGGTTAATTTTAAATCCAGGACAGACAACTATCAACAGTATCAGTCGGTATGTGTGTTGTAGACATCGAAATTGTCATTTAAATGGATGATAGATGATATGCCAGGCCTGGGGTATGTGTGAAACCTTCTTTGTTGGAAAAAAAAAAAGTTCCAGGTTTTTATTTCTCTTCAATTTTCTTAGTATGTGTTGCTGTGACTTAGTCTTTTAATGGATTTTCAATAAGAATATGAATACTGGATAGATGGTTGGGTTTTGGTATTTAACTGTTGTATAATGTTGTTTCTTCTCCTCCTCCTCCTCCTCCTCCTCCTCCTCTTCCTATGGTTGGAGAGGCCTTTCTTCTAGCACTTACCGAAAAGCTATTCTGAAAGCAGTTCATTTATTGGATGGTTACAACTTTGAGTAGGAAAGCCTGACTTATTCCCATGCAGAATGGTATTTGTGGGTCGCCTAGGAGATTCTTGGCATTATGTCTACCTTTGTAGAATTGAGAGAACCCTTACCCTTTTACTTGATACTTCACTTTTTATAAAGACTATCATACCTGGGTAGGCTGAAGCAGGAGAACTGAGTTTTACAACAGCCACAAGGTATGACTGAGTTCCCCTCACCCCTTAAAGAATACCCAAACAAAACTTGGAGAACTAAACTTAGTCTTTTGACAACCCCTTGACACACAACTTCAAGGCATCTGTAAGATCTTATACATTTTGAAGATACATTGGCTAGTTAACAGGAATAGTTTGTTAAACTTATCTGCAAAACACTGATGACTTTCCCTTGAAATTTTTAAGACTTAGTTTTGGAGTACAATGGGATTTACCAGAGGAGGTTTTTTTGAGCTAGAATTTAACAGTATGGGTGTACTCCCAAAGCTTGGCTCACAGCAGGGTTTGCTCTCCAGAAATGGAGTGGTCATTGGTTTAGTTTGCCCACTCTGTCTTGGTTGTGCCCCTTTCCTGGATTGCTTTTGCTCTGCCTTTTCAATTCTGTCGAGTGTTTTTTATGTGTCTGTGTCCTGGAAAGCTATGGGGATGGAGCCTGGCATCCCGTCTCCACAGGTTTTTCTAGCTGTATAAGGTTAATGCATTTCCCCTTTGCTGATTCCTTAGTGACCTTCCTGAATTACTTTATACCACAAAGCTCTTGAAACTTTAGTTGCTCTGTACTTGTATATATTCATGATTATGTAAGAGCAGGCCACCCACACACACACACACACACACACACACACACGTGAGATAAGGAGGTTAGCTCTTAGATTCTGCATGTATCATAGCCAGTAGGATGCAGTTTGCATCTACCTTTTTTGGAACTTTCAGTGGCTTTCCTTTGCTCATAGGACCACAAGTCACAGCATGACCCACCCCTGATCCTCATCTGCCTCTTGTCCTTAATGTGTCCAAGCCACTCTGCCACCTAGGATGCCCTTCTTTGCTTAGTTTGTGCCTTGTTTGAAATCTGGCAAAAAAATAAAAATTAAAAAAACATCTTAATGATTTTTTTTTTGTGGTCTCTCTCCTTCCATTTTTCCTGTTAGAATATAAGGTCCATGAGTGCAGAAAAGTGTCTATATGTCTTTTTGTGTGTATGTGTGTGTTTCTAGCCCTGTGTCATAGGACAGCTACACATAGTTGGATCTCAGTGAAAGCTTGTCTGTTCAATGAAAGAAAGACGTGGTGTTTTGTCCTAGAACTAATTTTTCTGACTGTCCAGAAGGAGGCACTGCCTTGTCTCTCCTTACCCCACCCCCTCACATGAAGAACATGATGGTTGAAAGGTATTTCTGTGTTTTATATTTGTTGTCATTTGGAGCTACTCCCACATTGCCCAGAAGGTGTATTTGCATCGGCTGCTGGTAGACTTCCTTAGACCAGAGCTCCCTGCTCTTTGCATATAGTAAGTACCTTACCTCCGTTAGATGCATTGGAATGTATGTTTGTATTCTATGGGTTGAGAAACTGACACATTTGGAACCAGCAGACAGCTCTGTTTCCAGTCGCAGCTTGCAAGCAAATGGGGGGTATGAGGAATGAGCTGCAATCTTTCTTTTGCTGGAGCTCAGAGGTTACTTCTTTCTCTTTCCCGTAGTTCTCCTGATGAGCAGCTCTGCTTGGTCAGAGTACAGACTGGCTTGTGCTCGTGTCATATTCGGGTCAGTGTGGGCCCATTCCAGTCTGCATGGAGTAGTACTTTTTCTTCCCTTTTCCTTTTCAGTCCCCCGCCCCCAATCATTTTAATCTTTTGCCCTCATTAATCAAATAGAAAAGTAGCAGGCCAGAGTGATGGATGTAAGAGATCCTAGCCAAGCAGCTACTGTATAAAGTTCTTTCTGTTAGAAAGTTCTACTGTTGGAGGTAGCCTTGGAAAAACTTCATCTTTTTCTAGTGTCTTATTGTGTGCGTGGGTTAGGATTGGGTCAGCCTTTATTTGTAATTTGTATAAATCTCTCCACTTTTGGGGTGCCGGTTTTGTGTCACGAGCATGGTTTTTATGTTCTTCCCACTTGAGTAGGAAGGCATCTTGTTCTGTGTGTGAGATGCCCAGTTCCGTATGCAGCAGCACCAGGCAGCCCGTGGTGGACCTGCACTCCGAGGAGCCCCAAGTGTCAGGTAGAGTCGTCTTTGAGCGTCGTTCCCTAATGCTTATCACCCTACAGGCGCTCCAACAGTGTGTCCTGACTTCTGTGTTTGCTGTGGCAGCCATCTTTACACAAAGTAGTGGGTTATACAGTCCACCCATGACGTAGGACCATTTTGCTCCTTGGATTTGACCCTGTGCTTAGCTGACTGTATCTTCTTTTTTTTTTTTCCCCGGTTTTTCGAGACAGGGTTTCTCTATGTAGCCCTGGCTGTCCTGGAGCTCACTCTATAGACCAGGCTGGTCTCGAACTCAGAAATCCACCTGCCTCTGCCTCCCAAGTGCTGGGATTAAAGGCGTGCGCCACCACTGCCTGGCAGCTGACTGTATCTTCTGTCCTTTGTTAGACTTAACAGAAAAATGGTGGTTTCAGTTAACACTGGTGACATTGTGAATTTGGCTTGACAAAAGTCCCATTTCCTCTTTCATTAGAGCATGGTTTTCAGGTGGAGACATGGCAGCAGTGTCTGGAGGAGATGCTCCAAGAAGCTCTGTATAACGGAAGTGCTGGTGCTACAGGAACATGGCTCTGGGCACTGTAGCTTGTAAGCAGTGCTGCTGATGGAGGGAGACTCATTGCCCTGGTCACTCTGTTGCTATCAGATTACAGCCTTAAAGGTCTGCCAAACTCACACAGCAAGCCTCAGGTTTCCCTTGTTTTTAGATGTCCTTGTTGTCAGGAGAGGAAGATTAGATAGGTATTTCTAGGTAACATTCGGTCTCAGCTTTTGCGCTTTCCCCGTATCTTCTCAAATTAGTGAGTAGCCATTCTTTCAACTTTCTGCTCTCCAGCGGGGGTTATTTGTGGCGGTTGCAGCTTTTAGTGTGGTCTGGTTACAAGTTAAAAGCTTCGGAAGTCTATATAACTTGCCATAATTTTAACACTTTTTACTGTTTTGATGAGCTGATTTACACAAGTACCATATAAAATTCCACCTCTGCTGTACAGTCGCTGGAACTTTGAGTGAGCTTTGCTTTTTATGACCAAGTTATGGGATGAGTAATTACTCTCTAGAGTGAATGGCTCAAAATGAAATAACTGTATGCTTAAGGTGCGATGTGACACCAGATGTACTTAGGCCTCAGAGGTATGTAATTATCTCGCTACACCGACACATACACACAAGCACATTTACGCTCATGGCAAGAGTTTTATTTGCAGAAGAAAACCCGCTTTCGGGAAGTGAAAGAACAGTCCATTATTTTTGAGGGATTCAGAAATTGTTTTGTTTTACAGGTGCCATCTCAACCCCCTTACATTTCTTTAGGGCATAATTTAAACTATACATCCGTGGATCCTGGAATAAACAGGTATACTCTGGCTTTTAGATATTAAGGGTGGTTTAGGGATTTGCCCAGAGCACCATGCTTCTTGTTTCCCCAGCTGCTACATACACTAACTTGATCAGTGCTCCATTCCTAGACTCAGTTTTGATTATCAGTTATATTCATTAAAGGCAACACCTGTATTTTGGCTTGCCACTGCAAGTAAGATCTTTTGTTAGGCTACTTAGATTTTAAGTTATTAAGTTATATTAAGTTATAGTCTGTCTGGTCTCATGGATCACGAAGAATTACAGGTACTAGTACTTTAAATTGATTTGTCCTTTCTCCTTTTAATTGAGTGTTAAAGTAATCCTCGAATCACATAAAAATGTGCCTTTTTTAAAAATAAAAATTTCTGTTGGCTCCACAGGCGAGTTTTCTGTGCTGCTATTGAATGGTATTAGCTTGCTCAGCTGGCCGCCTTCCCTACCAAAGGGACCAGATATACTCGTCTTGGAGATCGAGGGTGGTGGTTAGGACCTAGCTAGCTCCCTGTTCACAAGCCCAGGAGATGAGAATTCCTTACCTAGGGAGCCACAGAGACCTGTAGTGGCTTCTTACTCCTCCCCTGGGTTAGAGAAAGCAAGCAGAGATGGGGCATGGCCTTGGGACTCAAGAGTGAACCGTGATGAGAGCTCACTTGTTTGTGGTGTGATGTTTACGATGTGATCCTCCCCAGAGAAGTTAACGAAATACAGTAATAGGCTACAGATGCCACAGCCACAAGGTCACCTGAAAGGTTTTTAAGCAATCTAGAAACATTAAGGATTCAAATTCTTAAAATTTGAACTCACAGGTAATTTATGGAAAAACTAGTAAGTCGTTACCAGTGTGCCGGTTATCGAAGCAGTCATGAAAGAGACATGAATTTCTGTGGCATCTGTAGTTCCTCGCCTTGCACCACCGTTGAGCACTGACATGGCCACTCACTTGCCATGTGGAACATTGGCATGTGACAGGCTAGAATTGGGATAGTACACAGAAGATTGTGAAGACTTAAATTTGAAGACGACAAAAAGATTAAATATGTTATGACTTAAGTAACATTTTGTATTAAATATTAATTTCACATTTGAAACTTTAAAATATGGCTAATAGTTAAAATCACATATGTGGATCATGCCTAATTATGTAGCTAATAAGCACTTTAATTGTCATGGTTTTCTTAATATTTGAAGTTGACTGTTTAGCAACGTCACACTTTAAACCTAGAGCCAAGACACTGAGTCTTCATTTTAGTTTCCTTTCAGGTTGAGACAGTTTTCCGATCTTAAATTTCTAAGATAGATGCACTATATGAAGGGCGGGGGATGATCACTTTATTGGCCAAGTGTTTGCTAATAATCTGGGCTTAGATATTACTTATTATCATAAGTTCAATGAGTTGGTATTTAAAGTTTTTTTTTTATTTCTAGGCAGAATATAGAGTAAGTGCTAAAATTATATTTAAAATTTATCCCTTTAAAACAAAGTAGAATTTATGGTAATTAAAGGAAGCTGTCTCTAAGCCACCCTGCCTGCCTCCTTCCCTTTCCCTCCTGTCTCCACCCTCACTTTCTCTTTGTTTGAAGACAGATAAATGGATTTTCCCTGAATTTAAAAGTGCATTTGGCATTGGATTAAATACAACAGGGAGACAGACCAGTGGGTAGTTCCTTCTGTAGTAGTTTTCACTGTGGTCCCTGGATCAGCAGGTCTTCATCACCTGGGATTTGGTTAGATATCCGAGTTTACTGTCTTTGCCATGTAAGTACTGACTAGCAAGTTGAAGCTCGGATCCAACACCTTGGGATTTTAATGTCTACCAAGTAATTTAAATATTAACACCACCATTGGCCCAGTATACACTGTTGAGTGTCCACACAGAGGAGAACCTGAATCGTCAATACAGATTTTAGAGAGCAGGAAGTCACTGAATTTGATTGCTCACACAAAGAAGGTAAGATAATATGATGGACTGCCGAAAGATCCCCAGGAGGGTGATGGCGTGCCCAGGAGGTAGGATGGCGGGAACTGCCTCAGCTAGAGAAAGGGGAAAGTCATCCAGCCTTCTCTCCTTTCTTGCCAGCCTTCACCAGTGCCTCTCCAAGGCTGAACCCCAGGAAAAGCCAGGTGACCAGGATCTCAAAGAGTGGCGTGTACCTGAGATACGATGTCACAGAGCCCAGGCTGTGGGCAAACAGGGTTAGAAGTGGCACATCTAGTTACTGCACTTTAAAATGAAACAGTATTTTAATTAACATATTTAAGAGGTGTCTGTAATATTAAAAAATCTTGGAATCTAATAGTCTTCTTAATGGAGTACGTACATGTTTATGAAAACCAAAATGTCTTTTTGAAATAATTTTACTGCGTGCGGGGAGTTTGTTATAGGGACTTGTGACCCTAAGAGACAGGCTTTTGTGGGTTTTTTATTGTTTTTTTTGTTTTTGGAGAGTTTGATGCTTTCTTCCTGTTCTTGGTCTATTTTGACTCTTCCTAGTTGAGGGGTTACCAAGCTGCCCTTGGTTATTAGTGCCATTGCATGGCAGATTCAGGAAACACTGTCATTCCCCCTTGAACAGCATGCTCTCCTAGCTTAAGAAGTTTGTAGAGTATGAACTGCTGATATTTACAGCCTACTTTGTAGGCGCCAGGCAGCTATCAACAGTACTTTTAAAATTCATTGTATTAGAATAATCTCCAATGATGTGTTAGTGGTGTCCAGTCTGCTCATGAAAGAAACACCAGACATTTTGAGCAGAAAGGGATTTAATACAGAGAATTGGTTACAATGCATTTGGAAGGAGCTGAGGGAGAAAGTGGTGAGAGGTTAATGCTGGATCAGCAAATAGGTTGAAAGTACATTTACGTGTATGCGCATGATGCATAGTCGAGTTCTGAAGGGACAAGATGAGGAGGCGATGTTATCAATTTCCCGGGTCAGACAGTACCAAGTGACCTGCTGCATCTCTTAGATTCTGCTGCTTAGGAACCACACAGATGATGCCGGGGCCATCTTCTGCCCTTTGCTGCTGTGCCTGTGGGTACCACTTGAAATAGGAACCAAAGGACTTTTCCCTCCTCACCTTACAGTTTCCTGTTCCTGTTCCCACGGACAGAACCAACCTGGAAGACAATCAACAGGGGAGTTTGTAACATGCAGTTGGTAGACTTTCAGTCCACGTGCCACTTTGATCATTACACGTGTGGAGACTGAGGCACGGCAGACAGCTACTGTTCTCCAGAGTTGGAAGGTGAATTCAGGCAGTGTGATAGCAGCCTTCACCCTTAGCTCCTCCTTGGATCGTGCGTCTGTGTCTGATGACTAGACTTTTCTTCTTGTTGCTGAGCACTCAAATGAGTGGCTGTTTCTAGTGATTTTTGCCTATTTAATACTTACTTTTCTTTCGATTTCTCTGGAACCCATTTCAGGTCATCACTGACTTTGTAGTCAACATATGGGGATGTTTTGGCTTCTGTTTCTCCTTGATTTTCCCCTGGCCTTTAACCCTTGGGCATGTTTAAGGCATTCCAGCCTTGGCCGCCATAGAGCTGCGCTTAGACACTATTCCTTCCTCTTACAAAGGTTCTTGCTTTTCTTCTTTGTCTCCCTTTCTTAAGTATTGATCACTGTCTTGGGTTGAGTTGGAATTTAGATATAAGATGTATTTTAATGTTCACTTTTGTATTACAGTCTAATAAAAACCATCAAGCAGACGTCGTTGTGGCCTTTTCCTACTGTGGAGATGGTACAGCCTGAGGAGTCAGCAGGCTCTCCTTGGGCAGGGAGGAGGAGCACAGGAACTCAGGGAGAGGACTCACTTTCCAGCTCCTAACATCTGCCCGCTCAGCAGTGCGTATGCTAAGTGCGACACTGGTGGTTGCCTTACTTTAAAATAAAAACACTTAACTCGGTGGTAAGCAGTAGAACTGGGGTTGGAGCCCCCATCTGACTGGAGGCCAGGGCTTCCTTTAGCTCTCTTGGAGATACATCTCAATCTCTTACTTTTAAAATGAGAATTGCCAAGATTTCCAAGAAGATAGTGAGAAAATAGAATTCACCATGAGAGATTTTGACACCTAGAAAACAGACAGCCCTAAAACTAAGTTGCCATGATGTGATTCTTTTGTAGTATCTTCAGATGTGCAGATAGGTGGTTTAAATGGACATCCGAACCCTTTCTTGTTATACAGTATCTATCATGAAATATCAAACAGGTGTTTTTGAGTCTGTCTCAGTGGCTCTGTAGGAAGCTCTTAAACTCTCATTTCCCAGTAAGTATTCTCCAGTACTTTACCTGTTCACACCTAACTTTGTAAAAAAGGGAGGTTCATAAGATACACTGACCTCTTAATTTTGAGGTTATTTATCTTTTTGTTTTGTTTTGCTTTTCTACACTTGAGAAAGTTTGAAGGAGAATGTCAGCTCTTTGGCTTGCTGCTACCTTTCCTTGCCTCTCCTCCCTTGGTTTTTGTGGTTAATGTCAAGCTTTCCAGAATTTTCTGTGTCACTGTGGTAGTCAGCTTTGAGCTGCTCTAAAAAAGGATTCCTGGAGATAATTACGAAGATGACAGGTTAATTTGATACGGCATCTTTGGAGGTTCCAGTCTAAGATTGGCCATGTCTACTTGCTTTGGCGCTCTAGGCTTACTAAGTGGTTCCTGTGGTGGACACACTGCTTATGTCATGGCCCACGATGCTTGGTATTAAAAGCTCCAGTTCATGTTTAGTTTGCTCTGTGGCTTTGGGCTTGTGCAGGGATGTATGGTGGAGCAGACTCACCTAAAGTCAGATAAAAAAGAGAAAGACAACCGGGAAAGAACTATGGTCCTACAATCCCCTGGAACACAGTGACCCAAAGGCTTATTAGCAGTGGGCTTCATCTCCTAAAGGTTCTGCAGCCACCAGGTATATCACCCTAAGAAGTGTGCTTTGACTCGGGGATCTGCGGCGACACTTTCTGAAGCGGTCGCAGCCGCCAAGCGATGCTGTCTTCTCATGGCTTCAGGTCTCAGGACTTGCTTGCCTTTTATTTAAGTCTGTTTAGGTGTGGCAGTCATTTCAGGCTGTTTGTAGACAGTCTTCCTTCAAAGTGAGAATCTACATTACCACACAGTATACACAACACACACACACACACAATTAAAAAAAAAAGCTTTGTAAGAAAAGACTTAATCCTTACAACATGCCATGCTCACTGATGTTTTTAATAATGCTTCCCAGTTCCATTAGAAAATGCTTTGTGTGACCAACAGCATTGATTTTTGACCTGTGAGTGAATGATGACTGAATCACTGCTTGCAAAACCCTGCTCTTAAGCCAGTGCAGTAGTTTTACAGATCCCTTAGGCTATGGAGAGCTTCCTCTGCACTTATTCAGAGACCGTAAATATTTGAGGCAAACAAATAATTGCAATGTTAAAAAAAAAAAAAAGAATGGAAAGATTCTTTGCCTTGCATTAGGAAGCCAAACTTGCTTGAGTTGTACTCTGGCCTAGGTCAACTATTATTCTGTTTTTACCTTTTTCAATGTGTGAGAAAGAGCTGTACAAATGGAATATATTTAAAAGATGATACAACAAACTACATATATTTCCCACATAGCTTCCCTTCTGGATACTGAATGTTTTAGTCTAGCAAGTTTATTCTATTGCAGCTTCAGGAAATACTGTTTATCATGCCGTAGAAATTTTAACTGACCCAGATCACTAATGGCTAATTGACTTACAGAGGCTGGGGAGAAAACCAAGATATCAGGATGGACCTAAAAATGCTCCGTGTGGACTAGGCATGATGGCTGCACACCTATAATCCCAGTAATTGCCAGGCTGAGGCATATGACCATGAGTTTGAGGCCAGCCTGGAATCCACAGCTCCTGCCATATAAAACCAGACAAAGGGAAAAACAAAACTAAGCTAATGAGAGGTGCTAGTGTCTAAGCCATTCTTGAAGGAAGCGAAAATATGTTTAAATATTATTTAAAAGACAAAGATTCATTTAAAATTTTTGCTATTCACTTTAGTGTCTGGGACTTTGGAATAGCCTATACAGTATAGTTTCTATTTCTGAAGATACAAAAGCAAGTGCTCCCTTTAGATTAGAAGATAAAGTAAGGATCAAAATTGCAGTTGGCGTTTTATGCATTTCCATTTTTGAATATTAATTTGTATCCATCAGGATTCATAAAATTTGTGGAGCGTGGGTCAAATATGGCCTGCCACCTGTTTTTGTGTAGCCTGAAAACTAAGAATGGTTGTTCCTCCTCCTCCTCCTTTAAGTGGTTAGAAAAATTATTACAGAAAACTATTTTCTGATATGTGAAACTCATATGAAATTCAAAGTTTCGAGCTATAAGTAAGATGTCTTAGAGGATTCCTGCTCATTGGTTTGTAATGTAGTCCCTTCAACTTAACAAAACGGTGAGTGACTTTTGGACAGTAGAAATCTGTCTCTCTGTTTTGGAGGTCAGGAAGGGCTTCCTTGGAAGTCTCAGAGTCAGTGTGCCTGCAGGTTTGGAGCCTGGTGAGGGCATTTTAGCAGATGATGCTCCGTGCGTACTCATGTGGTTGCAGATGTGGTGAGGGCTCTCTCTTGTGCTTTCTTGAGAAAGGACACTAATTCCACTTGTGTGACGCTTGTCCTCTGAAAGCCCTCCGGAAGCCTTCATTCTCCACATACCATCATGTTGGGGGTCACCTAGCATTCAGACCACAGCAGTTTACAAGTTCTCTGTGACTGCTTTCATGTCAATGAGTTAAGTAGTTGTCAGGTACTTCGTCGCCTGTAAAACCTTAAATATTTACTTCTGGGTTCTATACAGAAAAGTTTGCCACCCATGGCCTATATGGTTTGTATTTCATCATCAGTCAGCAAGATGATGTATAAAAGTTTGAATGTAAAATGTCATGTTCACAAAATTAGATAATAAAAAAAATTGGAAGTTACAAACATGAAACTTCTCCTCTCCTATGGTTTGTAGTCCAGCTTCTTGGGGGAATAATAGTGATAGGTTTTGAAAAACTGTAGTTTCTGAAACAAGCGAGCATTTTAAAGGTTGTTCAGGTTTGACAGCTTTTCTTCTATTTCTGTGTGCCCACCTCCATCTCTCTCCACTGTGTGCTTTTTACGTTTCATCCATCCAGTGAATACTTGCCTTCATTGTGAATAGTGATCTATTCTCTTCTACCACTTAGTGGCTTTCAGTACTTAAGCTTGCCTTAATGGGTTCATCCCTAAAAGGTTGGAGTTGGTTTTCTCTGCTGATTTGCCAAAGAGTACCTGCAAATAGCATAGGGTGGATGGCCAGCAGGAGGGTTCTGTCAGATCTCCACATTGGTCCATAAGCTCAGCTGTTGTTTCAGATGAGGACATCTGCTCAGTATACTAGTTCCATTTCCCTGTGGTACTCCAACCCTCAAACCTGCCTTGTGCTGGATGTCACTTCTAGTCAATTCTGGCCCGTTTTGGATCAAGGGAGAATCCTACTATTATTCTATGATTATTTGAGCAGTTTAGTGTATCAGTTCCTGCTCACCATCTTACCCTTTCTCTTGTATAAATGGTTTTGGAGGGGAAAAAATAGTGCCACTATAGTAATTCCAGCAAGACCAAGGTTATTTGTAGGTCTAAGTTTTTTTTTTCATATCGCTATCTATCTATATCTTTAGTATAAATATAAAGAAGCCTATATGAGAAGCCATGTAGAGAACTTTGAAAGGTAAGGATTAGATGGATGGTGCTTACATGTTAGACATTTTTCTTTTAATTACTTAAAAGAACTCAGAATACTCTCTGAGAACCTGGTATGTTCTTTGTAGAAGTCAGAAAGTCCAACTTTGTGCTTTTCAAGTTTATGGTACATTTGAAAGAACAGTAGAGGCAGAAGAGAAGGGGACCAGTGGCCGAGCAGGGCTTGATTAAGTGACAGCCTGAGAGTGGAGAACATTAAACAGTGGGGAGAAGGAAAAAAAGACTCATTGAGAGCAGTTCAAGGCCACTTGGTATGGGGCCAAAGCCCCAAATATGTCACTGTCCCCTGAGGAGTCACTGCTATTGCTGACTGTGATCACTGAACTCTGTGTGGAAATCACTCAGTGGCTGCTTTCTAAGAATCGTGTTTGCTCCTCACAACCATTCCATGATGACACAGAAACTGTGCTCATATTTAACTTACTTCTTCTTAAGTGTTTTGTGGCACTGTTGAGACCTTCACCAGGGCTTCAGATATATTCTACCTAAAGCCGCACCCCCATCCTTTGAAGGAGGGACTTGTTGGCCTTAAACGTGCTTCAGCATCCCAGAGTAGCGCGGGTGACAGGTGTGAAGGTATTGCTGGACACAGAAATGCCTACATGTCTATTTTGGTGTTGGGAAAAGTAAGATCTATATTTTTCCAAGATTGATCACTGAGCTGTGCAGTTAGGTTTGCGTCTGGATCAATTCCAGAGTCTGAACTTTTCTCTGGCATCAAACCCCTTCAAAAGAACAGAGGCCGTGCATGGAGTCTAGTAGGTAGACTTTGGCTTTAGGTCCCAGTGCCTCTTCTGATCGGCTGACCAGTGTTCTTGTCCCCACAGATAGGATGTGAAATGGTTTGTGCCAACTCCACAGGACTGCTGTGAGGAGTCAGTGAGACTGTGTAAATAGCCCATGCTCCGCTGTGTATGGAGAACGCGGCTCTCTCTTATATTCCTAACAGACAAGTTTTCATATTTTAAGAAAATAGTAAGTTCTAGAAAAAATATCCTTTATATAGGTTCCAGGGATTGAACTCAGGTCATCAGGTTTGCACACCAAGCACCTCTGCCTACTGAGGAATCTAGCCAACCTGGAATTTCCAACCGTAAGAGCTAATGTCATTAAATGGTCATTGTTAATTTTAACCTTAGAGTCTGCCCTACTCATCTGACAGCTTTGAAGGCAGACAACATGGTGTTTGGTTTTCTTTCACATACTCTTGTGGAGGTATACAGCTAGAGACACTTAGCATCTCATTGTCACAATAATCACCAACTACTACTCAAGTGAGCAGACAATACAGGGTTGTCCAACATCAAAGATACCTTGTAAGATACTTAAAATATTTCTGAGAGCTTCTCAAAGTAATAAAAAAAAATCCAAACTTGAACTCAAGTCACCTAAACCTGAGTCCCTGAGTAGTCAAATCTAGCCAATGATATAGTATACATTTATTTATTGTAAAGGTTTATCAACTTTTAGTTGTATAAAATGGTAGTTAACACACAGTGCTCACTTACTGGAACAAAGAAAGGATGTGTTTGACTTTGACCCAATGTTCCAGTTAGTTAATTCTGCAGTAGATAACTGTGATTGAGCTAAAGGGTAAGTTCTCTCACAGAATGAGGTGCTTAGCTCACCAAGAGCCAGAATTTCCTCTTAAAGTTAGTAGTCTTCATGCCTTAGAATGAGAGGCAGAAGTACACAATCTAGAGAGATGACATTCCATCACTAAAACCTCCACTGAGTATGCGCTGGCATCATAGTGCTGCATCCCAGGTGAAATGCTACTTGATGAATGCAATGCATGTAGGTTTTTCACTGTAGCTTTCCATCCTACTTCCTTATGCACACACACACACACCTCTTCACACTCAACAGGCCTTCGTGTGTCTCAGAAGTGGAGATGGATGAATAAGCTCAGGTGAATTACCAAAGGTCATACAGCCAGGGCAGAAACAGTGGTTGAAGTGAAGACACATTCACTTTCCTTTACTTCTCCTCCTGATGCCAGATCTCCAACAGAGAACTGACCACTTTGCATCTCAGGCAACAGGCTCAAGGTAGGAGGGGTGTCATTGATTGCATCCTAGACTGGAGGCCTTTCTCGATAGTAGGGTTGGTGATAAGAGTACTTACATCCACTGCAACACAAAGCAAACTGATTATCCACAGGACTCCTGCTAAGCCAAACTCTCAAATGGAGGGGCTGACATCATAAAAGAGAACCCCCCCCAACATACTATCCTCACCCATGGCTGTTGCCTGCCCCCACAATAATTTTAAGTACAATAAAAGTCAAGTTTCATGGATAGAGATTGCCAGAGCCGCCTCCCCTTGTGGGTAGCCTGTCGATAAACCAGATAAGGAAACCTCATCTTAAAGCTTAAATGTATATCTAATTCTATTTACAAGGAAATGAATTCCTAGATAACTTCTAAGGTCCAAGATGAGCTTCTAAGTAATGATCCTGGAGCCTGAAGTGTATGAAGTGATTATGTGAGATGGCCTTGTTGCTCCAATACTTTCTGTGGAAGGTTTCAAAGGACACGCAACTTTCTGACCTTCTGTTGGTCTGAATATACCTAATCTAGTCTGTTCTTGTATTTTACACTTGTGACTACTTTTTTTTGAAAACTTCATTAAATTAATAAAAATAAAGAAATCATGTTACAACACCTTTGCAAGACAGTGGGAAAAAAGTTGTTCTATATCCTTGTTATTCGACCATAGTCGCTAATGTATCGTTTCTTATGGTAATATTTTTCTATGCATTAAAGGGCTTCGTTATCTGTACATTGTTATATCTGGTTTAGAACCAGATTAAAAACTTTTTTTTTATGTATTACATGCTGATATTATTTTAATGACTAATAAACAGTGGGTTTTTCGTATTTTATGTAACTATCATCTTTACCTTTAGCTGGCTTCCAGGTTTTCTCCAGGATGGCAGGCCGTGTTCCTCTAGTTAGGCACCTCCCGTCGCTCTGTCCGGCTGTGATGTTTGCTCTTAGGTTTCCAGGACGGGAAGTGGGGCTAAAGGGCATGTTGGGTGTTTTTATGGCATTCCGAATGCATTGCCAGGCTGCCGCCTAGTTTCTGCACTGATACCACACTGGATTGTTTCATATTTTCTCCACATTAATAGCAAAAGTAAGTTGTTAATTTTACTCTGAAAATTTAGGGGTATTCATGAGAGCTAAAATGTTTATATTTTTGACATTTTCTGTTTGATGGAGTTTTACTCTCCTTCCCGCTGCTGAGCGGAGCTCAGCAGACATGAGCAGCCTGAGTCCCCTCCTCGGCTCTGCCCCCAGGGACGAGAATGTGAAGTGGCTGCAGGTGCTGTCACCTGGAGGAGTTTAGGACACTGGAAAGATTGCACTGTGAATGATTCTGTTTTATTTTTTTTTTATATATCTAGATTTGTATAAATTTCCTTGCCTTTCCTGGGTTTTATTTTTGTTTTAGCCTTTTGAGACTTTTTTTTTTTTTTTAAATATAGGTAGCCAAAGATTGGTCTGGACTCCAGCTTGCTCTTCCTGCCTCATTCTCCCAAGCGCTGAGGTCAAAGGTGTGAGCCGCTATACTTGGCTTCTGGAGTTCGCCACCCGGCTCTCTATTTTAGTTTATAACATTTCCTTCTCTTTAAGCTACTTAGATGTCTCTTTTGTATTTTAAACTCTTAAAATTGATGATGGTTCCAGCATTCCATGTTTATTATGAAGGCGTAAAAACATTCCTCAGAAATAAAAATCCCACTTTTAAATTTGAAAGTTGACACTATTTTGTAGCACAACCAAAAGTTTACATTTTTATCTCACAGAGATGTTTACATCATTTGGTAACACGTTTACCTGTGGCTTTTATATCAGATTATTAGAAATATTAGCTAGTACCTGGTAGCTGCTTGTTAGCTCTTGGGTAATTCATTATCAGCAGTTGTGTTTCTTTAGAAAAGATGTCCAGATAGTTATCTTTTTCCTTTTAGGTGAGTTTTCTATAGGAATCTGTATCTCGGGATCACGTGGTGTTAACAGTGTCCAGGGAGCAATTAGGAGGGCAGTCTGTTAAATCTTCTGCCTCAAGACATAGGTGTGCTGTGTATGATCCTCAAGGGGTGTAAATAACTAAGCCATTCACGCAGTCATTTTTTTATTTTATTTTGAGGTATGTCTGAAACTTTATAGACAGATCACAGGAAGTTTACCTACTGGAAGCACACATTATTCTCATCTGATTATGTTAAAGTGTATTACAGGTTAGTGAGCGAGCATTGGCCGTGTGAACTTGGAATTCCACATTCTATTTTGATGTGAGTGTCCTAACAATTCCCTCGTGGGTCAGATGGGAGCAGGTCTTCTAAATGAATTCCCCTGTGTCTGCTGAAGAGGTGGTTTTCTTAGTCTGCGTTCAGGGCATGATGGTTGTGTCTTCTCGACCCCACTGCAAGACCGCCTTAGAGCTCAGCACTGCACGTTTGCTCCCCGTGTTCTAGGGCATTGTTGAAAGAAGGATTAGTTTTCTCTTTCTGTTGTAGTGTATGCATAACACTTAAATGACAAACATCTCTTAGATTAGGCAGTCTTCTTTGGGCTGGGATATAGCTTGAGAGTAGAACATGTGCTTAGCACATGAGGTTCATTCCTTAGTATTAGCAGTTTTTTCTTTGACACCAAGCCTTTCTAATCCCATTATTTTCTCTCAATATCCTGTTTTTTTTTTTTAAATTTCTGTATTTAAGTTTCTGAATTATCACATTTACCTCATATTCTCCATTCTGCTCTCCTGTTCTACTCCGTGTTCCTCTCCTCCACTGAACCCTTAGATGTGCATTGTTGCTGGAGGTAGTGGGACTTTCTCAGTTACCTTGCTGTGAGTAGCGGACAGGTTTCCGCAATACGGCTGAGTTACAGGACCACTCTAGGAACACAGTCTATCCTTGAATTTCCTAAATCCAAGCTTTGCTGATTTTTATCTTACTTCCTGGCAACCCTAGCCTTCTCAGTAAGGCTCCCCACTTGGAGATACTTTCCTGTTCTCCTCTCCTATCAGGAAACCCCGTGCCAGCTTCAGATGTTTACTTTCCTGAGCAACAGACTCAGAGTCCAAAGCTGCTCACTGTGCTGTCGTTACTTAGCCCATTTGTGATTCATGGGTAACTGTTTCTTCGAAATCTGTCTTCTCTGCTTGCTCTCTGGTTCTGTGAGTGCCACCACCATCCACTGAGTATTCAAACCAGAAAGTTACCACTCCCTTACCATTGCTAATTTCCCCACCCTCTATCTTTTCTTTCGGTAACATCTCACTTTGACATCAGTCTTGCTAGCTTCCCTGAGTCCCGTGGTGACGGGGCTCATTGTAGAGCCTTTTATTGCTCGTCCGTGCTGCTCTGCAGTGAACTCTCTTCTCTGTGGACCAGGTCATCTACAAAGCATGTAGGATTATGTCCTTTCTTTGCTTATCTTTTACTGATTTCTTACTATTTCTGAGGCCAAAATTCCCACTGCTGCCTACCTGCCTTTCACAAGTGGGCCTTGTCTATTTTAAGGTGAATCTTACTTCATGTTTCCCTACCCCTTCAACAGGTGCTGTGTTTCTATTTTGAAATTTGAGATTGTTTACTATTAAAATTCTAGGAGATAGATAAAAATGTCAGTGTTTTGGTGTTGTTTTAATTAGGGTTTATATTGCTGTGAAGAAACACCATGACGGAAAAGCTAGTTGGGGAGGAACAGGTTTTTTTTTTGGCTTACGCTTCCGTCACTGTTTATTATTGAAGGAAGTCCGGACAGGAACTCACACAGGGCAGGAACCTGGAGGCAGGAGCTGATGTGGAGGCCGTGGAGGGGTGCTGCTTACTGGCTTGCTCCACATAGTTTGCTCACTCAGCTTTTTTTATAGGACCCAGAGCCACAAGCCCAGGTATGGCACCACTCACGGTGAGCTGGGTCCTCCCCCATTGATAACTAATTAAAAAAATGCATTACAGCTGGACTTATAGAAGCAATTTCTCAGTTGAGGCACCTTCCTCTCTGATGACTCTAGCTTCTGTCAAGTTGATCTGAAACTAGCCAGTATACTGTTGAAATACTTTTATTTATTTATTTATTTATTTACTTTTAAGGAAGGAAAAGTTTTTTGGCTTATAATTAAAAAATTATCTATTTCATTTTAAAATATACTATAATTACATCATTTCCCCCTTCCCTTTTCTTCCTTCCCCCCTTTACACCTTTCCATATAGCAGCTCTTGCTGTCTTTCAAATTCACGATCTTTTATTAATCAATGTCACATATATATATGTGTACTTGTATGTGTATATATTCATATATATATACAGCCTACTCAGTTGGTATGTTATTTGTATGTGTGTTTCCAGGACTGACCTTCTGTATTAGAAAGCCCGTGTGTTTGCTCTTTGCTGGAAAGGGTCTTTGTCCTGCTCTTAACATTCTTCGGCTGCCTGTAGCTCTTTGTGTAGGCCTCCCTCACCTTGCATGTCTGCTGTTATCCTTGCTCAGTTCCTGCTTATGCAGCCTTTCTTTATGGCAAGCCTTTCTTTATGGGTGTGGTTTCTGATGTTCCTGGGGGACGTAGTCTTACAGCAAACTCCTTGGTCTTCTGCCTCTTACAGCCTTTCTGCCCCGACTTGAGCAGAGGTGAGCCTTAGCCTTAGGTGAGGGTGTCGTATTGTAGCTGTGTCTGTTGAAACTAGGCTCCACAAGCTGGTACTTTGATTGCTTGTGGTTGTCCCTTATGGTCTCCTTTTGTTGAAAAGTGAAGTTTCGTTGATGAGGAGTGAGGACTGACTACACTTCCCCGTGGGGATCAGGACAAATATTTAGAATGTAGTTAGGGCGTATGCTGTTTTAGTAAAGTGCTGGTTGTAGATCCTCCTTCAAGATTCATGACTTCACCAGCACCGAGTAGTTGGCTAGGTTTCCATACCAGGCATGATTTCCTTGTTGTTATGTAGGTCTTAAGTCTAATTAGAGAGCTGTTGGTAACTGCCAAGGTGTGTGAGCCACTAATGTACCCTTAGGGTTACCAGGCCATCGTTGTGGTTCATAGACTATTAGCTGGGTAGGACTGTTGGATAGTTGCTTCCCCCTTTCAGAAGCTTGCATGGCACCTCCTTCTGTACCATAAACATTAGTTCTCGGGGAGGAAGCTTTCAGATTAGCTCTAGCTCAGGAGCCTCTGGGCCCCTTTTCTAAAATGTACAGTGTTTTTACCAATTGGGCCTCAAAGACCATCTCTGGGGGGCAACCAAAGGCAGTAAGAATAGCATGTAATATTTGGGGAGTCTCTTGGACGATTCTGACCAGCAACTAAAAAGATGGTCTCATGCCTGGTGTTGGTTTGGTGAGATGGCCTTTGGTTCTTAGAGGAGGAAGCATTGTTGATCCAGATGAGAAAATGTTGAAATATTCTTCTTTATAAAAGTGATTGTTCTTCAGGTAAGCTCAGTCTCAGAAAGCTTGCCTAACAGTGCAAGGAAGGCCTTGTCTCAGCCACTGCCAAAATGGCTAAAAAATTGTTACTAATTTTTGTTTTCACCCATCTTCAGCTAAGTTCATACAGTGCCATATGATTCCTGTGAAACTGTTAATAACTAAAGTATAAATGTAAAGTATGATTTCTCTCTTTCTTTTTGCCTCATTCCTTTTGCTTCCATCTCTCATGCTAATTTAAGGATGATTTGGTGCATGAGTCTCCTTTTCTGGATAAGTGTAGCAACCACCCCATATATCCAAGAAGGCTCTCTTTTCAGCAAATGGAGACCTTCACAGAAAAACACAATTAGACACGACTAGAGATCGATGAATTGTGGGGACCCCAGCCCTAATGGATACATTTACATCACAGCTTCTGCATAGATGTCACGGGAAACATGGAGTAAGAGGCGGGTGAAGACATTGCAAGGTTCAGAGTAGCAGGAGGTGTGCTGTGAACATCTTCTCCTAGAAATGGCTGCAGGAAACACGGTTGGGACAATGGCAAAGTCAGTGGACATGTTAACATGGAAGGGGGTTTAGTCTGTGGGATCCCATGTTTAGAGAACTACAGGGAATTAATGACTGCCAGAAGGAGAATTGGCTCTTTCCTGGGCTAAGTCCCTGGTTGGTTCTCCATTGCAGAATGGTCAGTTCCAGAACCATATACACACAAACAACAAAGATGGACTCAGCGTGTGGTGTTTATATATACATACGCATACATATATACAAATAATAGGTTCATGTATGTAACAATAATGACCAAAGGAAGAATGGAAGGAACATGGGAAAGGTAGAAAAGAGAGGGTACTTGGTAGGAAAGGGAGGGGGGATATGATGTAATTCTATTTCAGTTAAAAACATACTAAAGAAAAAAGCATTTCTTACTAAAAAAGATGCTGAATGTTTAATAATCACATAGTAATATTGGAGTAATGTGGACATAATTTCCCAATCTGCAGTGTCTTTCAAATGTAAAATTGGGAAACAGTCTATAGAATAAACCACAACAGTGGAACCGATACATGTGTAGAAGGCTGTACTGTTCGGGACCCATCTGAATCATCTGTACTCTCATGTAGCTGCTACCGTGGCAGGAATGCAACTTAGAATTCTTTCCTATGTCTATGCTATCTATGGATAAACTCAGATTTTACCAGTACTTTTAACATTTGTACATTTTTCATACAGCTCTTGGCATTGCAGAGTATTAGCGAATGCCAAATGCCATTATTACCTTTGAGGAAGACCATTCATTGTCTTGTACCTGGAGACATGAATATGAACTAGGACTACTTAGTTAAGGTGTGAATATTTACCATTTGGCACAGCAAAATTATCAGACATTAGGGTTGTTTCTTAAGTAATATTACCCTAACATTGCAGATTGCAGGTACTCCCAATAAAAAAAAAGTGCTGGTAGGCCCTTTTGGTTTAACAAGCTGATACCAAAATTCATACAGGTACGCATATAATGGGAACTTCATGTAAAAAAGGAAATGATCAGGGCTGGAGAGATGGCTCAGCAGTTAAGAGCACTGACTGCTCTTCCAAAGGTCCTGAGTTCAAATCCCAGCAACCACATGGTGGCTCACAACCATCCGTAATGAGATCTGATGCCCTCTTCTGGTGTGTCTGAAGACAGCTACAGTGTACTCACATATAATAAATAAATATTTTTTTTTAAAAAAAAAAAGGAAATGATCCAGCTTTCAAGATGTCAGCCAACAGACTACAGTAATGCGATTTGTGAGGAAGGCATGCATATGGAGTGGAAGACTGCAAGGGGCCCAGAAGCAAAAATGATAAATAGCATCTGGTTTATCTGGTAAATAAGGCATTAGGATGACTAGGTAGACATGTAGAAAAAAAAATCATACCTCCATGGTGATGAATTTGAAATGCGCCAGACTGGAAGTAGCTCTAAACAGTTCATTATTTTTTATAACATAGAAGGAAGCTTTTACTTTCTTTAATATCTTGAAGCAGTAGAAAAGATTCACAAATTAGACTGTGAAGATAAACATTTCTTTATATCAAAGCTACTACAAGCAAAATCTAAAGTCAAGTTGAAGAAATTTAGAACTTAATGGAGATTGTGGACAGATTTGTTCACCATATGAGCAGTAAGGGGACTCGGCAATTCAAGGCTGTGGAGATAAACACACGATGTTGCTGGAAATAGAGATTGGATTCTGTGTTCTGCAAGTTGTCCTTTGACCTCCACATATGTGGTGTGGCTTGAGCCTTCATGCAAATACAAATAAATGCTATACATTAAAAAAAATAGAATGAAGAAATTACTGACTTGGAACAGTGTATGAAAACACTGGAAGGGAGGTACAGAATATGTGTTTTCCTACCGTCCAGTAGAAAGAAAGGACATTAAATGGTACTTATGTGCATATGCAGTGTCTTTGGAAAGGTTCACAAGGAAGCAATTGTCTTAAGTTGCTTGGGAGTGGGTTTGGGGCAAAGGGTCCCCATCCGTACTGTTTCAGTGTTGAGCCACCAAAACCAAACCAAAACAACACAAAGAGCTTAACAGCGAATCTCCACTTTATTCAGAAAGAAAAGCTAACTCCGATTTCTAGACTGGAACCTTTGAAGGGAATTTTATCCTGAGAACTATATTTTGTGAAGTGTATTTTATTGCTCATCCAAACAGCTGCCCAGAAGTGTACTGTCATCTCAAAATTGCAGCCATTTACCTATGGTCAAGCAACCCACTGCCTTTCAGTTTGTTTTTCCAAAGGGTCTTTTGACTACTTTGAGTTGATAACTGTATGAAGACAAAGAACTTAGACCACAAGAAAGTGGAGTTGTTTTTACAGCGCACAGCCGCAAACAGCTCTTTCAGGGGATGGTTTATTCCCAGTGTTTTGTGTGAGGCGGCCTTTTGGGAGGGACTTGCTCTTTATTCAGTCTCAAGTGAGAACCAGAACAAAGCAAAATGAACCTTCCCAAGAAAGCTCGAAACCCCCTCTGCGGCATTTTCTGCTCTGGCAGTAGCACAGTGGCTGTGAAAATACGCTCTTCCGCACTGATAGTGTTAGCATGCCCTCATCCCTAGGGCTGGTTCCTTATTGCCACTCAGAAGAAACTCAAGAGTGTGAGAACGTTTGCAGGAGAATTGTTAGCAATGCAAATGCCAGGTTGCCTCTGATAGGCAGTAAGCAAAATGTTCTGCCTGTTGGTATGACAAATGCAAGAGGAGGAAAAGCCTTTGCCAGTTCTGCGTAACTCTCGGTGGCCCTGGGATTGTTTTGTTCTGTGCTCATTACTCTTTATCTTCAGACTAGATTTTTCTATAGTTTTAGGTTATAGTGGTGTACCCCGGATGGTTTTCCTAACAATTAGCATCTGTAAATTGGTTTTCTTACTGGATTTGATTTTATGTTCTGAAAACAGCTGTAGCATAACATTCACAGCTCTTATTACTACAATACAAAGCTGCCAGTATTGAGTGTGTTAGACTAGGGTGAGCAGACATGAGTAGCCAGAGTCTGTGTCAGGTCAGTGTAGACGGAGGAAATACTAAGCCACGCTGGATCGGCACATGGTAGGTGCTAAAGAAGTATTTGTTCGGCCTGAAGAGGTGATTGGATGGTTAAGGACAATGGGGGTTTTTCAGAGGACCAGGGTTCAGTTCCCAGCGCCTTTTACAACTGTTCTCAACTCCAGCTTCCATGGGCCGCTCCGTTTCTGGGCTCCATGGGCGCCCATGTGAATGCATGCATCCAGGCACACAGATGAAGAGAAATCTTCAAAGACGTCTCTGGGTATTGACAAATGCTGACTAGAGCAGGGAGATTATGCCATGAACAGTGACCTCCAAGTCTTCCGAGAGCACTTGCTCCGTGTCACTTTGGTGTCACAGGTTTCTAAGCCCTGGTTTAGAAGTGTTACTGAGAGCACAGGCTCATGGGTGGGTTCACAAACACACACTCAGCATTGCTCAAGGCGTGTGCTAAGTTTATTTGTAGAAGGTGTCATTCTAAACCTGGGTGCCCACACGCTACGGCATGTGTGAACGTGAAAGGACGGCGTGCAGGAACTGAGTTGCTCCTTTACCATTTGGGTCCCAGGATTGAGCCTAGGCCGCCAGGCTGGGCAGCCTTTGTCCTCACTTGTCTTCTTTGTTGCTCCTAGAACTTACGTGTAAGAATATTATTGCAAATTCTTTTCATCAGGAGAAAATCACCTGTACTGTTTTTTGTTTTAAATTGTAGGACTGTAGTGAACTTACTCAAGGCAAGGAACATTTGTCCTGGACAATGAACTTAGAAAAAGCACCTAACAGATACAGGCCGTCGTTTCATCTTAAAGCAGGAGGATGTCTGTGCTGCAGTAGCAGCAGTCACCAGCCAGGCAGTCCTCTCTTACCTTTTGGTTTCAGTTAGCAGGGGTGGGGGGTGGAGGGATGTTCATGGAAACTTCAGAAACAGGCTGGGGGATGGCTTAGTAGGTAAAGGCACTCGCTGTGCAGGCTGACAACACAGAAGGCTGGAAGTGGTGGCCGGCTTCTGTAATTCAGAACTCCTGTAACAAGACAGGAGGTGGACAGGAGAAATGGCCAGACGCTCATGTGCAAAGAGCAGCAGAAGGAACAAGAGACCCTGTTCTTTCTAGTCCCATGCTAGACTCCTGAAAAGTTGTCTTCTGGCTTTCATATGCATGCTGCGGCACACATGATGCACATACATGCACACACACAGAGGAAATAAACGAATAAATGGTCTTAGGGAAAAAAAATCAAAGAGTCATACATTTTAAATAACTGTGATATTTTATAACTGTTGTATTTTATTGCTGCCAATCTCTCACTGTGCCTAATCTGTGTTAGACTTTATAGAGGTAGGTGTGTGTGTGTGTGTGTGTGTGTGTGCGCGCGCGTGCGTGTGTGTGTGTGTGTGTGTGTGTGTGTGTGTATGTGTGTGTGTGCGCGTGCATGTGAAAACACATTCTCCGAAAGGCGTCATGGTGTCAGGCATCCACAGGAAGTGTAGGGTGTCTTAGAATGAGTCCCTTGCAGATAAATTCTGCTTCGTTGTTCGGGCTTGTGCTATGCAGCCCCTTTGCTAGGGAGAACATGCAGAACATTGCCTCCCTGCTACCCAAGTGATGCTTTCCTTTTGAGCAGAAAATCCATACAGATTCCCTCTGGGGCCATGAGAAGGGCTGTTTTCCCTTGGTCACTGAGGCACGTGGGCAGTGTGAATAGACCCTCCTCCACAGTGCGTTCATCACTTACTGGTTTAGCTAACATTTGCTGTTCGAGTAAAGGTCCTGTACTGAATGTCACCTTCTCTGTTGAGGGGTAGATAGCGAGAGATTCAGATGTGTGAGGAAATGAGACTGGAATGCAGGCTGACGCTGCTCCTCTCTACACGCCTGCTGCGAAGACCAAGAAGCACCTTGCTCATCTGATAGATGGGCGTCCTTGGGGCCAGCTGCTCTGAGTGCAGTCTCCTGCCTGTTCCCTCTTTACACGAGTCATTTGATGAAATCAGAATTTACCCTTAGACATTTCAGGGTGGAAAGCAGCGATTCTTTTCACTTCTCTCTGTCTGTGCTCAAAGGACTTAGTTGGTATACCGTGATTATCTCTTGATGTTCCCATCACCTTAGATAGAGACACATGGAAGTCAGTTACAAAATTCACTGGACTTAATGATACCAACAGTTCTTTTTGAGCGATTTCTCAAAAACTACTCTGCCATTCAGCAGTAGAGGTAGGGTGCCTTAGGTGAGAAAGGAAAACTGGTGCCTGGGATGTACGTAGGAAGTTACGGGAGATGATTTGTAATAGATTAGAATGCAGGGAATTGACAGCCAAGAACCAGGATCAGTTTAGGTTTAAATAGTATGTTTTACTTTCAAAGGACATACTTGGTATGGTTTTCTTTAAGCTTGAAACATGTTTCCAGGTGATGTTTCTCTGGTTACAAAACTGTATCTTCAGTTCGTACCATGCAAGTAGCATGACAGAGAGAGTCGGGGATGTCTGGGCACAGAGAATTCTGCGTTTGTTCAGTTTCTTACGGAAGTTACATTCTATTTAAAATGAAATTGTCCCGGTTGTGTTTTCAGACACCCTGTACTGTGTTGCTTTTTATGATTTCTTTTCAAGTGTCAAGAATGGTAATAAAATAACTTTCTAGAGACAACAAAGAGACTTGGCAGCTGACAGGCGGCCCTGCTCAATCTGGTTAAGGAGCTGGGCATTTGGAGGTGGAGGATAATGGACAGTGAGTGAGGAGGAATGAGGAGGAATGGCTGGGTCTGTTGTTCACCGGGCAGCTGGAGTTGCCGTGAGGTCTTGTTTTGAGTGAATACAGACCTGGAGAGGTTGATGGCTCAAGCATAGAAATACTATTTTGACCTTTCTTATTTCCATTGAAATTCTGGGAACTTTTTCCTGTTTGCTTAAGAAATAGGGCAAGAAAGAAAGGATGCTTTTAGTTGGTAGTGTTTCTACTGAGGAAAACTTTTGTTTCTGCTAGGTTAAAATGTTCTTTTGCCAAAACAAAGTCTCCAACATTTGTGCTAACAGGTCTTCAGTTTGAGTAAATGTGTTGAGAGCAAGCACATAGCGGAAGCACATGGGGTGGGGGGGGGCGTGAGCTTCCCACCATAGGGCTAGGAACTGAGCTCAGGTCCTCTGCAAGAGGTCTTAACTGGCAAGGCAACTCTCCAGTCCCTAAAATACTGTTGTTTTTTTGTCGTTGCTTGTTTGTTTTTAACTCTAGGATGAAAATTCAGTGCTGGTAGAATGATTTTGCATTTAGATTTGGTATTGGGATTTTTGTGTGCTCAAAATGTCTCACATACAACTTAGATTCATGGGATCACTGTAAATGGCTTTCATTTTGTATTTTTAACAGTCAGTTACTGCAACTTGGAGAAATCTTAGGAAGAAACTTCTGCAGGCCAGTGGGCAGGTGTGAACGGTTTATCTATTTCACCTGAAGTGTGTTGCACACTCATTTGAAATGGCAAAGACTACTGTTGTGCACAGCACATTGTTACAGTTGGTCAGGACAGTAAATTATATTATGATTTGCATCTTGAGACGGGAGACATTTTTGTGTTTTTAAAGGATTTCCCGGAGATGGAGGAAATGCTTGGGTTGCTTGTGTTTTAAGCTACCTGTATAGGTGACAGTGATTAAAGAAAGCATAGTACTTCATCAGCTCTGTGATGAGAAAAATGAGCCCTTGCTCTGTAGTTCCACAGGCCAGGGTTTGAATTCTCATTCTAGCCTTTTAACTCCTTTGTACCCTTGAGGAAGTTACATATCTCCCCTGGGTCTCAGTTAACCTTAATTGAGATAATATATACCTGGAATTGAGGTGACTGTGTAGGTAGGTACTGTCACCCCCAGGACCCTAGAGGCTGTAGAACCCTTATAGGTGTGACTGGCTTTTAAGGACCAATGACCTAGAGCTGTGTCATTTGAGTATAGGCAAATACCCTGGACAGTGGTGCCTGACTGGATTTGCCTCATGGCTAGCTTTGGGCATGGGGGTTTTAGTGACATTCTTGTGCAGGCCCAAGGGAGAGCTTTCCTCAAAGCCACACTTTTTAGAGGGCAGTGGTAAGGATATAGCATCTGAGGCACTGTTGTCCGGCAATTGAACATGGCTGAAGATAGAATATACTAAGCCTCCTCTGCATTTGTTTATCTGTTGCATACTAATTAGGAATGCACTTTGATGCTTGGAAGTTGTGAAAAGCGTGCCTACCTCCTTTCTGAGTTGATGTCTGTCTCCAGGATGCTGTTTATTGAGAAGACTTGGGGAAGCACAGACCTCAGGGACCCTGGGCTTATCCCTGATGCATCCATGGACGGTTCTCTTCTGGCTTCTCAGTGATTTTCCTTTGCCGTCGTTCCTTGGCAAGTCTCCCCATTCTCTGTTTAAACAAGGATTAAAACATACTTCCTTTAGCTGCTCTGTGGCTGTGCTGCATGGGCGGGTGGCGATCATAAAGCCTTGCTGAGCAGGTGTGGGACAATGAATAGTCTTTAATTTCATTTTTTTTAATTTACATTTTTAACCTCTTTTGCAACAAATGGCGGGGCGCCTTGGCCACAGTGTTTTCAGTCCATAGTTAATGGTTTCTCCAGACCCCCCAGCTGCTTACCATGTGCACAGCTGACGAAACCAGAAGAGCCTTTCCAGTAAGGTGAGCTGGGCTGGCGATTGAGTGGGACAAAGGGCTTTGGTAGAAATAGGGCTTTGACAAAACGAACAAATGTAAGGCAGCTGGAAACTTGAGTGTTGCTAATCAGGAGTATGTTTCAGGCTCTGGAACTTTCCAAAACACGGGTGTATGTAAGAAAAAGGATCCCACAAGTAGTGGGTTAATAGACTCTCCTCTGCTACCCTCTCCCTCTGTGTTGGTTTACAAAAAGGGTTCTCATACCTTTGAACCATTTGCTTTCTCAGGGAACATTTCTGGCTTTCATTTTCCTGTCGAGGCACTTTGCCCTCGTTCTCCCTCCTGCCAAATGCCCACTGCCGGACCGGCTTGCTCATTTATGGCGGCAGGTCCCTTTCTCTTTACTTGCTAAATCAGATTCTTTTCAAGGGAGCATTTGGCTTGTGTTGAGTTCAAAGGGGCTTGTTCTGATTCTTGTGAATTTATTTCTCTGCTGTTGGTTGCGTGTGTCTGAAAGCAGCTTTTTAGAGAGGCTTGGCCATCTGCTTTCAGGGAAAATCTACTTTCCTCAAGTCAACAAATGGATAATACCAGTAACAAGATACAGTAAATACCACTGCCCCATCAAGCAGCTAGTGACACGAGTTCCCTGGTGACCTGACAGTCCAGTGTTGGTTCAGTCCATGGTCTCGTTTGTGTCCCAGACTAGAGATATCTATAATTATTTGAGAGAAAATAATAGGACATTTTAAGTACAGGATACAGGGAACAAGCATAAAATAGCTTTCCTGTTAAAAGTTACTTTGTAGGAAAGTACTGCTTGGAGTTAATTGAGTGGTTAGCAGTAGTCTGTAGTCTAGCATTGTAAGGCAAAAGCACTTAACACAGCAAATGCTTGTACAAATGTGTTTAAAATTAGTTAGAATTAATGACATGTCAAAGCCATCCTCTGAAAAGCAAAATAACCCACAGACCTGTCTCTTCCTTTCCCCTTGAAAGCTGGAACCATTTACACCCAGAACCTGGCTTGTTCCGGTGAGGTCTGCGGAAAAGGGCTAGGAACCTAGACTTCATGATCGCCCGAGTGCCCCTCAGGCAATTTACACTGAGGCCAGCACAAACATCTTAGGGATTCCAGGAGCAAATGCATGTGGAAACTGCATTCACATGTAGGAACAAAGTACCATGTGCAAGTCTAGGGACTCCCACTTCACATAGATTTAAGCCCATGTGTGTCTGTCTCCTCTATTCGTTCTGTGCAACTGTCAGAGGTTTACAGCAGGCCACAGATGTGTCTTGGTGAGGATATGGTGGGCCTTCTTTTATAGTCTTCTGCTAAGTTTGCATTAGCTTCAGTGTCCAAAAAGGGCGCAATGGTAGTTCGTGATGTAGGAACAAAGAAAGCAAGTCCTCTGGCTGGTTTGGGCGATCTCTATGGGAAAGTGCAGTTGATGACTTTTCCTGAGGGGCATCTGCGACTTAGGGCAGAGTGGAATTTTCCTTTCTCCCTGACTTAACTTGCTACAGTTTGCTCTCTGTTTCATTTTCTTCCTGTGACACCTTTCTCTAACTCCCAGCTGACTTCCTGGATCCAGTCTTCTTAACTCTGAGACATTCCACCTTCCCCAAAGTGTCTTCACAAACGAGTCTACTGTTAGGAGATGCTATCTTTTTTAGCCTCTTGGCCCTGTTTACTTCGAGTTCTCTATGTATTTTGACTAAGCATTTTTTTATATATCATACATTTCTTAATCCTTTATGCTTTTTATAAAGAGAAAAAGTTCAGAAACGATTTGACCGATACTGTGCTTACCCCTGCTCCCACAGCAAGTCAGAGAACAGCGCATGGGAGCCGACACTAGGAATGCATGTCTGCTTGTCTACGAAATGGCATGTGAGGCAGATGCATTCTTTAAAGTTTTTTTTCTGATCATAAGAGGATTTTTTTCCATAGGAAATGCTGATGCTATAGAAAATTGTGAAGAAACAGAAATCAGTTAATTTTGGTAGTATAGAAATCATCACTGTTTATAGTCTGGTAATGTGCATATGCACATGCCAAAGCACTTAGACACATATCACTGAGGATATCATGTAAGTGAAGCCCTACATCTTGTCAAACTGTTGACTAGCTTTTATTTTTTCACTCACACCAGGGCTTTCTTCCTTTGTCAGTGAATGTGATCTTGAAAATGGCTGAGCTGGTTCCACTTAAAGGGTGTTTCTCAGCACTCTGTAAAGATGTTTAGCTTACTTCACTCTTCTGAGTAATTCTATACTAAACATATTGACATAACCCTCTTGCCCCTTAATATTTTGGGTACAAGTTTTCATAAGTGAAATAACTTATATAATTTATTTTACATATAATTATATTTAAACTATAGCAGTACACTAAAATGTATAGTATAGTCAACTGTGTCAGTAGGTCAGATGCACTGGTCATCCAGATACATAGGACAAAGTGAGCTTGCCGCACTGACGAGTGCTGTGTGAGCATTTAAGTTCCTTCTTTTTGTATTCTTATCTCCCTTTCTCAATCTGCAGAGCAGTTGGCAAACAACTAACTTTGTTATATATAAGGTATAAAAGAAAAGCAACCTCTAATATAAAGTGTGTGAAATGTTCCATTACAAATGGGCTAGGAAAGTTCTTGGTTAGGTTTAGCCCAAGAAAGACTTGCTTTAATTTGAAGAATATTGTGTGGACATTCTGATAGATTGCTATTTTTGCTTCATAGTAGCATTTTACTGCCACGTGTGGAGTCGAGGCCATGAAGACCCAGAGAAAAGGCAAATTTGTCTGAGCTCCTTCAGGTTGTGGTCCCTTAGCTCAGGAACTAAGTGTTGATGCAGCACTGGCTCCTCCCATCCAACTGTCAGTCATCTACCTACTTGACGACCTACTTTGCGATGGTGTACCAGTTCTCCCTCAGTGCCCTCCTCTTCGTCCCTTTTCCCTCCCACGGAACTCCTTCTTCTCAATTCTTCTTCCTATTTTTAGGTGTTTCTACTTGTCTGTGGCCCACTGCACCTAATTAGGGTTGCCTGCATGAGCATAGGGTACGGGGGTTCTCTCTCTTCTTTGGATATGTTCTTGGGTTACCAGACCACATCCAGTGTGAGGAGTCAGCTCAGTGCTTGTGCCAGGACCCTGACTCTGCAGAAACAGAGTTCCCCAGCATCACTGGTCCTTCATTGTTGGCTGTTGGATTTGTGCCAATGCTTACGGAGTACTGGGAGCCCAAATCTGATTCCCAGTCCCTTTTCCCCACGTTCTAGGAACTCATTGGAGTGAAAACAAACAGTAGGTTCCAAAACCAAGATTATTGGCAACACATTGTGATGGAAGGGTTATCTGTTAATTATTCCTAGGGATCTGCAAAGGTTTCTGAAATGAAAGAAAAGTTGTTCTAGTAATAGCAAATACAAGGAGTTGGTTGGGCGTGTATCTTTAAGGAGGAGAGATAATTGGCCAGACAAGGTGGGCTGGAAAAGAGATTTTAGGGAATAAGTCTTGTGCAAGTATGGGGATGTGCAAATTACCTATCCTTTCCAAGAAAGACCATTCTGCACAGTTTCTGTAGAGGATATGCATATCACAGCATTGGAAGAGGGTGTGGTAAAGGCAGGCCAGGTTTTGGTGGGTCTTAGGTGCTGTGGTGAAGAGTTAGACGATCAAGTCTAGTCTGCTCTGGTCAAGATGATCCAGTGAAATCCTGCTGTGCTCACTTTGGAAATGGTAACGTCCTAGTTTTGAATAGAGACTGTGATAAACATGAGGACCAGAGGGCAGTTTGCTCCTCACGTGACTTACCCCATCAGCAGTGCTGTATCCAGGCTCGAACGGTGAGTAGAGAGAAGGCTGAATTTAGGGGCACCATTTCCTCGGACTGTAACTGCTCAGTGCTGAGGAGTCTCTCTGCAGATGCTCTACTGGAGGAGGGATTCCAGGTGGAAGAGGCAGTATAGACCTAAGACAGGACAGACAGCAGGATCTATAAGGACGGTCCTTGTGTGGAGCAGGAGGCCAGGTATACATTTATGCCCCTCCCCCATTCACATCTACACTCAGCTACGAATCTGTCAGGCTATCATCTTTGTATATTGAGTGAAGCTGTATCAGAGTTATAATTAAAATCAATGGGTTAATTGATGGAAGGAACACAGAGCTAGACATAAGCTGGTAGCTCAGTAAATACTAAATTGATTTCTTAAAACCCGACTTCAAAACAGAGTGGATTTCAAAAGTTGAAAAATGCTTGGTTAGAAATTCTCTGTTTCTTTTTGATGTGTCAGGGAATTGAGATTTCAAATCGCTCATTTATAAATTAAGGTATTTTATTCATTTGGCCTTTTAAGACAAGTTTTGTAACTAAGAGCAGGCCATGGGCTATACTGGTAAATGGAAATTTAAGTGTTATAAGGTAATTTATTGCTCTATTAATTGTTCAGATGAAGTAAAGAAAATTGCTTTCCTGGAGGAGAGTGGGTTGTTGATTTTGAATGTCTACATATTTTTTTGAGGGAAGTTGATTTAAGACACTCTAACTTGGTATATTTCTTGGAAATTAGAGTCCTGGAAAGGTTAGGTTTCTCACACATTTAACAGACTGGAATCATGGCTACAGTGTGACATTGGAGACAGAATAATGCTGGGCAGGGCGGAGGGTCAGTTTTGGCTTCCACTTTGTCTCTGCTCACTCCTCTGTGCCTGGGTGGACAGCCGGTCTCCCTCCATTGTGTTATGTCCGCCAAACCCCATGGCTAAGCTAAAAGTTCACTTAGTATACAACCTGCTTAGCAACACAGGACCCCATAGAATGCCTGCCCTTTACTCTGGTGACTGTGTGGTCTTGTAGGCTGTAGCTACTGCCAGAAGTACTGTGACAATACTTCTTCCCAAGGAAAGACAAAACCAGGAGGTATGGCTTCTGCTGAGGAGCTGCTGCATTCACCCCTCTGGAAAGCCAAAACATAGCTAAGTCAAGCACCCTTCAAAGTGAAGGGCCGTGGGTGACTTAAGTTGGTCACGTTTATCTTCCTCATTTGAGCAGTTACCCTCCACTACACTTAACTCCATTGACGTTACTAGTTTCTTTTGAGAATTGGATATTTTCATTCAAATGCCAGCTAAACCTTTTATGTAGCCTGTAATATGTTATGCAAATGGCAGTGCTGGTATCAGAAAGTTTTAGGGATATAGTGTAATGCTTAAAGTGGTATGGCTTAAGCAAGTTTAAAAATGAAGAGGGAAGTCTAGATTGCAAGTAAACTATTTTGAAACGTGTTTAAAGGACAAGGGAGGATGTAAATGAGTTATCTTTTAATTTTAATTTCTTCTACTTAATCAACTTTACTAAACTGTTGAACTGGAAAATTCTCTTAGGAGAATTGTAAACATAATACCAACGAGTTTATCCTTTGTAGAGTCTTAAAAACTATTTCCAGTGTACAAACTAGGGAACTGCATGTCAGGGAGACTGGAAACCAAGACTGTCTCACTAGTGAAGAGTAAAGGAGGCCTTGAGTTAAAACCAGTGTCTTCTGACTTACTGCCTCATTGTGGAGGCTGCCTGAGGGTTTTTTGTTGTATAAAAGAAACAAAGCTGTTCACTTTTGGATATTGATTTGTATGCAGTCTAAAAACGTTGTAATATTTCAAAATGTATCCCCTTCTAGAAGAATCCTTGTCTCTGTTGTCACACAGCTTCAGCATCATATAGAAAATGTATTTCAGACTATCAAAATAATTTTTCTTAACTATTTTGGATTCACCACTAACTAGTTTGATCTTAATCAAGTTTACCTCAAATGTTCTATCAGGATGTCAAGAAATGTCCTGGGCATTGGCAGTCAAGACTATAAGCCTTCATTTTTGGAGAAAAATGACAGTTTAGCTTTCTTGGTCTGTGGGTATTGTGGGCTCCTTCAGGACTATAACACAGGCAGTTCATCATCTAAGCTATTTTGAGGGGACTCCTAAAGGGGACACAGATGGCTCACCTGTTTAATTCACTAATACCTGTGGTCCAAATGTATGGTCGAAATTCTGCTACATTGAGGGAAAAGTGAGGGAGTTTGAGCACAGAAGGAAAATTAACCATTATTGTCATAAGTATGCCAGGCAGTTCCTACTGTCATTTAAGCCTCTGATCACCAAGCTGCAGCTCTGTAGGAGTGGAGATAATGACTCGTCTTGCTGCCTGTAACCGTGACACTCGTGAGTGAACTTGGATCCCGTTCCCTGTGGTTCTGGTTGTTGACTGGGTCCTTACTATGTCAGGCTTCTTGAGCAACCAGTCAGATCATGCTGTGCAGTGGGTGAGATTTTGGAGCTTGCAGCTTTAGGTTTGGATTGGAATTCTGAGAGTTACTACATTTTGATCTTGCCAAATAAATTTTTCTCTCAGAGCCTTGTTTTCTTCGTCTGGTAAATGGGAATCGTATTTATTTCAGCATTGCTTATGAAGTGTTCAATGCAGTGACTGGTTCAGTTAAGATGGCGTTCTTCACAAGGAAAGCAGCCATTGTGTGATAACATTTCCTAGAATCTTCTTCGAGTTAGAGGATAAACTGAATCTGTGAGCTAGTGCCACAAGAGAGCATGTTATGCGTCAAGGAAAGGTAACTGAACTTAGGGTTGAGTTGTAGGCTGTGGTACTGTAAAAACACACATGAAGACTAATATTGAATAATAGTTTGAAGATGGACATTCTGATGCATACCTGCAATCCCAACACCTGAGGGCAGAGGCAGGGGGATGACCACAAATTCAACACTGGCACGATCCAGTGTGCAGCCGTGTCTCAACAACAGTGTATTTTGATTATACATGTTGAGTTTATCTGGTATATTATTGGGTTGAGGAACTTACTGTCTCATGCCAGGTTCTTGTACACATGAAAATCTGCTTTGCCAGTGAACCCATCTCTAGCTGTTTGTTTGTTTGTTTGTTTGACCGGGGGGGGGGGGAAGATCCTTTTGTGTTCTAGATCTCTTCCCTTACTGAGTTGGTTGAGAGGTGTGAACAAGACTTTAAAGCATGTCTTTTGTGACTGAGGACCCAAATCTGGTAGCAAGGCCTTTAGAGCTGACTTGTAAGAGAAACTTGGATGCTGTCAGCATGTTTTAAGGGGTGGTGTTTTGTGGGCAATTTCAGCACCTTTGGACATTACTCGAAGAACGGAAAAACAAAACCTCTTGTGCTGTACAAGGTGATTGGTTCCTGACTCCTCCCCCAAATCTGAATGGACTCTTGGGACGCTCATGTGCCCTCTGAGGGTGAGGACTGAAGTGGCATGGTGTTTGGAGGGAGAAGAGTGCACAAGGGAGGAGCTCAGAAAGCTGGCCTCAAATGCCAGCTTGCTGTTTTGTGATGATGCCCTAAGCAGGGCTGCTCCCTGGGATAGCTTCGGTTTCTCCCGTCCTCAGGTGAGCCCCAGATTATGGAAGCACAGCATTGGCAATAGCTTTGTGTGACCTAAGCATGTGTGAGTGTCTTTGCTGAAGTGTCCACGGCGACGCTTCGTTCCACTGTTAAAGTCGTTTTGCTTCTGCTGGAGATGCGGCACCCTTGGGCTTCAGAGTTTTGGTTGTGAGCGGTTTTTCATACTGTGTGGGCTCCTTGCCGCTTCCTGGGCCTCAGTGTGTTATGGAGCTTACGTGCTGCATCATCGGGGTCTGAATAAGGATTATGTCTGCTCACTTCTCGGCTCTGCTTCCGAAGCTTTGCTTATGTTCCTGTGACATGATTTCAGACTCCATGTAATCATGCTTGCTTCCCCCCGCGACTCCAATTTCTCCTTGTCATTTTTAAAATGTGACCCTCAGAAAACCATACAGAACCCCACACAGGACAGACAGGAGTGCAAGGCACACTAAGCTTGCCTCAGAGCTGTAATTTCCTCTCAGAGCCCAAGTGTTATTTTTAAACAGACAGGATCTCTGTGTGTAGCTCTCCAGTGCTGCCTCATATATGTTCTCATGAACAGGGCCTCCTGTGGTAGACAGACAGCCCACGTTTTGAGCCCCTAAAGAGTATTTCATGTTTATCTTTCTCTTTGTGGGTTATGTTATATCTGTCAGTTGTTCTAGTCTGTGGAATATTTATGACCCTCTCTTCTGGGTATTATTAAGTCCCTCTGGTGGTCATCTCATTTTTCTTTCTTTCTTTCTTTCTTTCTTTCTTTCTTTCTTTCTTTCTTTCTTTCTTTCTTTCTCTCTCTCTCTCTCTCTCTCTCTCTCTCTCTCTCTCTCTCTCTCTCTCTCTCTTTCTTTCTTTCTAGAATACTCTTAATTAGTTCTTGGACAATTTTATATATGTAAACAATGCACCTTGATTATATGCACCCCAAACTCCCTCCAGGAACCCCAGCTTCTACTTCCCACTCCTATGGGTATCCCTAACATGTCCCCCTCACCCTTTTATGTCACCTCCTTTTGGTTGTTAATTCACTGAATCCAGTTTGTGCTGCCTGTTGGAACATTGCTTAGGCACGGTCTTGTGATGGTGAAGCCTTGTCAGGTCCAGGAGGCAGCAGTCCACAGCAGCTCCCCCACCCTCTGGCTCCTACACCCTTCCAGCCCATTTTCCACAGTGCCTCAGGGTCTTGGGGATGGCCTTAGCTAGAGATGTCTCCCTCAGGTCTGAGCATTCAGTAGACTCACTGACCAGTTAGAAGTCTGCGTTAATTGCTGACCACTGAGGGAGGAGCTCTGGCCAAGGCTGAGGGCAGCACCAGTCTATGCCACTTCCTCATTCTCACTAGTCACGCCCGTGAGTTCCTCCCAAGTGGGAAATGGAAATGCTTACTAGGGCGCAGTCTAATAGAAGCTCTGCGGCAAGCAGCTGGTGTCTTTGTACTGCTCTGTATGTGACTGGTGGAGGCCCTGACAGTGATTTTGGGTCTGTTACTGCATATTTTTACTAGGTTTATATGTCACTGTTTTGGTTTGAAGCTTTTAACTTAGTTTTCTGGTTGGTTGTGTTGGGTGTTTTGTTGTTGTTGTTTTGTTTTTTCTAGCCTGGAACTCACTCTGTAGACCAGGCTGGCCTCAAACTCAGAAATCTGCCTGCCTCTGCCTCTCAAGTGCTGGGATTAAGGGCATGAGCCACCACTGTCAGGCTTAACTTCATTTTCTAATGAATATATTTATTGTCTTATATCTTGCAAATTCTTTATTAGTTTTGACTTCTGGCTATATTAGGCTACTGGTAGGAGGGTCACCCTCATTGCCCTGTTTATTTAGCTTTTAGTTAGTGATTTCTTTTTTTTTTTCTCTAAAGATTTATTTATTTAATGTATATGAGTACACTGTAGTTGTCTTCAGACACACCAGAAGAGGGTGTCAGATCACATTGCAGATGGTTGTGAGCCACCATGTGGTTGCTGGGACTTGAACTCAGGACCTTTGGAAGAGCAGTCAATACTCTTAACCACCAGCCCTAGTTAGTGATTTCTACTCCCTTTTCTTTTTCTTTGTATTTAGTCTCCATGATTTCTAGTCCCAGAGTGCATGATATTAAATGTTAAAAAGGGGGATGGCTGAACCAACTACAGAGGAGGTCTAGAAAATTAAGAAACTTCCCAGTGCTTCCCACAGGAACCTCTACAAGCACATACCAAGGTTTTCCTAGAAGACTTAACCTGAGCGTTCAGTAGACTCGGTATGTTCAGCAGTCTGAGTATATTCTGGAGTCAGCTTCCTAAGGTGGCCTGTAGGAAGGCCTCTCAAGGTATTTGGAGTATGTTCTATGGTGAGAGAGGATCTTTGCGAAAACAGAAGTGATGTAGGTATTTCTGAGAAGGGTTTGAATTATGAGTAGAACTTAATTGAAAAGTAGCTGGTTAAAAAACATGTAGGAGGGTGATGCTGTATCAGAAACATTGGTGTCAGAGTCTGACTTGTAGCTAGAGCCTGCCACACCCTTCCTTCTAGCCTGCATTTCTTAATTCAAGTCCCATGTGTGTACCAGCAGAAGTTCATTAAAACCATCACTGCTCATCTATAGCATGGAGCCAAGTCCCATTTTCTCCTGCTGCTTCTCGTGATCTCCCTCTCTCTTCTCTGAGGGAACCTGTGTGCTTAAGCATGCATCCACACAAAGTACTCGCTCATACCCTCTGTCCTTTCCCTTCTTGGTGTGTGTGTGTGTTTGTATTTGTGTGTGTGTTCAAAAGCACACATCCACACGGAGCCCCCATTGTCTCTCTCCCTTCCACCTCTCTCTGCAGTGGTATACTTAGGAGAGTTATTTTCCAGATGGATCTATGAATTTTTGGATTTTAGCATATTTTTTGTTGCAATAGATTTAAAAAATTACAGCAAGATTTGGCTACATCACTTATTATAACTGGAATTTTACTTGATTTATATCTGTCTCATACAAAACTTTTATCATTTGAAAAATAAACTTGTAATGGATTTTATAGCATGGATTATAGTGATTTTATTTTTGTTTTTGTTTTTCCACTTAGAAGGTATAGGAAATATTTATCCAGAGGCTCTCCAAATGAAGGTGTTTTAAATGAGGTCTCTTTCCCCCCAACACTCCCCCAGAACAGGGTTCTCTGTAGTTTCTGACTTGTTATACTCTTCAATCATAGATGGAGCTTAGAATTCTAGTGGTGTTCAGCTTTGTTAGGTACATTAACTTTACACCTTAAAGGTTCAGTCTCTAGTCAGATCGGATGTAGGAACTCAGTTATTATTCCTATAGCCGCCATTACTGAGTCTCATGTGCAGATTGAGTATTTGCCTTATAGGAAATAATGTATAATTTATATTTTAATGTATGTGCAGTTGAGCCTTATAACTAATTGAGAAAATAACTATTTTTTACATATGGAGTAATTGTGGGGCAGCAGCCAGTCAGTAGTGATTTGCTCATAAGCCATGAGGTAGGCCCTGCAGATAATAGAAGGCAACAAATGAAAGAAAAATCTATCTTTATGATACACTTGTAGGTCGTATGGGGGAAGTGCATGTTTGTGACTCTTGACTCTATGAAATTCAGGAAATAAATAATGCACTGAATCATGCCAACCACAGTGTACTGTTTGCGGATCGTGGAACTTGCCACATTTATACAGGTGACTTAGAACAAACCAAGATTTCCGACATAACTGAGGACACGCCTTTGATACCTCACTTAGATTGGTAACTCTTTCTAGAACTTAAATAATTTTGAAACTATTAGTGGAACAGTTGAGACAGACATTTAAGATTGAATAATTAGTTCTTTATCCACAGCTTTAACATTATTCAAACCTAGATGGGGGTGGGGCCGAGCATTCAGAATCCTTTTGGGTTGCTAAAAGCCATGCTGTTTCAAAAATAATACCAGATTATAAAAAAAAAAAAAAGATGTGCAGTTTCTAAGCTGCATAGCCTGTGATCAGTTCTTTCCTGGGGTACAGAGCAGAGAGCCCTTGTAAACAGGAAAATGTGAATCCCCAAGAAGCCAGCAGCCTTAGCGTTTCACAGACCAGTGAGTGAAATTACTCCCAGCCCTGCGGGTCCTTTGTCTCTTGCATGTGTACTTCATCACACAGAGATCAGGGGAGACAGAGCCAGCGAGCAGAAAACTTGTCTCAAGTGTTAGAAAGTAGACTTGGGGGCTGGGGAGATGTCACTGGTTAAGAGCACTGGCTACTCTTCCGGGAGACCTGAGTTTAACTCCCAGCACGCACATGCCGGACAGCTCACAACACTCTGTAACTCTCGTTCCAGGGCTTCTGACCCCTCACACTGACATTCATCCAGGCAAAACACGAATGTACATTAAAAAAATATATATATAAAAAATTTAATTAGAAAAAGCAGACTTGGGAAAGAAAAATCTTGTGAATAAAGCCAGAAGTGATAACATCCATGCAAACAAGATTCTGGAATTATAAAAACGTGTGCATGCTTAGGTTAAAAAACAAAAACAAAACTGTTTTGGCTAGTGTAGATTTTTGTCATGATGCTGAGTTCTTAGTTTGCAGTCTTGTGAGCTTCTGGATAATTGATATTGTCAGTGAGGAAATTAAATTATGCAGACGTTCAGTCCCTGAAGTATGATTTCAAGTCTCTTTCCCTGGATAGTCTAACTGTAGTCTTGTCGTCTGGGAGGTAAAATTAGGTGACCTTTTCCTGTTCACTTTAACAGCTACCCTTGGAGGATTAAAGTGGGTTTTGTTGTTGTTCGTTTTATTATTTTTTAATGCTACAGGAAAATTTTGTGTTCCCATTGAGACAGATGGAAACCTTGGCAGTGCTAGCATGCCCTCCTCGTGTCTCTAGATCCTCTCACCTGTGGCTGCTGTCTTGCAAAAGGAATGCATGTCCCCTTTGTCTTCGCGGTCCACGTTCTTTGATAGTCCACAAGCCTTCCTGTAAAGCATGGCACATGGGCTGTTGATAGTGCTGTTCTCTTGAGTAGCGCTGTGTGTGTGTGTGTGTGTGTGTGTGTGTGTGTGTGTGTGTACAGAGAGGACAGAGAGCGAGTGAATGAATGAATCCAGGACAGGAGCTCTACTGTCACCTCTTGCTGAGCTTGCACCCCTCACAGTTCCATCCCCGTGTGTTTTTCAGATCATGTCTTAGCATCTCATTCACCTAGGCAGGGCTACCTCTTGCCTGAATCCGTCCCAGGACCTCAGTTGTAAAAGTTTCAATTAGGCTGAGTCCTATGGTAATGATCGGTGCTTGACTCATGCAGGTGATTTTGAGGCTCAGATTTGAGAACTGCTGGTTAGGTGCCTTTTCCTAAACTTTGGAGTCTGGTCTTAAGTCAGAGGAGTCAATACCAGTAGGTAAAGTGGTGAGACTGAAAGGACCACAGGAACAGGGGTCCTGGAAATGACAGCTGTTGCTTTGTGTTCAATAGTATTCGCCCAGTTGTGGTTGGTTTCTGTAATATCCTATTTACAATGTGTTAGCTTTTGTCCTCTTTATATTTATTATAATTTGTGATTGACAAGAACCTATGTTTTAAGGTATTATAAACTGATTAGTCCTCAAAGAGGAAGAAGATGATGATGATAAATAAAAAGATATGCTGTAGATACCAAAGTGGATATTTAAAAATCAGTAAGGCTCTGTATTCTTGTTTATATGTGTCATCTGGTACAGCATCTCCTCAGTTTCTTGGATCTTTGCATTAATAGAAACCACGTAAACACATACGTGGCATTTCTCTTTTATGTTCTGTTCTACCTCCACCACTTCCCTAGCCATGGGAGGCCCGGGATGGCCAAGGAGGTGGCATCTCAGCTGTGACTTTATAAGACGGGAGAGCCTCTTTAAGTTCAGAGACTGGTGTTTTCTGTTGTTGGGAGAGCAGTGTAAACGAAGAACCTGAGAGCAAAGTCAAAAGCCTGTTCAGAAAGAGCAGGCCTCCAGGCCATGGGGCCACAGTGTAGGCCAGGAAGCCCGAGAAGAGAGCAGGTTAAGCTTTACACTAATGTCTGTCAGGACTTCAGTCTGTGTCATAGTTTATAGGAAAACGTGTTTAGTGTTTAAAGGTGGTGCTTTGTAAATGTGAGATTGCCATCTCTTGCTTAAAAGAGTAAAGTCTTTTGAGTCCTGGTTTAGAACTTTAAAATATGCCAGTGTATGTTATTCACCTCATACAAGGAAGCTACTTTCAGTGGTTTTCTTTTGACATCTGTGCCCCTTTGAGATCTGGTCATTGGGAGTCCTGTGAAATACAAATGATAGCCTAGTCATTCAAAACCGAATGCCTTTAGGGCCTTCTGCATCTTCGTGTGTTTGAGGCATCTTGCCTTGGCAGAATTCCTTCCTATCCCTGCCTGCTCTTATCTCAACACTCGAGTACTTAGAAGGCATGGCACTGGGCTGTACTGTAGGGAACACCTTCCTGACTTAGGAGTTCATATTCAAAACAGTAGTCTGCTCTTCTCAGCAGCCGATTGACATTGTCTATACTGTCTTTTAACATCTGCTTAAAGTTCAGAACACATGTGTACTCAGTTGTACATATGCTTATGCTATCTACTGTTTGTCAATATGATGTTTTACGTAAGTGTGGGAGTAAGAGCTTCAGAGGGACCTAGCATTGTAATTACTAAGTGATGTCAAAAGAACGGGGAATTAGTTGACAGGACTAGTTCATCCTCATTCCTTATTTATTTAAAAAAAAGTTTAGATTTATATATTGTGTGTGTTTGTGTGTTTTGTATGAATGTATGTTATGTGTTCCACCTATATGCCTGGGGCCTGTAGAGCCAGGAGAGGGCACTGGGTCCTCTAGAATCGGACTTATGGACGGATGTGCGCTGCCATGTGGGTTCTGGAAATTGAAATGGGTTCAGTGCAAGAGCAGGAAGTCCTCTTATCTGCTGAGCCATCTCTCCAGTTACTCCATTATTTTTTCCTCTTTAAAAAATATCCCTAAAGAATATATTGAAAGGCATAGTATGCATCTTAGCTAAGGATTTTATTGCTTTGACACCATTACCACAGCAACTCTTATAAAGGAAAACATTGAATTGGGGCTGGCTTACAGTTCAGAGGTTTAGTCCAGTATTGTCACGGTGGGAAGCATGGTGGCATGCAGGCTGGAGAAGTAGCTGAGAGCTCTACATCCAGATCAGATCCTCAGTCAGCAGGAAGAGAGAGAGCCACCAGGGTTTGACTTGAACTTCTGAAATCTCTGAGCCCACCCCTGTGACACACTTCCTCCAACAAGGCCATGCCTACTCTAACAGGGCCTCTCCTTCAGTAATGTCACTCATTATGAGTTTGTGGGGGCCATTTCACTTACACCACCCCAGTATGACATGACGGCTCAGCAGGAGAAGACAGTTGCCACCAAGTCTAATGGCTTGGGTTGGATCCCCAGGACCCACATGCTAGAAGGGGAAAACCAGTTCTCTGAGGTTGTCTTCTGACCTATACATGCATGTCCTAGTACACGTTGTGCACACACACATATATGAAAAAGTTTTGAAGATTTATTCATGTCTTTTATGTGTATATGTATGCGCCTACGTATTTGTAAGTGTACCATGTATATCTAGGTACCTGGAAGGTCAGCAGAGCATGGTGTCAGATGCCCTGGAACTGGCATTCTAGGCAGTTGTCAGCCTGTATTGTGGGTACTAAGAACCTGGATCCGCAAGAGCTCCGGTGCGCTTAGCCACCTCTTCAGCCTGTTAAAAAACAAAAACAAAATAAAAATAAAAAATTTTAAGTAAAGCAACTACAAAGTAGTAAGATTGAAAGACCAATAGAAACTTGAGTGAAGGGCATGATGGGATAGTGTACAAAGAGACAAACTGCTCTTAAAAGGTAAAAATGCCCAGCTTCGTAGTATGAACAGTATGTATTAAAGGACTGAAATCCGTTTTTGCAAAAATAAAAGAATCTTGGTAACAGTGGCTGAGCAAAGGGTCTGCAGCGATGTGACACAAAAGGAAATGTGACACATTACACAATGCAGAGCTCAAGAAAATGTACATCTTCAGGTAGTGAGAGGCTGCTAGACAGACAGCCTCTGTGAAGGAGGTGTGGTGCACACACTCCACATCCAGTGCAGGTGTTGGCTCAGATCTTGTAATCCCCCATGTAGGTGTTTTCATTAGACTGTCTGCTGTAGTCCAGGCTGACCTTAAACTTCCTATCCAGCTATGGAGTTAATCCCTAGTGAGAACCATGTGCCAGAGATAGGGTCGGGGTAGATATTCTGCCACTGTATATCCTTTGCTCTCTAGTGTCAACTATTTGAAGCTACTCTATAAAAAAACGTTTCTAAAAGCATAAATTATGAAGGGTCTTGAGAGCATTAGACTATTTAGTGCTGCAGTGTAGCTCAGGGATAGAGTCCCCATGCATATAGCATGTGCTCAAGGTTCAGTCGTCAGTACTATCATCATAGAAGAAAGGCTTAAGAATTAATAAAATATTTCCATGCTTAAAAATTAACGTTATTTTCAGAAGCGAAATTTGGGTGTTTAGGTAGTGGGGAGCATATGTGTTTAATTAAATTCCTTCTTCAGCAGTATTAAAAGTCAATCAGTTGTGATTTGGTGAGGATATATTAAGGACTCATGAGAAAACTGAGTTGCAAGGAATGTTTTGGGCCCAGAAAAGAAGGGGTTAAAGGTGAGATGCAGGTAAGAAAGGGTTAAGGGCATTATGCAAGCTGTTAAGTAAAAAGGAAGTGCATTACAAAATGCTGAGCTCAGGAGTCTGGCTGCCAGCCAAGCCTTTGCTTCCCTCACTACAGCTGAGGGCTTTCGAAGCTTCCCACCACTGGGTTTGTCTGAACTGTTTAGGAATGCGGCCGCGGTCGCCAGCTGACGTCAGCGCCACTGGTTCAGCCCCGGGCCAGAGCAGTGCTCAGACTCCCTTGCTGGAGTGGGCGTGGCGGGGCCGGGCCGGGCGGGACCTTTACGTGATTGACAACGAGTGGGTGGGAGAGGGTTACAGAAACCTTGCGGGTAGGGAGTAGGTTTGGAGTTTTTGATACTAAGATTATCAGTAATGATACTTTGTAGTAAGGGCAACGACTTTCATTTTTGTAAATTCTGTACTGCTTCTATTTAATAATGTTAAACAAAACCAACTATAACTTACACATTTACTTGCGAATTTCAGACTTTATTTCCCCTCTTTTTTGAGAAAGGAAGAGACTGTAAAGTCCTGCTGATTTTTTCAAATGGGGGAACAGAAAAGTGATTTTTACAGGATACTGTGGTCCTTGACTTTTGTTACTAAAATTCATTTTCATTTTTGACTTGGCACAGGAAGGAAATCTAAGAAGTCCTCATGCTGTATTGTAAAGCAAAGATCAAAAAGTAGAGAAATATAAGTGGAAAAGAGCCAAATTCGAATGTCTGCATGAAAACCATCCTGGACATGATAACTCTGGGTTATTGAGGCCGACACGTTAGCCTTTGATGAAAAATGTTGGCTTTAACCATGATGGCGTCTTATTAGGCTTAGAGCTGTTTTTCTCTTATTCTGTCCCTTTTCTGTGATGGTTAACTTCGCCATTCACATTTGTTTTTCTTGACTTAATTAGCTGAGAGTTTTGTCTTCTAGCTCTTAGTTAATGTGGGTGAGAATCACAAATAAATTTATTAGTTATTTTTGTGTGTGGTATGTTTAGGCAATGAGAAGTGGGGGGAGTGGGCATGGGGCAGTCCTGTTGGAGGCTGAGAAAAGAGGGGGGTCACTGAACTTCCTGGAAAACTTAAGGAACTTGACTAGGTCAACAAAGAAAGGCTTCTTTGATTGGCTACTTAAGTTACCTTGTGCTGTTCATTTTAATTGACTGGCTTTTAGTAACTTTACTGTTTCAGGTGCCCCTGCTTTATAACAGTGGTAGGATTAAGAAACATCTTCTGGAGCTAGAGAGAGATGGCTCAGCAGTCTAGAACACTGACTGCTCTTCCAGAGGTCCTGAGTTCAATTCCCAGCAACCACATGGTGGCTCACAACCATCTGTAACGGGATCTGATGCCCTCTTCTGGTGCGTCTGAAGACAGCTACTACGGTGTTACTCAGATACATAAGTAAATAAATAATTCTTCAAAACAAAACAAAACAAAACACTTCTGTGTGCTCTTGATCACTCCATGAGGCGTCGTGGCGCCCACTCACCCTGAGAGTCATTAGGGTTCAGTTATGTGAAGGAAGCTCAGAGACTAAGAAGAAATACACCGCAAAAACTCAGGCTTTGTTTTGGCAGAGGCAAAATGGTCAGTCATAAATTACCCAAGGGCTGATGTGGTCAGTACTAAACTGACACAATTTAAGAGTGTTCTGACTTTTTATAGTAGTATTGTAATAATTGGAGTCTTTTCTTTTCAAAATGTGTGTGTTTTATGGCAATATTTAGAATGAAAACATGCACTTGTATGTAGCAATGCAAGATGAGAATTGTGATTGGCCATAATAGTTTCTGGATCCCTTTTCTGCATAAAGATCACAGTTGAAGATGGCATTACTAGTTTTTTAAAAGCCCATCTTTTGGTATTGGCTTTGGATCAGTTAGGGTTATGTGGATGTTACATTCTTTAAAACTTTTTTTTTTTTTAAAAAAACTGAGACCATGAGGACAAAAGGCTTCATAAAGTATTCACCAGTGAAAGGTAATGAGAGCTTCAGTTATCCAAGATACCTTATCAGGGCTTGGGATACCAGCAATTGGATTTTTCTGTCAAAACAAAGTCCCAGATCATTGTCTATGTACATTTGTCATAGAGGTCGGGTGGGTAGATGAAGTGTGGTGGTCCTAGGAATCACTAGAGACAAAAGAGGCCAGATGGAGATAAGATGTCTGCAAAGGAGACTGTAGAACAAAAGGCTTTCATAGGATGCTCGAGTAACCAAATTCTGCAAAGGAATAAAGAGGAAGGATGCAGAAGTAGTAAGTTACCATAGTGCTATTTTCCTCCTAACAACCTGTTTAGTCAAAACAATGTGCCCTGTGTCATGATAGGGATTTCCCTACCCAGTTATTGGTCAGGGTTCTCTAGAGGAACAGGATCAGTTGACTGGATATATTATTGCAAATAGGCTGGTTAGAATGACCTACAACATATGTGCTTGGTAATCCAACAGTGATAAGCTGCACACTGGAAAAACTGAGAAGAGGATAGCTGAACAGTCCATGAGGCTAGGTAGTTAAGTAGTCCCAATCTAGTACTGAAGGCCTGCAGGATTTCTGGAGAACCACGGACCTTCAGTCCCTGTTGGAAGTCTGAATAACTGGATTCTGATGTCAGGGAAGGATGGTGGCGGCAGTGACAGATACGATAGAGTAGATTCACGTACCATCAGGGGCAAAGACAGAGAGGCACAGAAGCTCTGTTTCCCCCAAAGACCTCTTTATATATGGGTTATGTGGGGAAGGTACCTTCCAGTGTGGGAAGGGGGTATCTCCCCTCAGTTAATTCTTCTAACAAGTACCCTCACAAACCCACCTAGAGGCGGTGTGTTTCTTAACTGATCCCAGATCCAATCCAGTTGACCACCAGCATGACCACACCCACTGTTGAAGACTCAACAGTCTTCATGGACCTTTATAGCTTCTCCCTGGAAACCATGAGGCCTCTTGAATATTTTAATAAGAACTTTAGAAATTCCAGTAGTAGTTTCCAGGAGCCCTTGCATCAGATACCTGGCTGCTTTTGATCTTCCTCCTAGCTGAGATTGGATGCCTGTCACAGCTTATACAACTCTGATTCCTAGGGGTGGGATAGCGGTCTTCTCATGGATTCTCTCAGAAGTGACGAGTGACTAGCACATGAAGGTTTTTGGGCAAGTGATTAGGACCTCATTGCTCATGAGATATAAATCATACATTTGATTCTTTGGGAGTGATTTAGTGAAAGCTCCCCCCCCCCAGGACTCCAGTAGCCTATATACCTCAGCCAGCTGCCTTGTCAGCTCTTGTATGTGTATGCATGTATATATTCTGACAGGCCTGACTTTTATGTAAGTGCTGGGGTCTGAACTCAGGTTCTCTTGCTTATTCAGCAAGCGCTCTTACCTACTGAGCCTCCTCTCCAGACTCTATTTATTTACTTAATTTTTTTTTTTTCAGTTCTATTTCAAGGCAGGATCTCGCTATGATAGATAGCCCCAGAATGCTCTAAAATTTGAAGTCTTCATGCCTTGCTTCCTCAGCCTTGGGGGTTATAGGCATGTGCCAACATGCTCCGCTAGGACTTTGATTTTGAAATGCTGTAGATGCGTGGATATCTTTTCTCTATTCATAAAGTAATGGTATACATTTTGGAGAATGAGTTGACTGAAGCAGATCATGCATAATTGGTTCTGCTACATAAACTAGTATGTGCATGCATGTGTGTATGTGTAAAGAAATAGAGCAATTAATTGCAATTAGGAAGCTACCAAAAAAAAAAAAAACCTGCAATGATGGGACTGTCACAAAATGGAAGGTTCAGAATTGGAAGACACTTGAATAATTTAAGCACACCATCAATATATAAAGGAGTAAGCTGTGGCAGTGCAGAGTTAAATCACTTTCAGAGCTTTAAATATCTAATGGGTGAAGAATCAGAACCAAGAATGTGGGCGTGTGGTCATGTCCAGTCCTATTCTTAGCACTAGTGAGGTGCTTGGAAGGTGGACTCTTAACTAGACTAAAGCAATAGGAAGCGGCATCTGCTTTTGTTCATGGAATTCCTCAAACCTCCCTAAGGAGTTCTGAAAGGCTTAATAATATTAACCCGAAGAAGAATTTGCTATAAAACCCTATCATTTTTATTTAAGTGAAATCTAGTGACTTGCCAGGTGAAAGTAGGGAGAAGACAGAAACATACCAGAGTAGCATTTGGTGTGGACTTGCTGCCCTAGAGATGGAAAAGAGGGTGTGGCTTTGAAGACACTGCCTTGAATGCCTTAAAGCATAGACACAGTGTTGACTAATTCTCTAAGAGCAGTCTGCCCTTTACATCGCTCAGCCTGGGTCCGTTATTGTTTGGAGGTACTTCCCATGCAGAGTGAATTTTCTACAAAGAAATCCACTGTTGCTGTGGGATGGAATCGACTTTTCCCTTTGGAGATGATCCTGTCAGCAGGAGGTCTTGGCTTCAGCAGTCAGTCATTGGCTTTAGCCGCCCAGAGGAGTTTACAAAGATCACAAGATAACTGCACTGTTATCTTGCTGGTTGTGTTACTCTGATGGTATCACAGCCACGCCAGTTCCATGAGCCTCCCGAGTAAACCAGTGTGCTGTGTCTGGATTCACCATTAAGTTGATGCTCAGGTTTGTTTGTTTTTATTTTTCTTTTTTGTTTTTGTTTTTTTGTGCTCACAGATTCATTGCAACATTTAGATGTTGAGATTAAGGTTGGCTTCCAGGTATAGAATTGTGTTACCCAGCAAAATAAGCACTTAGCTACCTGTGATTATTTCAATTTAAACTAATTCTTTTAAATAACATTAAACATTTGGATCCTTAATTTTGCATTTCACATGGCTAATGTATTGAATAGTGCAAGTATGGGACATTCAGCATTGGAGAGAGAGATGCCAACTAGACAAGACTTATCTAGAATCACATTCCTTCTCCATCAATGCAAGTCTCCAATTGACTTTTGTTCTGACTGATAATGAAGTGATCTAGGCTGGTGTTAGATGAACAACTGGGTTAGAGGTAGCCGTGATTTTATTAAATGGAGGAGTTTGGAGATCAGTCTGAGGTTGAGGCCTGATTCTACCGCTTATACCAAATATAGATTTGACTTTATTCTTTGTCTTTTCATTTTAGTTTTTTCATTTGTAAAATAATAAAAATAATAAAAGATTGGTGTGCTAAATTATGAAATGCCTTGTTTATTTGTTTATATAGGTTTTTCGAGTTAGGGTTTCTTTGTGTAGTCTTGGCTGTCGTGGAACTAGCCCTGAAGAGCAGGCTTTGAATTCGCAGAGATCCTCCTGCCTCTGCCTTCCAAGTGCTGTGATTAAAGGCGTGTGCCATCACTTTGCTAACTACAGGCTGCATAGAAAATGCTTTAAAAGCTGTATTCTCTGTGGCCATTGAAGAAACTATAGGCACCAGTAACAGTAGCAGTAACTTGAAAACTATTTCACCTTTGCTTGGAAGGCGTCATCCTGTACAAATTGTTAAAAGAGAATTGGAAAATGCTAAGCAAAAATGCTAGCATGCTTTGGAGAATAGTCAGATGACAGTATGAGACTGAGTTAGAGATGATGTTAAATAAGCTTAGCTACTTGGGTTATATCTGAAACATTTAATGATGTGATAGATTTACCCTTTATTCCGAGACCACTAATTGCCACAGAAGGAAAGATGGATCACCCACACAATGAAACTTTAAACTAGTCTACACCAGGATGTCTAGCTGATTTATCAAGCTCAGTAGCTTTCTCTTGGTCTGCCTTGGGACTCACTATGTAGCGGTGACACAGTCACAGTGGCTATCCTAGATCCCTGTGATATATAGCCCCTGAGATGAACATAAGCGAGCGCCCGATGCAGCCTCTGGTTGGCGGAGAGTGTCGGCAGCCCTGCATTCCCTTGTCTCTAGTGCTTGCCTAGGTTGTCAGGCTGTGGATTGTGATTGCAGACACATGGTTAAAACTGAATGTAGATGCAGCAAACCACTCCTACAGGGAATGTCCTCTTACCCCCTCTCCACAACAGAGCTACCTCACCGGTCCTGAGCAGGGTTTTCTTTTCTTGTTTAGTTGGTTTTTGTTTTTAAATCAATTTCTTATCTCCTCCCATTCAAATCCTCTTTCACCAATGTTAATGGCCAGGCAGATTTTGAAGGTGCCAGGGTTCCTGTGAATGCAGTTCTTGAAAGACAAGGATTGCTAAGAAGAATGGAGGTTAAAACTTGATGTGCAGTGACACACGTGGGATGTGTGATAGGATGAGATGAATTTCGGCTTTCTAAAAATGAAAGGACCCGCTTAAGTATTTGAGCTAAGGCTTGCCGAGCATTTCCCATTGATGACTTCATACTGATAATGTATAAGGAAGGATGCTTTATTGGCTTTCTTTTATCTTTTTTTTTTTAAATAACTAACTCTCTGAGAATTGTCATTGTATTTATTGAGAACCTAAGGCAACACCAGGAAAAAAATACCACAGAAGAGACCAACTCCTTGATCTCTTCAAGCCAGGGCTGAGACCAGGGCTATGCCTGAGGAGAGTAGATGCTGATAAAAGACAATTTAGGCCAGTGGTTCTCAACCTATGTGATTGAACAGCCCTTTCACAGGAGTCACATATCAAATATTTACATTACGATTCACATCAGCAGCAAAATTGCAGTTATGTAGTAGCAATAAAAACATTTTTATGGTTGGGGGGTCACCACGACATTAAGAACTGTTTTAAAGGATCATGGCATTAGGAAAAGCCCTAGGCTCTCCCCCCAGGTATTTAAAGGCTTTCTGTTGTTTACTGCACTAAGTTTGTGGCTCCTCAGGATGCTGCTTCCTTCACTGCTGGCCTGGTGCCAGTCCATAGCCCACCCATGCAGGAGAGTCACTCTTGTTTGGGAGACAGTATGATATCGTGGTTCTCAAGGTTGGAGAGGTGGCTCAGGAGTTGGAGCTCATATTGCTCTTGCAGAAGACTTGGGCGTGGCTCCCATGTTGAGTGGGTCACAACCATCTGTGACTCCAGTTCCAGGACATCCAATGCCTTTGGTTACTGTAGGTCCCTGCATTCTGGCATGTGACCCCTCTCTCCCAGTACAGATTGTAATATCAATAATGTTAGAATTTGTATCTTATTTTTTACACCATTACTTAATGTTGACATTCTAGTTACCAAATTAGGTGCCAAAATCTTGAAGTAAGTGTGAGTAAGTGTGTATGTGTGTGTGTGTGTGTGTGTGTGTGTGTGTGTGTGTGTGTGTGTTGTGTAAGGGTTATACTTATTTTTTTTTAAAGATTCATTTGTGGGTCGAATTGTACCACAGCACGTTACAGAGGTCAGAGGGCAACTTGCAGGAGTTGGTTCCCTCCTTCCACCATGTGGGCTCCCATTATCAAACCCAGGTTGACAAACTTGGTGCAGGCACCTTTACCTTCAGAGCTGTCTCACCATCCCTATATATTTTTTAAGTTGTAATCATTTCAAGCTTACAGAAGTCGTGAGATTGAAAATACTGTGGGCATCTTACTCTCAACATTGATTTTGCCCAGGATGAACACCCAACAGACACACCTAAAACACCCAAACATTTAAAAATTTTTTTAGAACACATATTCTCTAGGAATTTTCTCTTCAAAGAACATCTGTCATCTTCAGTAGATTTAACATGGACAAGTTTTGAATAATCTGCTGCGGTCTTTCCATTTTTGTCGGTTGGTCCAGTAATACTCTTTACAAAGGTCTTTCCACACTCAGTGCAGTTGCTGCTTGAGGTCGAGCATTGCATCTGGGGCTCACATCCCTTTAGCCTCCTTATTTTGGAGTATTTCCAGACTTGTACCCATTGTGACAGTTAGCATTTGAAAGAATAGAATACTTACCCTTTTAAATGGAATGTTCCTTACTCAGGTTTTGGATGGTATTTTCTTCTGGTTAGGTTAAGGTTGCATTTTCCTTACCTAATGCTATGTCAGTAATATATCCTTTCCAAAGCATCACAGTTGATGAATAAGAAGTCTGTCTGCCCCTTGATGGTAGTGCTAATTGTAATCATTAGTCAAAATGTTTTCCAATTGCTTCACTAATTAGCTATTATTTTTTTTTTCTCTTGGAACTAATAAGGGATCTATGTGGGGATATCTGAGCCACAGAAACCTTGTGCCTCATCAGGATTTCCCTCCAGACTTGAACTCCATTGGGGATCATGTCCAGTCTCATTTTTACTAAAATGGTTGCAAAACAATTAAACCGACTACTTCTAGATTTTGTTTTATATATATACTACTGGTTTTGATTTTACCCATCAAACATTGGGTTTTAATAAAATTCTTACAAATCCTCAAACATATTTAAATGTTTTTTAAAACTTCATCCATAAAAGTACCCATCCCTTAATTCATGTTGAAAACCCCCTACCCAACAGGTGGCTTCCTTTGTTCCTCCGTAACATGACCCTGGCTCCTTGACACATTAACTGCTGGATTTCAGCATTTAATTGTATGCGTTGGGTGTGGAGATCATGGAGGACTTTATGTCTAGTGAGCAGTACCTAAGGGAGCTATCATTTATTCAGAGGTGTCTTTTTAGTTGGAGAGAAGACAGACACTTGTTTTGACTCAAGTGTTAGGAAATGTCACATCTCTCTCCTTTCTTTCTTTCTTTCTTTTTTTTTTTTTTTTTTTTGAGTCTAAGGCATAGGAATGAATGCTGATTTGAAATAAATCACTTGGCCTTTGTTTGTTTCTTTTAAGTGAAGTTAGTCTTCACTTAAAAAGCTCTTCTAGTGGCATTTTTTCTTTCTTTTTGAGACAGGGTCTTGCTCTGTAGTCCTGACTGGTCTAGAAGTTCCAGTGACCCTCTTGCCTCTGCCTCCCCACTCCTGGGATAAGGGGTATGCATGGCTTTATTTTGGGATAAGGGGCACACATGGCTTTATTTTTGTTTGTGTTTTGTTGTTCTGTTTTTTGTTTGTTTGGCTACTTTATTTACGAAGATGGAAGAAACACTTGAAAGATCAGAAAATACGGTCACATTTCCCTGGGTATGTTCATACTGTGTCTGTTCTCACTTTTAGTGTTTGCAATTTCGTTTTCCTATACTTTCTGACACTCTGGGCAGCTCAGTGCTTTAAACTATGTCAAATAGTTGCTTAGTCATGAAGAGGGAAAAAGGAAACATTATTAATAGTCTACTGTAGTCTGTTTCAAAATTCTCAGTTATTCAGAGAAAAATGTACTTCAAATTCATGGGCCCACTGCATCTTTATTATATTGTTTTGAAATATTAGGAAAATCTCAGTTAAAAACTGTTTGTATGTGAGAGGAATGACCAGATGTTGCCAGTAGAATTTCTGACATACTTACTGAGTGCCTACACATTTGCGGAGACCTTCCCCTAAAGGCCTTGTTGCAGAGAACGTGCTGGGCTTCTTGCTTTTGACCAGCTTCTCATGACTGTGTTGTAATAGGTTGTTACGGGGGGTGGGGGGGCAATGGATGAAAACTACAATTCTCTAGTTTTGATTTAAACAGATAGTGACAACTGTGGGTGTGCGTGTGTGCTTAGAAAGTAGAAATGGGAAAAATAGAGCAGCAGGAAGAGAGGTGGAGCAAGGATCCCAGGTCCCAGTGTTCCTCCAGTTTGATCTCTGGAAGACCAGATGCTTTGTTGACAGAGCTAGAGTGAAGCACAAGATGCTGTGGCAGAGATCTAATGTGGAGGACAGCACTGGAAATGGATAAAATGGCGTCAATAGGTAAGAGTGAGTTTGGGAGAATACTTGACTAGATCTGCTATGGCCATGAGAGAAGAAACGGCAAGGAGATAGTCAGCCATGTGCCATTCAAGTATGAGGTGTTTAGAGTAAGATGCTTGGTGAGTACAAGTACAGATTGTCTATATGGAAGAAGCTGGCAAAGACTTGATCAGGGTGAATCAAATAGAAAGAAAGGAATCAAAAGAAAATAGGAATGAGGGTACAGATTTGGAGTTCAGCGGTGGGCATGAGGGCACTAATGGTGGTGATATGTGTGTCTTGGTGGAGAGAGGAATAGAGACGAGTGACTAGGGAAAGGAAGCCTTGTATGTGCCAGGGCTTGAGATTAGTCCAGGGATAGGACTGTTGGTTATCTCTTAATGATAAGGCGCTAATCACTTTATCATTTATGTGACTGACATTCCAGGACTTGTTTCATGGAGTAGATCTGCAGAAAGGCCAGGCAGACGCTTCAGAAGAAAGTCACAGCTATATAGTGGTATGTCAGATGCTGTAGAGATATTAAAGAGGAAGAGTTTCTATACCGTGAAATCAGTGGTAAGTTTTGAGAGAACCCTGATCATGGGTCCTTAGGACAGAGGGTGGATTACAGCATGGCTGTGCAGGAGGAGAGGAGGTGGCTTGAGAAAACTGGAAGTAAGACAAGGTTTTAGGTACTGACTGTACATCATCATGGCACGCCGTTAAGAGGAGTAATTGCTCTAAGTAAGCATGTTTTTTTGGAGTTGATATTGTTTAATCACAATCAACACACACTACAAAGTTACCGAGGACCATGATAATTGCAATTCATGTATACTCCATAATGTTCAAACCAGAGTAACATAACTGTCCCTAGACATCATATCTTATGACGAAAATACTCACAATTCTTAGAGTGTTTTAAAATACACAGTCTGTCAGACTAAGCTTTTCAGGAAACTTTCTGTAGTTTGAATGCATTGTACGATAGCACACCAGAGTTTCCTAGTCCTAGCTGACTATAACTTAGCACTCTTGGACAGCCCCGCCCTTCTCTGTCCCTTCCCCTACTCTTAGACTCTGGTAAGTACTGTTGAACTCCGAGCTTTGCCAGTTCAGTATTCCAGATCCCACCTCGCTGAGATGAGCACTGCTTGGCTTTCTGTGCCACTTGCCATAATGACATCCAGCTGCTTTTATGCTGTTGCTCATGGCGAGATTTCACTTTTTTCAAATGGAAGAGCAGCACTGTATTGTGTGGATATGCTGGTTTTCTTTATCTCCTCACTGTGATGGCCACTTTGTCTCCATTTCTTGGCTCTTGTGAAGTGGGGCAATAACATGCAAATGCACTCGTCTGCTCAAGTGAAAGGAATGCTTTATTATTATCATCAATATTTTGAGACATTAGTGAGATTTTCATTATTATATGTTGTGTCTGTGTGGTGTGTAAGTATGTTTGCACATGTTTGTGTATACATGTGATTCAGAGCTCAGAGGCCTGTGTCCAGCGCCTTGCTCAACCACTCTCTCCGCCTTATCTTTTGAGACAGCAACTCTATGTAACCCAGAGCCCACCTGGGTTCTGTTAGTCTTCTAGCTTCTGGGAGACCACATGCTAGATTACAGGTGGGCCACCAATCCTGGGCTTTTACAAAGTGCAGGAAACTGCTTATGTGGCAAGCATCTCTGCCTGTAAGCCATCTCCCCAGCCCCTTCTCTAGTTTTTAGTTGTGTATTTACTCTTATTAAGTCTTCCATTTTCCAAAATGTTATTTATTTGTTCTTTTGAGGGTCACATTATATAGTCCAGGCTATCCTAGAACTCACTATATAGCCCAGACTGGCCATGACTATTCTCCTTAGTGTTGGCATTACAGGTTTGAACTGTACAGTACTGAACTGTAGAATGCCTGCCTGTTATTCATAATATAGATGATATCTGTATTATTTTCAGTATATATGTGTAAGTAAAAATGACTTTCCTAAAATGTACAGTAATTTCTGTTGTCATGATAGTTCCATGTAACTGAAGCATTTGAATTAATATTTTTGTAGTGGAAGTTTGCCACTAGTAGTGATGGCATACAGTTAAAAGAATAGAGGAACATAGACCCGACTTGTGAAGATAAATAGGAATTTAAGGAAAACATGCCATGTTTCAACCAGGATAATACTAAATAAACTGGGAGTTTTTCCTGTGTAACTATTACTGATGTTAGGACCTTAATTAGTGTTTTTGGTCATGTATCTGATACCATCTTATGATAACTAACTAGATTTGTCGACATCTCTCTGGTTCAGACTTTGACCCCTGCAGCTGCCTTGTTAGATCTTCTGTTCGAGAATGAGGTTGCATTAAGGCATGGCAAATGTTGAAATAAAACCTATGTTGAGTTTGTCTGAGGAAAATCTGAAGCTTTTTGCCTTTTTCTTTGTCTTTTGGGGTTTGGCTCAGATAGTAGTGAATTTTTTTCTCTTCTCTCTTTTATGAACTACATTAGCCATTCACAGAACAGAAGCAAATAGCCAGTTTTAAAATTCATGTCTTCAAATGTTAATTTGATGCTTTAAGGCGTAAGTGACCTTTCTAGCCAGCCCAGACTTGTCAAACAAAGGACCAATATGAACAAGCTGCTATTTGTTCTAATACAACAGGTTGGTTTGTTTTTGTTTTTTTTTTTTTCAGAGAATCTCAAAACAATTTTGCTTCACTTTTCTTCCAGACATTAAACTTCGCCCTGTGCGCTGCTTGAATTTAGAAAGAACTGAAGTTGTTGAATAAAAACCCCCAACTGCCTATACAGAAAACAATAGGGTTTATTTAATTCATAAGCTGGGCCATCAAGTTGGTAAGAGTGTGAGAAAAACAAGAACGGGACAAAAGCAGAGCGAAGCCTTTCACATAGTGCTTGACTGGATGGACCACAGCGACTGAAATAAAGGTTGATAGGCCCAGGAACTTGGTGAGCTTTGACTTGAGTACTGAGTACTGAGCCGGTGGAAATGACCTGCTGCCGTGCCTTGGGGCGTTCTTGGGCTGCCCTGGCCTCTCAAACTTACTCACTTCCACCTGTAATGTGTGGTGCGTCCTCCCCAAGCTTCATCCTGTCAGATGTGAACTACACTGCTTGCATTTATCTCAGTGAGTTTTGGTGTGAAATTATCCTTAGTTTGTTCTAAGTCTAGTCCACCTAGAAATACCAGGTTCCTGCTATACCTTCACCTCCAAATAATCCAACCACCTTTTTTGCCAACCTAAGACATAAAATGTATTGTGATCATATTCACCCCCATTACTCTCACCCCACTTCCATTCCCCAGACCCCTTCTTTTTCTCAACCACTTTCATCTTTGTGTTTGGAGTGGAGGTTAGGCAGCCACAATTGTTGTGTGTCCTTGATTCTCATGACCGTATTCAGAGGACAGTGTTTCACAGCCCTCCTGCCCATCTCGTGCCCTTCAGTCTTTCCATCGCCCCTTCTGTGGTGTACTCTGGGCCTTGAAGGGTAGCAGGCTATGGGGCTGAGCACTCAGCAGACCTCGTAAATGTAACTCGCTACAGAAAGAGTAGCATTAGTAAAGACCATTTTCCCCTTGAAGTTGAGTGCTTCACATAGAATGGAGCAGGTTTGGTTTCGATGGGTTGTTTACCTTGTCTTTTAATTCTTAGAAATTATGCAAAAGGAAGACAGAAATGGAATTTATTTTGGTCAAAGCAAGGATGCCGATTAATACTAATAAGCTTAAAATACTCATTTTGAAAATTTGTTTTTCTTAAGCTTTATTAGAGTAATTTTTAATAACAAAAGATTTCTATACAGTTCTTTTGGCCTTGTTGCCTTTTCTTCCCCCTCCCAAGCATGGAAAACATATATCTGCATTCGAGGATTAGATTTTGTTTCTTAGGAAAGAAGCCATTTGAAAAGTTTGATAGTTCTAATTAGGCAAAGGCTTTCTGTTTAGGAGAAAGCATGCAATATGGTGTTTAGCGCTCTCTCTCTTCTCTCTGAGCTAAGACAGTGATGTTGACTTGAAGTAGCAGCCTAGTAGCTTGTGGGCCTGCAGGAAGGTCTACATGAGAAACTTGACACCTAGGCTCATGGCCGCTGCTGTATCCTGGGACTCAGCATCACTAATGCTAAGGGAAGAACTGATGTCTGCATGCTGATCATTTATATACCTACATCCATGCTGTGAACCATGCACCCCTCCACACACACACATGCTCAGTAAATAAATAAATGTTTAAAAAAAAACATAACTACTGCTTATTGTCTTGGTGTCAGAGATAGGATTGGTATATAGAGTTAGTTTTGTTGAAATGTCTTTTGGGGAAAAATGTGAAAAGGACAGTGCTTATAAAATTAACAAAATTTGAAGAATGCTTTTAGCTTTCATGAAACACAAGTTGAGTTTTTAATCTTTGATAAGTTAATATTTGATGGAAATGTTATATTCTCTTAAAATACCTGGAACTTATATTTCTATAAATGTAATCCCAATTATAGTTTCAACTCCTGGACTCCAGTTTTCAGATGATGATTCTGGGAAGATTTTTATTGCATACTAGGAGATACTGTTGTCCTGGGCAGAGTCTAGTTAGTAGTTAGAGCTTGGACAAATCGCTTGACTTCAGTACATGCTCTGTCGTTTGATAAATGGTTGAGCATGTGAAGATGTTTCAAACATAACTTACATTCTTGTTAATTTTGTCTTTGGGCAAGGATATGAGGACCAGTAATAGAATTTATTTTAAATAGATATTCCAAATACTATATTTTTCCCTCGAAGAGTTTTTACTTAGCCAAGTGAATTGATTTAAAGTTTTTGACCACAGCTGCTACAAAAATGTGTGCCCATCCACTGTTTTGGGAAACACAGACTAGTAACCAGATGGCAGTAATACTTTAAAAAGTTGAGCTTTATGCCCTGGGAACCATCCAAATGGGCTGTTCAGTGTTTTGCCTAGGTACCTTGGATTTAGTACACAGTAAATGGGTTTGAGTGTGTTTTATTACTGCAGTGGCTATAAGGAACAAATAGCATTATGTAGAATACAAATAATGCTTATTAAGTTTGCAGTTGATGTCTTCTGATAGATGCTCCAAACTGCTGCCAGTCTGTACTCATAAACAGATGTTCCTTTGCTTTAAATCACAATAACTATTCCAAACCTAGTTATGCATATTTAAACAACTGTTAGGAATTGTTTTAAAATCAGGGCTGATTAAATAGGATATGGATTTATGATATTTTCTAAAGTTGTTAGTTTGTGGTGGTGATTCTAAATAGCAAGGAGTGAATTTTTATTTTTATTTTTTTGAAATTTAATTAAAAATGGTATGTCATCAGTTAAAATTGACTTCAGTGTTCTGTGGTTGAGAATAATTATCTGTGAGTTTGGGTTGTAGTTGGGTGATTGAGTACTAACTTGGTAACTGTGTTGTGGGACTTCTTTTCCTGGGGGGACATTACACATGTCTACTCACCCCAACTAATAGATGACAGCCTAAAGTACAGATAACCACCGATGTCTGACTTTGGTGAACCAGTGGGTTTCATTGGGATTACTTAAAGGAGCAGAAATGACTCAAAGACAGCTCATCACCAAAGTCTACCCCAGTAGTGGCGACAGTCACAAAAGCTGGGAACCTGGAGCACATTGCACAGTCTGCAGGCAGCCCAATAGGTTGAAGAGTATCTTTTCTAAGTGACTCAGTTTATCTAAACTTCTTCCTGGTAGCTTGTTTTTTTTGAGAGTCTTCTTTGTAGCTTGACTTGTCTGAGAGTGTCTTAATAGTCTTGACTGAGGAGGAGTCTTTATTTTTCCTCTGTGAAGAAGGGGTCTAGTAAATCTGGTTAGTATCAGGGACTTCCTAAAACTAGCTATTTTGAGTTGTTTACTGTCCTGCAAGATCTCAGAGGAAATTGTTGAAACTGTGAAGGTCTGGGTTCTAGTCCTAGCACTCAAAAGGAACAGCTAATTATCCCATTGTCTTAACCAGTAATGATGAACAAGTTAGATGTCAGCCACATGGATATCAGCTGGACTGTGTTATGACAAAATAATCCAGTAGTAGTATCTGTGTGTTAAATGTCCAGGGTGACAGTGTTGGGGCTATTTCTTTCAGATCTTATAATTTACTCATTAAGACCTTTTCCAGTTGGGCCATACTATTCACTAAGTGTATAAACCTTCCATGTTCTACAGGTGCTGACACTGGGCTAGATTCTTCATGGAATCCTTACTCTGGCCTGTTCTACTTCAATGGATTTGTGTGAATATTCTCACCAGCTCTTAGATTACACCTAGCATTCACACTTACCTGTTTTCATAACACATTTTTATTGAATCATCATAAATATTGTACATGATGCTGGGACACATGGGTGATCCCAGCCTTCTTGATGGAAGATAAAGATGAAAGGTTTAGCAGGGTGGTGATTGAGCACACCTTTAATCCCAGCACTCGAGAGGTGGCAGGCAGATCTCTGTGAGTTTGAGGACAGCCAAGGCTACACAGAGAAACTCTGTCTCAAAAACGAAACAAAACAAGAAACAAACACAAACCAGTTTGACAGATAAAACTTGCAGTTGTGCTAAAAGTACCAGAAGGTAGAGAGCCCTCTATGGTTCCTTCTCTCTGAGAAGTACAGACTGCATCAGTACCGAAGGGCTGCCAGGGGTCTCTGAGGTGGTGTGTGCTGGGTGGGTGTGATGCCCATGCATTTGTAGAGTTATTGACTTGTACTGGCAACCAAACTTCTGAATCTTAAGAGGAAAGGAGAGTAACTTTTTTTTAAGTTTATAGGATTCATGAGTAAGAGCTGAATGTCAGTTATTTACTGCAGGACCCATGATGGTTATTGCTGGATATCACTTCCCGTCAGACTACACACAAAACAAGACTCCAGTAACCTTAGAACTAAAGGCAGAATCTGACAATAAATGTGGATGGGACTAGGAGAATGGCTCAGTTGGTAAAACAGTTGCGATGCTTGCATGAAAACCCAATTTTGATCCCTAGCATGTAAGTCAGAGTTGAGAGTAGTCCTACACCTGTAATCCCAACACTGGGAACTCAGAAAGTGGCAAATTCCCGGGGGCTTGCTGATGGCTCACTGAATTGATGAGCTCTAGGTTCATTGAGAGACACTATCTCATAAAGTGAGCAGGAACTGTTGAGGAACATATCTGTTGTTGTTCTTTGTCCATGCACACATATACAAACATACCCAGAATAAAAATTTTAAATAAAAAAATAGGAATAAAGTCAGTATACTGACACAAGTTAGTGAGAGCACCATCAGTTACAGCTAAGCAGTCCAGATTATTCTCCAAATACAGCAATTTTAACTCTGTTTACACAGGCACTAGTGGATTGTTTTCCATTCATTTACTAGCTCTTAAATCTTAATATTGTCACCCAGGATGGTTCGTGTTTGCTTTGTAGTGGAACTGTAGAACTCACAGTCTCTCTGCCTTAGCTGCCTCATGGTGTGCCAACACATGATGGGATCAACCTAAGGTTTTTGGTCGTGTAGGGTGTTTCGTTGGGTTGTGGCAGGCTGCTCTCAAACTTTTTAGCTTAAGCAATTCTGCTTCATGGCTTAGCCAAGGTGGATCTTAACTATTAACTATTAAACTGTGTTTCCTGCTGAAGTATAAAGGTTGATGAAGAGAAGCAAGTATGATTTATACCACGAGGACTGCACAACTCAAGTGCTATCTTGTATACTATTTCTTTACTCAGATGCCCTGTTCTATGTCTCTTCCCTATCGGTAGTTTATTCAGTGACATATATTATCACAACTTGGAGAGAGGAATGACATCCTTTATGTGCAACAGATTGCTTATGGGCATTGTAGAATATAACTTTTAACACAAGTGTTCAGATTTTCTCGGAAAAGAACAGTTGTAGTGTTCTAGATTTATCAGCAGCTGTTGAAAAGTTAATGCCCCTTGTGCTTTAATTCCTACATCATAACAGCCTGATGAAAATGCATTCAGAAGTGAGGAATCTGGAAGGCAAAATAAACTGCATTCGTGGCTGCCAATCAGCTTTCATGATGCCACTTTGAGTCACCATTCACTTGTGCCTCCTTTCATGGACATCATCTATGAAGAGACGTAATAAAAGTCCCATGTTTTTCAAAGAGAACAACTGATAATACTACCACCTAGAAGTATGTGGTATCAGAACAAGCCGGCAGCGAGCAGCATATAATAATGTACACTGTGCAGAGATGCACATGTTAGTAAGATAGCAGATGCATTGGTGCTAAAATTGACATAAAATAGCACTCCTTCTCTGCAGAGGGCTTTGTTCCAGCCAACACTCCTTCACATGTAATGAATAGCTAATTCATCACGATAGCCTATGTCCATAGGAGACAGGCAGGGAGCTGGGAGGAGGAAGCCATTCCAAGTTCTAGAGCAGCAGGATGTGCTTATTAATAGAGAAACATTCTATAACTCTTGGTAAAGTCATAGAGAAGATTGCATCTTTGGTTTTGCATTAAATTGAGGCATCATTAATACTGTTAGACAACTAAGAGTCTGGCATTCATAGTGCAATAGAGAAAGGCAACTGAACTGAGCTCAGGTGCATTTGAGAAAGTGTATAGTAAAATCCTCCTGTGTTAAGTATAGCACCTTGTTAGATGTGGGCCTGTGAGACTGTAGTTAGCTAACTGAAAGGGGGTTCACTTTTTTTACATAGTTCTTTTCTGTGTGTGGGGAAAGGCAAGTGACTTGTGTTCTTCTGCTTTATGGAGACTCAGTTGCCATTTGGGATTTCCCATTGTCTGTAATTCATTCATCTGTCTATCCAGTCAATATTTGCTGAACACTTGTTATGTACTGTGATGTTCTGGGAGTCTCGAAATGAATAAAATCAACCTTTGCCCTTAAGCAATTTGTAGTTTGGTGGAAAGACCTTTAAAGGGGGTGGCAGGAGACTTTGTGTGGAGGCTAGAGACTTTAAAAAGCTGCTTCTTATTGGAAACTACACAGCTCACACAGTTCATCTAGCATAGGACTACAGTTAAGGAGATGGGTATGGGACTGCCTTGTGCTTGCTGCTTTTACCCATGTTCTATTGCTCATCTATGCTGCTTAGAACCTTTCCTTTGCTGTTGAATACTCTTTAGTTCTCTACCATATTGTTGATTCAGTGCACCGTTGGGAGACGCTTGAGTTGGTTCTGCTTTGGTGCTCTCATTGGGAATAGTGCTAAGTTAAAGCACTGTGCCTGTATCATGGTCCATGTTTACATGTATTGTGGAACATTTATCTAGGGATGGGATTCGGGGCTCATGGATAGAATGCATAGCATGTTGGCTAGATTAAGATAAAGTATTTTTCTAAGTCATTGTTCTAATTTAAAAGGTCTAATGGCAGGTTATCCAATGTTCATTTGTTTAAGTCACATACTTTTGTAAAGGATTTGGGTTTTTGTTGTTGTGGTGGTTTTGTTTTGATTAAGATGGGACAGGGATACTTCACATATCCAATATAGAGATTAAAATGCCCATCTGCCCTGGACTCTCCTGGTTATTATTCTGTTACCTGGAATATTTGATTACAAATCAGGAAGCATGAGAAGAAAGGAGTGATGTCTGAGGCTAGACACTATGGTTCTATTTTGTTTATTGCTGGTGGAAAATGAAAGGAAGAAAAGAAAACTAGTATATATTAAGGACACAAAAAGCTTAGTGGCTTTTAACATGCTGTGCTCACGTTTGGAAGTGCAATTCTATTTTAATCTCTTTCCTAATGGAAGAAGCAAGATGACTGACTTGGTAGGGTAATCTTGTTTGAAAATTGACAACTCTTTGGCACAAGGCCTGGATTTCCTTTCAGATTTTTGAGAAATAAAAAAGCAGACTCTTATATATGTTATTCACTGGTGTGAGAAAAAGAAAAAAAAATGAAATAAAAAAGAAAAGATTTGCGTATAGGGTGGAGACCGTTTCAGCACTTGGAAATAATTGGGTGGTCCACCCTCTCTGACATCCCTGGGCTGGAGAAAGTTTGTCATTGATGTTAACAGCCATCAGCAGAGTGTTTACCACATGGAGGACATCCAGATTTCTCTTTCTCAGCCTCCAAGTTCATAAGAAACGAGAAGAACTTAAACTGCTTTTAAAAATACCTTTCCCTGTAGATCTCAGCATATAAAGGGTTGCCCGAAGTCACTTTTGCAATCTAAAATGTATCTCAGCATGAATGTTCAGAGTGTTCAGACCCAAAGCTATGTTGGGTGAGTGAATGGGAAATTTTTTACTGTATTCAATTGAGAGAACATTTAATGTGTACCAGCCATGTGCCTGGTCCTGGTAGGTACTGAGGATACAAAGATGAATGAGCCAGCTCACTGCCCACTGAAACAGGCAGGCGCATGAACAATTCACTACAGTGTTTGTGCAACAGTGATAAGAAGGATGTGCAAAAAGTGCTTTGGTGCACAAAAGAGAATAAATACTTTTGTGTATATATGAGGGGCAGTGAAGTCTAGGTTACAGAGGCCTTCCATTGTATGGAAGGATAGGTTTGAGAGAGGTCTTGGGTGGGCTTACAGAGAGGGGTGTATTTGGCAGAGGAGTGTAGAGAAAGGTTAAGACCATAGGTAGAAATTGAAACTGAACGAAGCTTGCTTTGGCTAGAGATATTAAAGTAATTTGAGAAAAAAAATCACAACATCAATAGGAATAGAGAGTAGCAGGTATAGCCAGGATATTGTGGCATTTCTCTGTTTAAAATGCCACCTGCAGAAAAGCACACAGGGAACTCACTGAATCCTAACCTCTAACACCGGTCCCTGGGCCTGGAGCATCTACTTTTCATTTTCCTTCCTTAAAGCCTGGGACAGGTAGAATGAGAATTATTGCCACGTCAGAAAGTGAGCACGGAGGGGGGATTTTAATGCATGTTGATAAGCTTATGAATGTTTGAGCTTCGTAACCATTTGATTGTTTTTGCTAAATATTTACAGGACTCCCAAAGGGCAAGCAAACAGTGCTCTGACCACTGTGAAGAGAGCAGAATGCAGTGTAAAGCCTGGGGCGGGGCGAAACATGCATTCCTGGGAGGAATGAGTACGGCAGGGAGGAGCTCCAGGACCGGTTGCCCTTGGCCATGTTGGGGAAAACTTGAGTAACTGGGTATATTTCTTAAGGCTATCTGTAATTTTACTTATTGAATTGAAGTTTGTTTGTGTAAGGATAATGTGCTTGCAAGACGTCCATTTCCAGGCTCCATGGTTTGAAGCCCCTGCCACTCTTTAGGTTGCCCCGCTCCCTGAGGCTGAGCGAGCCCCTGCCTAGGGCACGGTTTTCATTGTGATCAATAAGGACTTTGGCTGATAAGTGACTTAGTCTGCTCACAACTGCACAGTTGAGGTGCATTGGGGCTTGAGTCCTGTTTAGGGCAAACCTGGGCTTCCTTAAGTCCTTTCAGAAAGGAAGTTGGCATTGTGGCAGAAGTGTCTTAGAATCAGGAAGTTAGAGTGCCAGTCATGAAGTATTATTACACTAATGGTCTGCATTGTTACTTAGAAGCCAAACATTTAAAAGTTTGTTCCTTTTGTCCCAGGAGATCTGTAGAAAGGGCTGAAGCACTTTAAAACTTGTTACTGCTTGGTTTTACTGTCTCCCATGGCCTTACTTCTTCAGTTTTATACAGCTATTACTACAGTCTTTTTATCAAAACACAAGGAATTACCTTGGCACAATGGTCCTGATCCAACTCAGACTCGGTTCTAAGTTCCCCATTGCTTTTACTAATTCCTCTTTGCACTTGAAGATCACGTTCAGAGTTCCATATTGCATATAGTTTTCATATTTCCTGAATCTCTTCCACTGACCTAGAACGTGGCTCTAAAGGCGGGGCCAGCTAGTCCTGTAGCTCCCCGGGCTCTGTTTGTCTGTGCTTAACATCTTCACCATTCCTGAGATTTGCGTGTGCATGCTTCCTTGCCCAGGCTTTTAGGTGTGTTCTGGGAATCCCAGTTCAGCTCCTCCACTGTGGAGCAACCCTCATCCTGACACTTATTAAGGATGCTGGTTACGTATTTTAAAAGTGGTCTTTCAATTTGAGTTGTCTAATCCTTTTATATTGAATTGGGGCACTTTTCTCTTTTCTTTTCCTTTCCTTTCCTTTCCTTTCCTTTCCTTTCCTTTCCTTTCCTTTCCTTTCCTTTCCTTTCCTTTCCTTTCCTTTCCTTTCTCCTTTCCTTTTTCCTTTCCTTTCCTTTCCTTTCCTTTCCTTTCCTTTCCTTTCCTTTCCTTTCCTTTCCTTTCCTTTCCTTTCTCCTTTCCTTTCTCCTTTCCTTTCTCCTTTCCTTTCTCCTTTCCTTTCTCCTTTCCTTTCTCCTTTCCTTTCTCCTTTCCTTTCCTTTCCTTTCCTTTCCTTTCCTTTCCTTTCCTTTCCTTTCCTTTCCTTTCCTTTCCTTCCTTTTCCTTTTCCTTTCCTTTCCTTCGTTCCTTTCGGTAAACATACAATAGAAATTAGATTTGTATACTTCTGATTATGTCAGGGTGTGGATAATACTAAAAAGACTTGTCACATCATTTATCGATGCCAGGTTTTTCCACTTTAGAGTTAACTACATTTCACCTTTCATCTTTTCTTTAAAGTCTTTTTAAAAAGATTATAGCATGACATTGTAAAGTATATGTATATTGTTGAATGACTCAGTCTGGTTACCTGACAAATATTGGAGGTCAACATGCAGAAGAATGCAAATTGACCCATTCTTATCTCCTTGCACTAAGCTCAATTCCAAGTGGATCAAGGATCTCCACATAAAACCAGACACACTGAAACTAATAGAAGGGAAACTAGGGAAGAACCTTGAACATATGGGCACAGGGGAGAATTTCCTGAACAGAACTCCAATAGCTTATGCTCTAAGATCAAGAATAGACAAATGGGACCTCATTAAATTACAAAGTTTTTGCAAGGCAAAAGACACTGTCAAAAAGACAAAGCGGCAACCAACTAACTGGGAAATGATCTTTACCAACCTTACATCCGACAGAGGGCTAATATCCAATATATACAAAGAACTCAAGAAGTTAAACTCCAGAGAGGCAAGTAACCCTATTAAAAAATGGGGTACAGAGCTAAACAAAGAGTTCTCACCTGAAGAATATCTAATGGCTGAGAAGCACCTAAAGAGATGTTCATCATCCTTAGTCATTAGGGAAATGGAAATCAAAACAACCCTGAGATTCCATCTCACACCAGTCAGGATGGCTAAGATCAAAAACACAGGAGACAGCAGTTGTTGGCGAGGATGTGGAGAAAGAGGAACACTCCTCCACTGCTGGTGGAATTGCAAGCTGGTACAACCACTCTGGAAAGCAGTCTGGCGGTTCCTCAGAAAACTGGGCATGACACTCCCGGAGGATCCTATTATACCACTCCTGGGCATATACCCAGAGGCTTTACCTGCATGCAATAAGGACACATGCTCCACTATGTTCATAGCAGCCTTATTTGTAATAGCCAGAAGCTGGAAAGAACCCAGATGTCCCTCAACAGAGGAATGGATTCAGAAGATGTGGTATATCTACACAATGGAATACTACTCTGCAATTAAAAACAATGAGTTCACGAAATTCCTAGGCAAATGGTCAGAACTTGAAAATATCATCCTTAGTGAGGTAACCCAATCACAAAAGAACACACATGGTATGCAGTCACTGATAAGGGGATATTAACCCAGAATCTCAGAATACCCTAGACACAATCCGCATATCAATAGATTTCTAAGAAGATGGAAGGAGAGACCCCTGGTCCTGGAAAGACTGGATGTAGGGGAATGCCAGGACAGAGAAACAAGAGGGGGTTGAAGGGAGGGAAGGGGGCTTATGGGACTTTCGGGGAGGGAGGAAACGGGAAAGGGGAAATGATTTGGAATGTAAATTAAAAAAAATAAAATAAAATAAAAAAAAGAAATAAATCTACATACATCTATTTAATTATAAACTACTTTCATTCTGTGATTAGTTGATATAGATATTGAGTCCATGGGCGTGGTGCAGGGAGTGGGAACACTAACTGTGTATGAGAATTACCAAAGATAAATTTTTTGTACAATCAGAATTTTCCATATTATAAATAAATTACATTTGTAATTAAAAAAAAAAGAAAATACTGTACATCTGCTTTCTTAGTAATTTTTAAGAATATTTTTGCTTCTACAATAGAGGAGTCCAGCCTCATCCAAGTGAAGGGGGAAATTAAGTTCTCTCTAGAAGTATGAGGATTGCCAAAGCCTTTGTAGACGTCTGCTGAAATCGCTCGTTGTCCACAGATTTTTGAAGAAGGAATACTTTGAGGTTATTTGATATTATACTTCCTCACTCAGTAATTTTATCATCAGTTTCTTGCCGGTAGCAGTTTGCTTCAGCGCCCTTGTGGTCTTACCCCTCCCCCCAAGTCCTTTTGCTCAGTGTTTGTAGGGAAGGCATGTCCACACTACCCTGTTCATTCATTCAGTAGTTTGGTTAGGTCGGTAGGGACCCATGGATTACTTAGCTCTTTGATTTAGAATCTACTATCATTGCTGTTTATTTGCTTTTCTGATAGTTGTCACTTGGTCACCGGGGGCTTTCCCACATTGTAACAGTTTCCTAAATTTTCTTTAAAAGAAACTTCAGTTCTGGTATTAGGTTCTCCATCTTCTTTCTTTGTTCTTTGTTCTTTGTTCTAGCCCTCTGTCCAAGAAATTTGATCTTTTTTTTTTTAACCTTGAAAAATAATTATTTAGAAGCTAAGATGATTTGGGTGTTGTCTTGTTTTGTACAATGGTACTTGACATGAATGAAAAACAAAGGAAACTTCCTATATATCTTCAGAGTCATTTCTCTGCTGTCTGGAAACAAAAATGAGATTTACGTGGTGGTAGGTAAAGAAGTGATTTTCTTCTCAAAGCAGACAAGAGCAGTTAATCAGACATGCTGCTGCGCCATCGCACACTTGTAATAATGGGGACTGAGTTTAGAATTTGTCCTTTTGGGATCATTGCGTTTTGTGGAAAACTTGAAAAGCAGTTGTCTTCCCTTTGGGAACATAACAGGTAACAGTGAATTGAGGACAAAGGAGAGGGTCTCGGAAACCCCAGAGCTAAAGCTAGGTTTTATATGCCTTAAGTCCTAGAATAAAACCTTAGGCCTTTTACTTTTTTCTATTACTCCCTACTTACACATACCTCTAGAAATGTTGGCTAACTAGTTTCTAAATGTCTAAAAGATTTAAGCCAGTGCTTTAAACAAATCACAAGGGTCTCAGCAATAAGGGTGAACAGTGTACATGACCTCTGTGAGGAAGGAGAAAGCAGAGACAGGCACTTGCTCAGAGGTGACCCACCCAGAGCTTCAGCCACATGAGGCTGTGGCCGCATTGCTGAAAAGACACAATACAATATGTTTTCTGATTCTGACAGCCCTGAGTGATCAAGCAAGTGTTGCATTAGATTTTCCTTTGCAGGAAGCCCAGATAATGCTTTGTTTCATAGAGTTGGAAGTGTTGGGAGTCTAGACAAATGTTCAGAGAGGGGAGAGAGAGAAGCACTTCAAGTGGCAGAAGATAGGGTCCTGGCTGTTACTGCCTCCACTCTTGTAGGCCAGTTATTATCCTGTATGCTCAGAGGTGTCTGAAGCAGGGGACTGACTACCTTCTGTTGGAGACGAGAGCTTTTCTCATACTGCTTCCCTCCCTACCTTAGAAGAGACAGACCAGTTTCTCCCTCAAGTAGAAGGGTTCTCTTCTGCTATGATGAGACATCATTGAACTAATGTACTTGAGTATAAATTTAGGAGCATTGGCCCTTTTTTCTTCAAAATTGCAGAACCTGCAAGCTAGCCTTATAGTTCAGTTCTCAGGTAAGTTTTTGGTTTTCACCCAGGTTTTGACTATATAGCCAGAGCATTTAAATGTTAAGCAATTGAAGTTACTTTCTAAAATAGCAATTTTAATTGATTAAAGAGATGCTGCCAAATACCTTTTAACTGCTCTCATGTCTTTTGAAATGAATTTTATCTGCGTTTACTCTGCACTTCGTTGTGTGATTAATCATACACATTACAGCAGGTACCTCTGTGACTTTTCACTTCCCATAACAAATGGATTCTAGAATTATTCTCTTCACTCTCTGATACCGTCTTGTAGGTTCTCAACAGTGAGTTGAGTCTCTGAGTTTCTGGGTTTCTGCTGCTGACAAAATGCCTAAGAAAACCAGTTGAAAGGAGGAAAGATTGGTTTTGGCTTCTGGTTGCATCCACACTCACTTACCTGTAGTGAGGTGGGGACACCATGATGCAGGGCGGGTGCAAGTGGTAGAGCAGAGGTTCCTGGGGAGGGAGCACAGGGAGGGGAGAGCACAGATGAGGGGCGCTGGGTAATTTCACTTCAAGGGCATGCCCCTCACTGCTTCTCCATCTAGGCCCCCACCTCCTTAAGTTATACCTCCCATAGTTATTAAACTCTAAGTCCATAAATGGATGCATTCACTCATGAAGCCAGTCTTCCTGATTTCCTCATCTCCCACCCCACCTCTGACATATGTCTGCTCCTTTTGTTTGGAACCCAGTCTTCAACATGAGGTTTTCAGGGACATTAAAATTTAAAGCATAATATCCAGGAAAAGTGTATTTACTTTTACCATGCAGGAATTTGGATGGGTATTCAGGTTGGCATCGTGACTGACTTGGAAATAAACCAGATATTTTAAAATTAAAAATCTGTTAAAAATCAAGAAAAATAACATGAGTCAGAAGCCTTGGTTTTGACCATGTATTCTGAATGTATGTATAATTTCGGTGCTTTTGACTTTCAGAATTTGAAATTTTTAGATTTTGAGAGTCTTCAAGAACTGATAAGGGGATATTAACCCAGAATCTCGGAATACCCTAGACACAATTCGCATATCAATAGATTTCCAAGAAGATGGAAGGAGAGACCCCTGGTCCTGGAAAGACTGGATGTAGTGGAATGCCAGGACAGAGAAGCGAGAGGGGGTTGAATGGGGAAAAGAGGGAGGGAAGGGGGCTTATGGGACTTTCAGGGAGGGAGGAAACGGGAAAGGGGAAATGATTTTGAATGTAAATAAAAAACTTAGAAAATAAAATTAAATTAAAAAAATAAAAGAAGAAGAGCTGTAAGGTTGACTTTACCCTTAATAATGGATCTCTGAAGTAGTCTTCAAAATTTTATCCATGTTTTGGGAGAAGGACATCTATTGCTCTTTATCATGTCCTCCATGATCTATGACCTCATTACTGCCTGTCCTCCCCAGGGAAGAAGGGAATCCTATTAATTTTCTTTTCTAGGTATGAAAATGAAACCAAAAGATAAGAAATTCAGTAGCTCACTATGGTGAGGCTAGGACTAAAATAGGAAGTTCACTTGCTCACTGTAGCGAGGCTAGGATTAAACTTGTCTCTTTTTGGGTCAGTGTTCCTCCTTGTTGTATTACCGTTTCTTAGACACAGATTTTGATTCTGAAATGTAAGCCACCATGCACGTAACTTGATACTTGATTTGTACCCTTTCAGATTTGAAACTATTTGCATTTACATTTCTTGTTAAAAGTGGACAGTACTAGAAATTGTTATGCCAGTTTTGTAACCTTAAAATATAGCAACATGAAATCACTATTAGTAAATAACTCTATATAACAATGATTTGATATTGAAAAGAAAGTTGTAGTTTGATCTTGGGCCAGCATCTGAATTTTTTTTAAAAGATTTATTTATTTATTATATGTAAGTACACTGTAGCTATCTTCAGACACACCAGAAGAGGGAGTCAAATCTCATTATGGATGGTTGTGAGCCACCATGTGGTTGCTGGGAATTGAACTCAGGACCTTCAGAAGAGCTACCTTCTGATCCATCTCATCAGCCCTTTAATTTTCCTGAATTATAAGCAGTATCCACTGGTAAACTCTCCTATGTTAAAATAGTATATTTCTGTTCATTTGCATAACAGACACTTGGTTTTCAGAAGAAACAACAGCAAATTGTTCTGTACAGTAGCGTGCTGCAGTGTGGTGTACGTAGTGGTGACATTTAAGAGTTTGTAACAGGCACACTAAGGGATCCTTTCTATTAGCAGAGCTTTAATTCCTGATCACTGCTCCATCACATCATGCATCCTGGATAAGGCTTATCAATAATTTGTTTTCAGCTTTTCTCTTCTCACTCCCCACAGTGGAGCAGTCTGACTTGCTGGCTTTCATTTAGCCTGTTATTAAATTGGAAGTTTGACGTTGGCCAGAAGACTCAGCAGTGAAGGGTACCTGCTGCTTTTCCAGAGGCCCTAACTTTGGGTCCCATATCAGGTGGCTCACAGCCACCTGCAACTCCAGCTTCAGGGGAGTCACTGCCCTCTTGTGGTTTCTGGGTATCACATCCCCAGACAGACTGCCAGATACAGACATGTAATAGTTAACCCATTTGCATGACAGATACTGACTGTGTATGATATGGCAGGTGCTATATTAGATACTTCATTTGTTTTGTTTTTGAGGCAGGGTCTCCTGCAGCCAGGGCTGGCTTCACACTCGCTGTGTAGTGGAGGATGACCTTCCATGTTCAGTCCTCAGATTGTAGGCATTTCCCACCATGCCAGCTGTTTGGGCTACTTCAAGTGCTACCTGGGTCTTAACTTTAGCCAACCATGGTTAGGTCCGTAAGTCTCATTCTGAGGAACAAATCCTAATGCAGAGCATCTTAGGCACGTTAAAACCCTCCTTCAAAGTCGTATCGGAGCTGCAAAGAGAGCTTGACCTTTGGCTTTTAAGGATTTGGATATAAAATACAGTAAACACTTTCCTTGACCATTGTGGATAAAGCGTATCTGATATTCGGCTTAACTAAAAATTCATTGATATTTCTAATTCAGGGAATGTATGCTACATGAACCTTGACTAATTGTGGTGCAAATCCTAACAACATTGATGTGTTTGGTCAGGGCAAAGATGGTCAGTTTTCAACAGTAGACTTACCTTTCCTGATGATAACTGGGGGTGCTGGAGCACCTGCAGCTTGTGAAGACCTGTGACCTGGGCTCAGGTTTGGGCTTTGAAGTGGCTGGTGTGGGTTTATGATTTCTGAACTCAGCCAAGCCCGTTGTTGTCTTTAGCAGTTTACGGCTTGCTCATCCTGAAGTTTTCACGTCCTGGGTGCAGCTGTCCTGGGTCTCTTACTACAATCCTTCTTTAAGGATGTAGTGAATGCTATTGAATCAGGATCGCTGCCCTGTAAGTCCTTGGATCTGTTAGCATTTCACTGTGCTTTCTGAATCTCTATGGGACTGAGGCCACGGGACAGTTCAATCCAAACCCACCTGACCTTGGAGATGCCTTTCTCCTCCTAAAACACAGAACATAGTGTGGGAAATAGAGATCTGTACTAAAGAGATAGTTCCAAAAGAATCCAGCTCCAGTCCAACTTCTTAACTATCAAATAATTGTCCTTATATTGTCTTAGTTGTTCTTTATATTGTCCAGTAATCCAGTGACTTCTTAGAATTGGAACCTTTATGCTGTTCAGGAATGCATCTCCTTCAGCCTGGATCGTTGCCTTTTACCCAACAGTGGATTATGGTCGTAGCTGTTAAATAGTATGGCCACACATGTTCATAATGGTTTTGTGGGAGTTAAGAGGAAAAAAAAATGCAGCCTATTAAGTATGCAGGTAGTCAGGATGTGCCATGGGTTCATTCCCTCTTTAGTGGGATTTTAAAAGAATGCTACTATATTATTTGTTCAGTATTGTAGGTATTTTATGTAGATAGTACTCATACCATTCGAGTTTTGCCAGTTGCCATGGGCACAATAAAACAAAAACCATGCCTTAATGTTTACTGCTTAAAAAAGGATGGGTAAAAATTCAATATTTACCTGATTTAATTTTTCTTCCAAATCTTAAAAATTGCCAGTGCCACATATGTGACCCTAGCTATTGCAGAATGTATCCTTCACTTTGTCCCCTTCTTTGACAAGAAGTTGTAAAATTATTTAAGATGACTGTTAGTGACCAGAGCCAACCAGAGGTCTTGTGCCATTTCTCTGTGTGTGACGCCTGCCTGTTGTGGGTGTTGCCGTTTCTGCTGCTTACCTCTGTAATGTATGGAAATTGCCTTAGTATGTGTTTCTCATCGTGAGAAGACGGAACAAGAAATAGGTAAATTAGCTAAAGTTAGATAGCAGCAGATAGCAGCAGAAATGGCAGTCAGGAGCTCCAGCCTTCTTTGCTCCCTTCTCCTTTGATCCATGTAGTCCATCTTCTCTGGACCATTAAACCAATCTAAGGCAAGCCTCACTCAGTGTTAAGGGGAACTTTGGGGAAAGTTGGCAAAACTTTATGGTGACCGTCAGTATGTGCGTCATTATCAGGCTGCCAGAACATGTTCTGGGAACCATTTGTACATCAAATTCTTCATTCAGTAATATCTTGAACATTTTTATGATTATAGTTAAAGCAATTTCTTTTTCTTATAACTGATAAATGCAGAAGTTGCCCCATACCAGCTAAAACAGGGAAACTAAAAAGCAGTTACACTGTAGGTTGGAATGTATTGGTAATTTTATCCACATACTGAACAAATCTGTTTTGGCTTCTCTTTTATCGCTGTGCTTAGTATAAAACCGTCCCACACCCAAGGAATAACTGTATCCACGTTAGTGCTCCTGCAGACACACCCAGAGCAGAGCTGGCTTGCTTCTCAGCTGGATCTCTGCAGTCAGGGACAGACACTTGAAGACAGTCTTGCAGAAGCTGGTGGTGTTTGTATCTTCAAAGTGAGGAGGAGCTCTGGTTTGTCTGGACACAAATTACTGGTAAAGAAAACTGCTGGTTGTGTTTAGATAATCATTCTTCTAAAATGTAGTTCTGCTGGTCTGCACTGTAGCACTGCGGTCATTGCTAGATGACCACCGTAAATATCTTAACTGTAGCATCCAATTTCTTATTAGTCTGTGATTCAGCTATGGGACAGATTTGAAATGTAAAAATAATTCCATTCTTCATGAGAAGTTGGAGATAAAAGGGCACTATATATTTTAGTAGAAATATTTTTTAAATAAAAAAGCAGCACACTTACTGAAGTTGAAAGTTACTTTGAGTCAAAAATCAAGTCTTAAGTCCCTCTTTCTCCTTGTTTGGGACAGATCACATTGTATCTGTGTGATACGATGTGCTATAAAAATGGGAAAAGGCCTTACTATATAGAGGCTACCCATACATTCTGTGACTCTAGAGAACCCTGACTAATACACTCTGTTAATTGGAGTTTGGAGTATGCTGAGCTTTGAGTTGCTGCACTAGCCAGTTCTGGTCTGTTTGTGTAGCAGAATTGAGTGTGTTCTTGGGAGCGCAGCATTTCTAGCATCGAGTGTGCTCACTGACATAGGCTGGGTGGGGTTTTAGTGCACGTGTTGAAAACACTGAGCTTCCCAGAGCGTGTAGCGCTGTTTGACAGTTATGATGGTGATGGTGGCAGGCATTCCACAAGAGGACTTGGTGTGCCTTACATACATGTTGGCTCCCATTTCATCCTTACAGCAGGCACATGCTACTATTAGCTTTCTTTGCAGGTTAGAACTACAAAGGCCAAGTGACTTTCCTAAGGTTCCTGAGGTGAGACGCCAGAGCTCAAAGGGTTGCTGGTTGTGTTTAGAGACTCATTCTACCAAAATGCAGCTTTGTAGTACAGCCTCAACTCTGCCTTTCTCATGTGGTAGAGACTTCGCCTTAGGCAAAAAATGTGTTACCAGGAGTTGCCAGTATTTTTCATTAATTGAATTGTTTCTAATATATAAAACCCCTTCAATTAAGGAGCATCCCATGAGCATTGTAAAACAATCTCTTTGTAAAAGTACAGATTCTTATTAATATGGTTTAACTTTTTTATATTTTGATTTATATTTAATGAACGTCTTATTTAAGGTTGCACAGCAATAAGTATTTGATTATACTGATAACATGTGTTACTAAAAAGTACTGTTCCCCAGCCACACTTCTTACTATCCCACACCCGGCAAAGTGGGAACATTTGGTTGCACAATAAGTTACAAATTGTGTATATTTTGAAAAGCACTTCCTGGTGCTGAGAGTTTGCTTTACTGGTGAGCCGCACACCCAGCCCCCCCTAAGAATTTTTTGTGTAAAGAATTATGTATTCTTCCTTTGTCCCATTTTGCTATGTTTACTCCAGCATTTTGAAGAGAAGTGCCTTCTTTGGGCTGTAATCAGAGTCATTTGGGTCAGTGGTTCTGGTTCCCAGCCCAGCAGCAAGAGCATTATTGGGTGGGCATCAGAGTCTCCAGATGTGTGGGCCTGGCCATCTATGTTATCATTAGTTCTCCACGATTCACACGAATTCCAGTCGAGGACTGCCAGTCTGTGGATTTTACATGCCAAGATTGTTTGTTCTTCGGGTCTTTCGTCTTGCAGACTCTTCTAACTCACACCTTCTCAGAGGAGGTCCTCTGTGATGTGGCTGACACAGACCTGCTGTGTCCAGGCTTCCAGTTTAATTTGGAGTATAAGAAAGGGCTGGCATCTTAAAATAGTCCTCAGTTAATTTAAAGTATCCTGGGCTGGAGTACAACACATTTAGTTTTTGGTAACTTACATGATGTAAAGCAGGTATTGCTTGGAAGATCCCAGTACTTTCTTTCACGTGATACTTTGTCCGAGGCCTAGCCTGTTCTAAGCGCTGTATGGGATCCTTGGACATTTAGAAATGAAACAGTAACACTGTTTCCAAGAGTGCTAACCCTTGGTACCGTTTATGTATAAAGGATCTGAACTGTTAATCTCTCCACTCCGAACATCATTCCTTGGTGCAGAAAGACTGTGTTGTGGAGGCTTACAGAAACTCCTCTTCTCTTTTAATCCTTAAGGGGGCTGCTTCATCTAAAGTGGTGTTCAGCCTTCCTAGTACTAGGACCTGTTAATACAGTTTCTCATGTACTAGTGACTCCCTCCCCTACACCACCACCACCACCACAATATTATTGTTGTTGCTATGTCTTTACTAATTTTGCTACTGTTAGGAATTGTAAAATAAATTCAGGATGTCTGATATTTGACCCCTGTGAAAGGGTCATTCTCTCCCCAAAGGAGTTGTGACCCACAGGTCTCACTGATCTAAAGTATGCTAATCCACTGGCTCTCCTAGAGTACCTCCATTTCTTTTCAAATAGCCCATCTAAAAGGAATCATACTCTTGCATTTTATTGTGATTATGAAACTGATAAATAGGGTTAGAACCTGGGTTAGATCCAAACCATAGAGCCTCGTGCTGAGGTTGAAATTAGGCCAGAACTTTGGAAAAGGGAATTTGGCTTGCATCCTCTCTTCTCGCTTTGAGACCACATTCTCCCTTACCTCTTGGCTTGCTAAACAGAACTGTAGTCAGGGTTTCTCCTCTACCACTAGCACTGAAGGGAACAGTCAAACATTCCTGAGGGCTGCAATCAAAACAGGACTGGTTGGGGTCTTCTGTGACCTCCTTGGTGAGCCTCTGGTTCCTGGGAGAAAAGGCAAAGGTGTGAAGATGTGCCAAGGTTTGTTGTTTGGGCAACAAAGGCACTAATAAACTTCATCTGCACTTCAGAAGTTGGAGACCCAGGAGCAAGACCCAGGTAAGACCTAGAGGCTGGGGTAATGAAGGCCATGGGGGGCTGCGAAGCTTCTGTAGGTGGTGCTGGAACTTGGAGGGGGAGGGCTGCCTGACTGCCCCTCTTTAGGAGGGCAAGAGGCTAGAAGGGCTTTGCTTGTCTTAGAAAAGTTTGTCTCAGAGGAAAGATCACATTTACATTGCTAAGCACCTTGCAGAGTAGGAAGTCTGCCTCCTATTTGTTTATTAGAGCCGCCTCCCTCCTGGCTGCCCAGCTCTGAGCAGTGAGTGATTGGTGTTCCTCCAATACATCCCTGAAAAAAGTACTTGATAGAGGTAGCTTCCATGCTGCAGGGTTAGGCTAATACAGGCTGATGCGGTTTCTTAGGTTTGTCTTGTCTCTGCACTTCTCTCATTAAACTCCTGCCTCCTCTTAGTGCCAATTATAGATAGCCAAGTTGGTGTGTTTCTTCTCTGAAGAAAGAGCTTTAAGTAACTAATGGCAGACCTGGCTAGCACATAGGTGTTCTGATTAAGTGGATCTCTGTATGGAATCATGTAAGAATTCACATTAATGAGGAAACAAAACGAATACTGCCCAGAGTGCTACTGGGCACGCTCGCTCGGTCAGGGCAGTCCAGGGCACGCTCCGTAAATTCTTACGTGGTTTATGTGATGTGCTGTGCTTCACAGTCTGGCCTTTGCATTAATTTGCCATTGTTTTTCTCAAATATTAATGAAGTGTACAAGTGAGTCTGTTTCAAACAGCCATTTTTAAGTTGGATCTAAAATAAATCTTTTCCTTTAAAAAATAATTTTTCAAGAAGACGGAAAGTACTTGATTAGCAATTACCAGCAAGGTCTCCTAATGTCTTTCCATAAGCTGTTTAAGCTTAGTATTAGAAATTGGGGCTAGAGGATTTAATTAGGCAGCTCACAGGATGCAGTCTCTTTAATTTGGGATTTCCCTTTGAGAAAATTATGTGGTTAAAGAAGGAATATGATATTTCAGATAAGTTGGCTTTAAAATTGCATTTATTGTCTTCATCTTGGGCCCCATAGTATCTGTACTGCTGATCTGGAGACTGCATGATTTGAATTAAAACATTTTGTTTTCAGTCTGAACGTTGCAGTGCGGGTTATTGGACTGTGTGCAGTAATTTTGAGTGGGAAAGATTTAGTGTGTGTGTGGGGGGGGTAAGGATTACCTCATCTATTTTACCAGTTATGAATCAATACTGGTTCTGACATATTTAGCCAGACTAGTGTGTTGGGTAACAGATAGATGCACTGTTATGAGAGTGTCACACACCAACACTTGTGTGCTTAGACCTAGCTTTTAAGAAGACAGAAAAAACCCTCTCCCAACCCTGGCCACCCTTTCAGCCATAACATTGCATTGCCTTGCTTCCTGCCTTTAATTTCCCCGGGGGTTCTTTTTATTTAGGAAAAGGGTGAAAGATATATTTGTGTAAGTACTATACCACGGCTTCTGTTCAGTTCTCTAACAAAGAATATGTTACTTGAGCACTTCATGCACTGGGCTCATATTTTTTGGAAAAGAATGTGCCGTGAAAGGAATGCTTTCAGGCCTGTGTGTTGATTTCATGTCTGCCAGTTTATTCTAGCCTAGAAATTTTCTAATGCTTCAAGTTTATAACCATCTTTAAGCTGAGAGCTTATACTCAGATGCTTAGAAGGGCCAGCCTTTAGAACTTACTGGTGTGTTGGAAAACAGCTGTCCTTTTCGTGATAGTACAACTCTCTGTTCCTTATAAAACCCAACTTAATACTTATCCTTACACACAAAAATGGTCATTTTTCAAAATAAAAAGCTCATTCTTTTTTTGTCAGTGAAGAATAAAATTTTCTTTTACGGAAGCTTCATCTCTGTTAAGACTTAGTGTAGATGACTTCACCTGTGTTCATGTGTGAACGTGCTGCTCCTTCTCTGTTCTCTGCTGAGTCTACTGTTGGTCTGTCACTTTAAGATCCAAGTACAAGGGCTGGAGAGATGGCTCAGTAAGAGCACTTGGCTGCTCTTCCACTGGACTTGAGCTCTGTTCCTGGGACGTTCATGTCTAGTAGTTCACAACCCCCTGAAACTTTAGCTTCAGGTGAGCTGATGCTCTCCGAGGCACCGTGAGTATCTGCTGACACACAGGCGCACACTCATGCAGACACATCCTCAGCAATGAAAAGAATCTTTAAAAAATAATCCAAGTGTACCTAATACCGTGCAAAGTCCAGGTGAGCTATTTCTTCAGAGCATTGTAATGACAGTTCTAGATCTTTGGGATCTCTTATGGAAAAGTCCTTAGTGCTTTTGTTTATGGGGGTTTATAACTGTTGGCACTTACTTTGTGTTCCAGTGGTTGATTTGGAGTTTTGTTTTGTTTTTGTTTCTGTTTGTTTTTGTTTGCTTATTTGTTTTGCCAACTTGAAAGAAGCTAAGGTCATCTGATAAGAGGGATTGGCTACAGGCAACCCTGTGAGGCACTTTGATGGTTGATGATTGTGAAAGGGTCCTGCCCACAGTGGGTGGTGCCACCCCTGTGATCGCATATTGTGCATGAGAAAACACACTAAGCAAGCCGTGAGCATCCAGCTTGTAAGCAAATGTTCTTCCGTGGCCTTTGCTTCCCTTCCTGCCTTGAGTTTCTGCCTGACTTTTCTCAGTGATAGAGCTTGATGTTTTAGATCTGGGAATTGGTAAGATGAAATCAACCCATTTCTCCTCAAGTTGTTTTTGGTCATGGTGTTATTCCAACAATAGACACTGTGTTTTAAGGTAAAACCTGTAAGTAATTGCAATACATGTTCATTCAATAGTAGTAGTAAGTATATATTAATAGAAATAAAACCTTTGTTTAAAAGAAAAAAAACTTCTTAACATCCAATAAAAATATTTTGCTGAAACAAGTGACATTATCTATGTTTGTGCAAATCTTTTTAATGTTTGTCCTTAGGAAAGTCCAGCTCTTGTGTTTATCTGTCTCTGTTACAGTAAGTAGTCCGCATCATGTCAGCCTCTTGAAAATAAATATGCATTCAGGAGAAACAGTATAAAAGGTCAGGAGTGTCTAGGTATAATTATGAAAGATTTTATTATCATGGTTGCTCTGAAAGACACTTGAGGATTCTTGGGGAGGGGGGATTTATATCAGGTTTTAAAAATAAGTATATTACAATGTTCACAAACTTACAGTTTTAAAAATGCTGTACGTAGTATTTTTTTAAGTTTTTCTGCATATGAAATTGATACAGTGCTAAATAGGAAAACGGGGGAAGAGCTGGGAGGAGATGTGACTTTAGATTTTCAGGTTTGTTCTCAAATCAGAATGATTCTTCTAATGTTTTCCTAGCCACTCGACTCAAAAAAAAAAAAAAAGAAAAAAGAAAAAAACCAACCTCTGTGATTGCTCTTTATTTTCCAAGCTACCCCATGAGAGCAACCTCCTCCCTCCCAAAATTCCAGTAGCTTAGAAAAAGAAAGTGTTCTGGATGAAGGGAGAACGTCCCGTCTCTCTTGTTTCTCCAGCTGGGAAGGGAAGGAAAGGGAAATAAAATTTAATGAGCACTTTTACTATGTGCCAGGTGCTTTGCACATGGTATTTCATTTTAATCCCCCAAACAACCTTGCAACATGCTTCTAGCCACGTACTTGCACAAATAAAGTGAGACTCCAGAAGTCTGAATAATACGTCCAAGGCACACAGCATCTAAGAAGCAGAACACACGTGGGGCCAAGGTTTCTGTTCCAAGGCCTGCATGATGGGACAGCACCTTACATGGTTTCCCCGTCTGTTGTCGGTTAAACTGTGGAGGCTGATGCGATGCTGATGAGAAAGCCGCCTGCTTTGTGAATGTGGCTCCTCGGGAGTGACTTCCCAGTAGATTCAGCAAAAATTTTTAAGGTTTTGTTTTTTTTTTGTTGTTTTGTTTTTTTAATTTTCCATGCATCTATATCTATCTCATCATACATATTTCTTAACTGTTTAGTCCATAGCCACCCACCCTCTTCTTGCTGGCCTTTACCTGCCTGCAAAAGAAGTCGCCCTTGTACTCTCACGTTGAATCTCTGCTGTTCCTGTCACTCCCCCCATGGTCCTCCCTTAATATTGCTTAATTAATTAATTAATTGTGTATGAGCTAAAACCCAAAGTCAAGACAGCACAACAGACACCTGTGAAGCTCTTTCTCATTGAAGCCCTTACTTCACTTAACAAGGATTGCCAGTTCCATCCATCCATATTGTCACAAATTGGTTTTTGATACAGGGTTTTCTCTGTGTAGCCCAGGCTGTCCCAGAACTCACTCTGTAGACCAGGCTGGCCTCAACTGTCTCTGCTTCCTGAGTGTTGGGTTTAACAGCACGTGCCACCACTGCTGGACTGATTTCTTTTTTAAAGTGGCCAAATAAAATTCTACTCTGTATGTATATCACTTTTTCTGTAGCCATTTGCCTGTTGTTGGCCTTGAGGTCTGTTCTGTTTCTTGTTTCTGTTGTGAATATCACATAAATAAGCATGGGTGTGCACGGGTGTGTTGTGCTGTGTTTACTTTGGATATGACCCTAGGACTAGTCTAGCTGGGTCATATGGTAGCTCATTTTAGTCTTTGGAGGAATCTCCATACTGTCTTCTATAGTGGCGGCACCAGGCTACAGTTCCACCAGCTGTGTGCAAAGGTCACTTTTGTCCCACGTCTTTGGCAGCTTATTTGTGGTCATGTGTTCTCTTGATGACAACAGTTCTGACTGGAGGGACGGATATTTAAACAGTTTCTCTAACCATGGTTCTCTGATGGTTAAGGGTGATTATTATCGTTCCTATACTTCCTTTTTCTCCTTTCCTTTCTTTCCTTTCTTTCCTTCTTGGGGGGGTGCTGGGGGGACTCGTCATTTCCCTTCCGTAGCCTGTTTTGATTGAATTGTTTAGTTTTTGTGGTTCCGAAAATATCTAGCTGTTAATCCCGTCTCATGACAGGAAAATTTCCCCATTCTACAAGCTGTTTCTTCTCACTGATGGATACTTTAGTAACCATTCAGTCTGGGGACCCCTTAGTTTTGTCTAAGCTCATTTGTTAGTCCCTGGGGTTATTTCTTGTCATTGGAGTTCTTGCCTGTGCCTATCTTGAAGTGTTTTCCTCTAGCACTTTCAACATTTTTTAGGCATAACAATTAGGATCCTCCTTGACTGCCCCTGATGCTGCCCTTAACCTGAGGAGATGTATGCGTAAAGTGAAGAGAATGAAGAAAGGCACACTGGCGGACACTGGCTGGGCTGGGAACTCTGACGGAAGCGCTCCAGCAGCCCAGGGCGCTTATTGATTGTGTACTGCTGTATGGGGAGGCAGGTTTATTGTGTATGGCTGAAGAAGGTGGTGTGTTTATGATTATGGAGTTCGGTTGCAGCTTAGGTAAAGTAATATCAATAGGCAGTCTCTGTAGGGAAGCAGATTCAAGTTGCGCTCATCGGGAGAAGGAAACAGCGGTGTGTTGTCATGTCTGCCACTGCTGTAGGTAAAGTTCAATCTTTCGTAATGTTGGACTTGGACTGGAAGAAGGCTTTACCCCTTGCTCTGAGCCTGACCCATGCTTAGGAGGCGTGAGGTCCTTGACAAGATGATTATGCCAGTAATGTGCATTCACATAGGGCTTCACCCACTCCCCAGGAAAGACTTGGTGGTGGTGGTCGTGTGCGTGTGTGTGCACGCATGTACGCAGAGTGAGAGAAATGGAAGTCATTCCATTCTTTTACATGTGAGTTTCTAGTTTGCCAAGTGCCATTTGTTAGAGAGGCTGTCTTTTTTCCTAATGTATATTTTCGACACCCCAAATCAGATGGCTGTGGACCTATTTCTAGATCTTCTCTTCCATTTGTCTATGCATCTTTTTCTAGCACCATACAGTTCTTGTTACTTGGCTCAGTAGTGTGACTAGAAGTCAAGTGTTGTGATATCTTCAGCTGAAGTAAAAATACTGTTAGAAAGGACACCAAGGGGAGACAAAGTGGGCAAAAGAGAAGGAAAGTGGGAAGAGGAGGGAAGATCGCCATACTGGAAAACACACAAAGTTAGATGAACTAGTGAAGGGAATAAAAATATGAACAAAATCGCCTAACAAAGTTACACGTTTAAAGTACAATGCAATGAAAATAATACTAAAAGTGAAATAAAAAGAAAAAAGAGAGGAAATAGCTAGGAGTAGCTTTTTTCCTTGAAAATAAGAGATGCCGGTGTATGAGGCATAGGGGCTCCATTTGCTAGGTGTGCATGGCACAAGGGGGTTGTTTGCTAGGTGTGTGCAGCATGAAGGGGAGTCTGGGCCTGAGCAGCTCTGCGCTTTCCCTGCTCTGTCTGGTGCAGAGAGTGTGGGACACACCTGCCTCAGCCAGAGCTGTCTACCTGTTACCTGCTTTCTTTGCCTATTAAGGGTCCTTGCTGTTTCACTGTTTTCAATTGGTGACTCAGCGTGTTCCCCCATCCCCACCCACTGTGGCCATGCTAGTTTTCCTTTTGCATTATTGCTGTACTGTTTGTATTGAATGTATGATGGATGTTTCCAGTCTCTTCCTTCCTCCCCGATCTTCAATCTGGTTTTCAGTCTCTTAGCGATGATGCTTTCTTGTGTGCTTTCTATTTCATTCAAAGACTTTTCTCACAGTTAGAATTTCTCTCCAAAGATCTATACCCTAGAGTGATTGAGGTTCTGCCTGGGGGGCTTCCCAGGTGCTTTATGCGCATGGGAAGCAATGGCAATGCTGAGCTGTGGAGGGGCAAAGGCCCACCTACATACTGGTTACCTCTCCCCACACAGGGTGATGCAACTGTGGGATTCAGAGTTCTGAGATCCGAAAGTATCACAAAAGATACTGACCTCAGGCCGCCCACTTACCCAGACTGCAGGCTCTCCAGAGTTACTCTTGGTTGATAAGCTTGGCTCCCTGGGATTGAGGGAGCCTGTCTGTCCCTGTGCACGTTCTGTCTGAATCATGCCTCTGATGCCTGCATTTTTGACCTGCCAAGGGTCCAGTCCTCTAGCTCTCTACCACTGCCTCACATCTGTGCCTCGCTCTGGGGCTATGGAAGAGTAAAGTCAGACCCCAGGACATGATCCCTATCATCATCGGGTCTTCAGTGTTAAACTGTACGCTCGTTCTCAGAACAGTGCCCACTGCTCTCTTAGTCATATGCAATGACAAGCCGGGATTCTGATAGAGGAATAAGCTGGAGGAATCACTGACTAGACCCAACCCAGGTGCACTTGAAACTCATGTCATCTTATGCTGGGCCAGCCGGTCTCTCTTCCTTATTGCTGGCTGGTTTGCCTTTCAAAAGAGGTTTCCATTTGCCCTCCTGCTTGCTGCAGAGGCTCCCAGTCACCCAATGGGCTTCCTGCTCAGCTTGGATGACTGGGGTTCCATATGTCTTTAGTCTCCTCAGTGCTTCCCAACTGGTTTATCACCACCTTCGTGACTTTCAGAAGTCCTTCCTCTGCCCCTTTGAATAGCGCCTGTGCTTACCCTGGCTTCTCCTTACACACGTTACTCAGTTTGTTGACCACCATCTTCTAGGAGCTCTCAAGTCAACTTTGTGTCTTTTTTGGTTTTTTTTTGAGACAGCCTGGATAGCCTTGAACTGCCCGCCTCTGCCTCTGGAGTGGAGTGTTGGGATTAAAGGCATGTGGCACTAGTGTACTAGGTCCAAACATATTTTAAGAGGCGGCTTATAGTAATTTCTTCAGTTTTAATGATTTGAAAATGTGTCACCAGATAGTACAGGATTGTTCCCTTTTCTGTGCCCTCAGTGCTTGTCCTAAAACAGGTAGTCATGGTTTGTCAAAGCTCCAGAAAGACAAAACCCATTCTTGGAAAGTTGTCTCGAGTTCACTCAGCACCTAAGAGATAGCAGCAGTGGGGAGAAGGGGGGGCCGTAGGAGAGGTGGGATGTCTTCCTGGCCCTCTTGCTGTGGTGGAGGGACACATAGGCTCCCTGCTCCTCTTCTATGTGCATTGGCCTGATGTTAGGACACACAGATGTTAGTGGAATGCCGAAAGTTGCTCAGGTTGAAGAGGTCAAAACACCATTCTGAAATCCAGAGGTCAGCGTAGTGGGAGTTCTTCATACTGACCCCCTGTCCCATGCGCTTAGAAACTTGTCCAGAGCTGTCTTTTCCATATGAATGTGTAATCTTCTTGTGTTTGAGGTAAAGTCTTGCACCTCATAACCCTCACCTGAAGGCAAAGGGAAAATTACCCCAAACGAGATCAGCCTCTTGTGTGTTAAATAACTGCTGTAACATCAGTTTGGAGAGATCTGGCTGACCTGACAGTAGTGCTTTTCCTAACAAAGACAGGCCATATGAAGAGTCAAGGAAAAGAGTCAGGGAGAAAGCCAGGGAAAACTCACAAGGATGCCTCCCCGTTCCCTAGTCAGCTGGATAGGGTGGTGAGGCAGAAGGCCCAAACAGCAGTTGATTGCTAGTTACCCTTTAGAAATACTTCCACCAGAGAAGGCTGGAATTCTTAAAGGGATTTGGGCGCTTGAAAGATGATGTTAGAATCAGGAAAACAATTAATGAAATGCCTTAATCTTTGGTGAGAGCAGATTAATGAAGTTTTGTGACATTTTGTATTTTTAACCTCATATCTTTTGGGTTGTTTTGAGGGTCAAAATGTTTTAAAGTTTGATTTAAAAATCTGAATAGACAAATAATCAGTGCTTGTTGTAGCAGTTGGAAAACACATGGAACCCCTCTTCCAGCGTTAATGGTGCTATATCTTTATTCAGTATACCCGTATCTGACTTGTAGTTTGGCACTAACATGGAAAGAATCATTTTTTGCACTAGCTGTTTGAGGGCTCCATCAGTTTTCTTCAGGACCGTTTTTCTTTAATGGTAATTAGTATTGTTTAGAATACCTATTCAGTTATCACCTTGTTGACTCTTGCTTATGATGATGATTTCGTGTGTAGTGTGCATGCGAGCAAGCATGCATGCATATGTGTACACCCCACACGTGTTGCTGAAGATTGATCTCAGGGCCTGTGACCTGCTAGAAATGTGCTCTCCTCCCAGCCCATATGGTAAACTGTTGAGGACTGTCTAGTCTCTAGTCTTGTTCTTTTGAGTCCTCGGCTATGGGCTTTGTTGTCTATGTTTAGAATTCTCCAGTATCATTTTTAGGAAGGGCAAAGTCTCTCATGTGGTGGACAAGGAGAAAGGTGATCATGTTAAGTGGGAAGATGTTCATTTTATAAATGTCAGTTTACAACTCTACATGCTGTGGTGTCTGGCTTCTTCTATACATGCAAATGTGTGACATGTGGAAACAATTTTTCTTGAACTAAATGTCTAGAATATGGTTGGAGCCTTTCTTCTGAGTTAGACATTTTTTTGTCTTATCTTTGCCTATCTCATGCATGTTTTTATTATTACATATATTACATCTGGTATGTACTGACTAAGGCAGAATTACTCTTATTTCTCACTTTTTGACATTTTTCAGGTTTTTGCCTTGTGTATTAATATTTTTTAATAGTAAAAATGTAAGAATGGAAGACTATTATACATCTACCCTTTATTTAATTGTGCTTTCTCTCTATAGAGAACTTTTTATCAGAGGGATAAAGGAAACTAGAAGGTCTATTTAAAAAAAGAAAAAAGATTTTATGTATTCTAAATATGTGAGTACACTGTCCCTGTCTTCAGACACATCAGAACAGGGCATCGCATCCATTACAGATGGTTATGAGCCACCTTGTGATTGCTGGGAATTGAACTCAGGACCTCTGAAGAGCAGCCAGTGCTCTTAACCACTGAGCCATCTCTCCATCCCCTAGAATGTCTATTTTTAAATAGATTATATTTGTGGGGGAAAAACCCCAAATATCTATTATATGACAATTTTCAAATTTTACTATTTTGAACCAATAGTTTATGCTTATGGAATAACCGTTTTAAATTTTTATTTCGTTAAAAAAAAACTTACAACACATTTATCTTGTCAAGATGAAATTACCTTTCTCTAGGAGGTTTCACTTCTTTGAGGTAGCTCAGGAGAGGCAGTAAGAAGGGTGCCAATGTCATATATGTGAATCCTTGCCATTCCCCGCCAGTCATTCTCAAGCTACGTGCAACACTTCTCCAGTTTTCACGTGGTTTGTGAAGGGGAACTCAGAAACCATCTTGATGAATTCTTTTTGAAGTAGTATAAATAGCAAAGGGCCAAGAACATGCAAAGGGCCTTCTGATTTCAGGTTTGTCTCTCACACATGAAGGTGGGGTGGCTGGCTGAGTGGATGCTTATCTGTCTCTACCCAGCACCCCCAAACTTGACAGTAGCTTTTCCATGCATTTAGGGAAGAAGTAGAGGTTTGCTTGATGGACAGGTAGGTACTGATTGGAACTCGGTGGTTGTGGGAGGTATTTGCCTTAGTTAGAACTCTTCAAGGGCAGACGGCCTCCTCTGTGGGGCAAGCATTATATCTCCAGATTGTTGTATGTAGTGTATAGTTGGCCATTGATAATGGAACTTGCAGAAGATTCCCGTCTGGTTCTGAATTGGTGCGTTGCCTTCAATGCCCTTTTCTTATTGGTGATATCACACTGTGGAGTAGGTTATATAACCCTGTATCTAAACTTTCCTCTGTGCAAGGTTAAAAATGCAACCACGTGACTTATTCAGACTGTGATATGCATGACCAGCTCTCCCTTTAGCTGCTGTTGATAGATACTCCAATTCAGGGGCATATATCATACATATATGTGAGTATATACATACACACATATATTTATACACATAGAAAATATACACATTGAAAAGGTTCTCTGATCAAAGTTTGTGAAAGGGACTTCTGCTATATTGCTGTGTTACTGGTTTTGCTTTGTGACAAACTAGAACAAATGTAACGGGGACAGTTTGGCTGAGAAAAAGGATAAATGAAAGCCAGGTCTTATATGTGAAATCTGACACATACAAAAAGGAAGACAAGAACTAGATCTTGGTCATGTATCCCACAGATGAGTACTGGAGTGATGCTGTAAAGTCATTGCTTACTGGGGTGTGACCAGGGTGTACTGCAGTGTGCTGTGCCAAGCGCCTTGGTGCTGTTGATTGACACTTGTCTTCTCCCTGTTAGAGAAATCCATGGTTATCATTGGCTTGAATGTTTCCATGTGGTTTTCCTTGCTGCGCTGTCCAGAGCCACCTGATTCCAGAGTGAGGACTTGGCCATAGCATCTGCGTGCAGAAGCTGACCTCTCCCTTTCTTGTCATCTAGGTTTCCACTTGAGTGGCACAGTGACAGAACCTGCAATACAATCGGAGCCAGAAACCGTTTGCAACGTGGCCATCAGCTTTGATCGTTGCAAGATTACCTCAGTGACCTGCAGCTGTGGAAACAAGGACATATTTTATTGTGCCCATGTTGTGGCACTGTCTTTATACCGTATCCGCAAGCCAGATCAGGTCAAACTGCATCTTCCCATTTCAGAGACTCTCTTTCAGATGAACAGAGACCAGCTACAGAAGTTTGTTCAGTATTTGATCACAGTGCACCACACAGAAGTCTTGCCAACTGCGCAGAAGCTAGCAGATGAAATTCTCTCCCAGAATTCAGAAATCAACCAAGTTCATGGTGAGTATGACAGATGATGTAATTTTTCTCTAGATTATTTTTCATTTACCAGTCCAATTATGCATAAAATGAAATGTGAGAAATGGGTCCTCAGTAATGCTCTCTGATAGAGAGATTAGCTTAGCCTTATCACCTACAACATTTCTTGTGAAGTGTTTTATGCTGGAAGGCAAAGCCCTTTGGGGGAGAGCTAGGAAAGTAGGGTCTCCTTAGATGTGGCTCAGGCTGGCCTTGTACTCAAGAGTGTCCCTCCTCAGCCTCCTGCCTCTGCCTCCCACCTCCTTGGAATTACATGTATGCCACAGTGTACTGTGGTTTTATGTGTGTGCATATAATCGTTTAGGGAAGTTTATAATTTTCATGTAAAGTCTGAAATTGGGTGCCTGTTTCATGCTTACAACACCGCAGATCACATGAGAGCCATGTGCAAGTCTGCGCCGTGTGCGGCCGGTGCTAGCAGACAGCCCCGCATTGCTGTGGAGCACTCTGAGCATGATGACAGTGCCACTGGTTTTTGGTCCGTTTCCACCGTTGATGAGCCTTGCTGTCAGCAGAGCTGCTGTGAGCATTCTCTTAGAAGTCCCTTGGTCCTGTGCCTGCCGTGTGTGCTCTCGATGTCGGGCAGATTCATTCGGTCAGATTTCTTCTCGTGCTCCCCATGTCAGGCTCTGCTTTGCTTAAGTAGCTGTCATAAGGGATGTGATTGGACGGGGCTGGCCCTGTTAAATAGCAGAGGTATAAACAGCTATGCTGCAAAGGTGCCGTTGGCCCACGGACAGGGAGTGCATGTGGGAGCTTTTCTAGAAGGCGTGTGCTCTGTAGGATCATCTCTTTCAACCCTGATGCCTTGTGAAAATTCACACCACCCTTCAGTCATCCCAGAGATTTCTCAAGAGCATCTAGGGCAGTGGTTCTCAACATGGAGGTCGCAATCCTGTTTACAGTCACATCACATATTTACATTTCATAACACCAACACTATGACACATAACAGCTATGAAGTAACAATGAAATAGCTTTATGGTTGGGGTCACCACAAAATGAGGAACTGTATTAAAGAGTCACAACATTAGGAAGGCTGAGAACCACTGACTTGGGGCTTATTAAATATTTCAATGGACAAATAGGATATAGCTATTTATTTTATTTTTTTTTCTTAGTTCAAAGAACCTATGATGACTTTGATCTCTGAATTTTAATTTAATTGAAGGTGTCATCAATAATTATATATTTGATGCATTTACCTTGCTTTGAAGGTTAACAGCTCCCAAAGATTATCTAAAAAGGGCTTTTTTTTTTTAGTCCATCACCATGTTGAAATTGTGTTCCTAATAAAATAGACTTATGATTGTTAACAGGAACGTGTTCATATAGTGTTTAAGGGAACTGTGATGAACAGCGCAGGCTAGCCTGGGATCTGAACTGTGATGAGCAGCGCAGGCTAGCCTGGGATCTGAACTGTGAGGAGCAGTGCAGGCTAGCCTGGGATCTGAACTGTGATGAGCAGCGCAGGCTAGCCTGGGATCTGAACTGTGATGAGCAGCACAGGCTAGCCTGGGATCTGAACTGCGATGAACAGCGCAGGCTAGCCTGGGTTCTGAACTGTGATGAGCAGCGCAGGCTAGCCTGGGATCTGAACTGTGATGAGCAGCGCAGGCTAGCCTGGGATCTGAACTGTGAGGAGCAGTGCAGGCTAGCCTGGGATCTGAACTGTGATGAGCAGCGCAGGCTAGCCTGGGATCTGATCTGTGATGAGCAGCGCAGGCTAGCCTGGGATCTGAACTGTGATGAGCAGCGCAGGCTAGCCCTGGGATCTGAACTGTGATGAGCAGCGCAGGCTAGCCCTGGGATCTGAACTGTGATGAGCAGCGCAGGCTAGCCCTGGGATCTGAACTGTGATGAGCAGCGCAGGCTAGCCTGGGATCTGAACTGTGATGAGCAGCGCAGGCTAGCCTGGGATCTGAACTGTGATGAGCAGCGCAGGCTAGCCTGGGATCTGAACTGTGATGAGCAGCGCAGGCTAGCCTGGGATCTGAACTGTGATGAGCAGCGCAGGCTAGCCTGGGATCTGAACTGTGATGAGCAGCGCAGGCTAGCCTGGGATCTGAACTGTGATGAGCAGCGCAGGCTAGCCTGGGATCTGAACTGTGATGAGCAGCGCAGGCTAGCCTGGGATCCGATTTTCAGAGCTTGTCTATGAGAAGAGCGGCTTGAGAGCCGAGAACCTGAGTGGTGTATACTGCCAGCTTTCCCACTACGTACTGATTGGGCCTGGAGATTGGCCGTTTATACGAGCTGTCTACTGCCTTCCACTCCAGTCTGACTGTGGTCAGGAGGGGTGGGAGACGGGCGTGGCCTTACAAGATGAAATCGGAAGTGTCTCCCCTGGAGGGCCTAACTTCTACTGCTAGATTAAGGACACAGCGGAGGGTGGGGCTAAAGGTGTTCCACAGGCATTGACCACGTGCCCTCCCCTGCCTTCAAACACCTGTAAATGAAGCATTCTTTTTAAAATTAAATCTATTTCAAAAATGGTACTTTCTTGTGTGATTTTGGGCCTTTTTTTTTTTTAAGAAAACCAAGAAAAATTAATCCTGTTAATTTTTTACATTAATCTTTGCACTGTATGCGCAGCATTGCAAGTGTACAGTTGGAGTAGCATGCACACCTAGTCACAGACACAGTGAAGACAGTGTGAATATGATTTATTATAACGGCAGTCTTGATCAGCTCTTTCTCTATTTCATTGTGCTTCATACATTTTTCTATGACTTTATGATAAAATTAATCACTGTATGCTCAAAGTGGCTGCAGGGTATTTAATGGTAATGTCCTACCAAGGAGATTGTAGCTGTGTATCTTTTAAAGCAAACTTTTGTTTGCTTTTATCTTTATATCTTAATACAACTTTTCTACCTTTGATACTGTTTTCTTTTTTTTTAAAGAGGCAAGCATCTTTCTTTGCTAAGTACTTACCAATAGATTTATTGATTTCCCAAGTACTAACACCACTCCCTTAGTTATGTGAATTGGTGCTTTTCTGGCTTTGTTTCCTATTAAAGGTGATGCTCTAGCCAGGCATGATGGTGTGTGCTGTAATTTCCTCCTGAGGAGGAAGAAGCAGAACTCTGACTTCAAGGCCAGTCTGGTTTATATGCATAGGAAGACCTAGTCTCAAAGCACACCCCCAAAGGAGATGGCATTCTAAATTGGCAACTTGTGGCTTAGGGACAGAATATTGAACTTGAACCCTGGAGTCCAGGATTGTCATTGACATGTGGAACACATTTTCTCTTTTATGATAGCTTTAGAAGAAATGATGCGATGGATATATATGGTTATGTTAAAAAGATATTCCGCCTTATCTCCTTGGGACACTCACACCATAGTGTGAGATGATAGCAGAAGGCTAGCAAAGTAGCTCAGCAGACAAGGGTGCCTGCCACCAAGCCTGACTGATTACCTGGGACCCTCCACCACTGGGAAGAGAGAACTGATTCCTACAGGCTGCCCTTTGACCTCCCATATACATGCCATGGCACATATGCACCCATAAGCCCCCTCCCACAAAGTAAGTCAAGAACAGATCGTGAAAATGAAAGCCAGAGGGAGTCTGCTTTCCCCAGACTCTGTGACAACCATCCCCCACCACCCCTCCAAGCCTTTTGTTTTACTGACCACCCCATGGGCTATCGTATACTGGACTAACTACAACAAAGGAACAGGTTACAGAGAAATTGTATTGACCTTGACCTTGAGTGAAGGAGGAGGTCATTTAGTGACCCTTTCAAACCTAGGCCCTGGGCCAGCTCCCAAAGTCCACCAGTGCTTTTGCATGTACCCTGATACCACCTCAGTGAAAGTGCATTCACTGCTGTGTCAGATAAGGGGTGACATGACCTCTAAAGGCCAACTCATCTGACCCATCTGCAGCAACAGAAGACAACCGGGATCCACATTTGAAGGCCCCATCTCCTGTTGGTTCTCCCTGGTGTGCATTGGATATTACTGTATTTCTTTTTAAAAATAAGTTTATTTTTATTGAAAATGATGATTTTTTTATAAAAGATTTTGATCATGGTTTCTTTTTATATAATTGATACTATAAATCACCTTGCCTATCTGTCTCCTTAGTTTAGCCTCCAAATACTTCTTTATCTGATCATTTTATTCATCAGTGTTTGTAAGCCTCCCAGTTACTACCAAACTAGTTCACTCTCACACACACACACACACACACACACACACACACACACACACACACACACACACACACACACACACACATACACGGTCTCTTTACACTTGACTGTAAACATGGAGACTCGTATGATGACCTATGTATGTTGGGAGCATGTCTTAACTCGACACATAATAAGCACCCCCTCATATTTTTAAAACAATCCCCTTTAAATTCTGTCTTATTCTTAGTAGGAAATTGGTGATTTATTTCATAAGAACACGTAAACGTGTTTGAAATCCACTGGTGAGTGACAGTTGGGGTGTTACCTGATGCAGGGCTGCATGTGGAGTTTCTCTTCCCTTTATCTCCCTGTGGGTGGTCACGTTCACTATAATTGGGCTTGCTTTAGCAAACAGCCTTTGGAAGTATGCTAGGGAGGTCTTTGATTATTACTAACGTTTGTTTTTATTGTGGGGCACCCTAATGTTGACAGTTGGCACAGTCCATGTATGATCTACAGGTAGTCAACACAATCAATCTGCAGGAGAGAAAGTCTCTGTAACTACACTATCTCAGAAAAAGTAGTAGTGTGAAACATGTAGAAAACTCAGAAGAATGGGTTTTAGAAGTATGAGAAGATAAAAAGATAAGTCCTCATTGGCCCTCTGCTCCCAACTCCAGTGTCCCAATACGTACATATACACATCTGCACAGACAACTTGAAATGTCTTAAAAGGAAAACAAAACAGTTGAAAGCTATATTTGTAATTTCCTTAATAGGTATAGCTATCTTGCATTAGTTTTAGTGTTTTAAGCTATGCAATTGTCCCATGTATGGGTATAGTTAATTATTAACCTCATGAGTGCTGTACAAGAGGTACTGTCCAGTTTTTCCTATCTATAACTGTTGCTGTTGGAACCATTACTTGGTATGTGAGGTTTTTGGTTTTTTAACTTTAATTTTTTTAACTTTTAATTTTTTTAAGTAATATAGTTCTAGAGTATAAATGCCAGAATAAATTGTATATGTATTTTGGATTCTATAATTTACCAAATCTCCCTCTAAAAGTGATATTTTACCCCAAATCATAACCAAAATTTGATGATTGCCTTATGTATTAAGTGTATCTTTAAAAGTTTTAGTGGACTCTGATCCACAACTGTCCATATGTAGATATGGACATCCACAGACCCATATATGTAGGTTATAGTATATCTTTCCTTCACACAGCCTCAGCATTTTACTTTAGCAAAAGTAGTAGTCTTAAAACTGAATGTCTCTTAATTTGGAAGAATTACAAAATCTCTCGCCCATGAAGAATTTTCTCCAGTGTAATGCAGAGATCTACAGCCTCTAGATGCAGCTCAACTAACACATCACAGTGACAGTGATAACTACTGAGTACTTGAGCTCAGGAGCCTTCATCACGTCCCTTTTCATCCACGTGTGCCTTCCCTCTCATCCTGCAGGCATCTCGGACACCCTGAGCCCGCAACTGTGGAGAAACCACTAGCCACAACCAGTCTCCTCCTTTGTTCTTTCTCCGTTAGTTGATCTTTAAATCTCTGTGTGTTAGCTAGGTGAGCTGGCTGTTCTCGTTGACCACATTGGGTTTCTTAAACCTCCCTCGGTAGCCTGTTCAGTATTTAATAAGAGTCAGTCTTTGAAGCCTGACTAATCTGAGTGAGGATCTAGCCTCTGGTCCCCGAGCTTTCAAGCCTAGTTACTGAGGGAGAGCAATCTCTTTAGACCTCCGTTTTCTGAGTACCTATTTTATAAGATGGGGAAAACTCAAGGGGTAAACCACACTAGACCCTGTTCTCACTGCCGCTGTGATGTGTTAGTTGACGTGCATCTATATAGGCTGTAGAGTTAGTAGTAAAATAATGAAGGAAAGTATTTACAGGCTCTTTGTTTTATTCTATTATTTTGATTGTTTGGTTTTTTTTTGTTGTTGTTGTTGTTTTTTTTGGAAACAGTATCCTGCCTCCTGGGACTACAGGTGTGTGCCACTATACCCAGGCCACAAACCAGTGTTTTAAAGCATCATTTAAAATGAGCAGAGCAGACCATTGCTAGAGCTTGCAAGTATGAAGTAGCCCCTTCTAAAAAAGGCAGAGGCTTTGGATTTAAAAGGAAAACCTTCTGAGAACTTGGCATAAATATTTATATTTGTGTAGCAAGTAATTGTTAGGACATTTTATCAGAGAAATAATGGGAAATGACTTACCTGTTACTGTGCAGCATTTTTAGGCGCTTCGTATGCTACATTTTTAATGAGTGTTGGAAAACGTACGCACACTTTATTGCTTTTTACCCATAAAAGATACATGAATAAACTCCTGAAGACTGAAGTAAATGAAATGATATTAGGAGATGAGGGATGGTCAGAAGAGAGGGAACTGGTGGAGGAGGGGCTGGAAACTGATGGCTCTGTCTGAGACACTTCCATTGGCACGTGCCGCTTGTTTACTTTCTTGGCCTCTTGCTAAAGAAAGGTAACTAATCGGTTAGAACATGGTGGGCACGCCGTCAGGCCTTCCTCTGTCATCGGCCCCCACAGCTAAGAAACCAGGGTGTTCTCCAGCTCTGGAGAAACCATCACATCCTCTCCCGGTAGTAGACTACATGGGATGGCCTTAGAGGAGCTGAGGGACGGTCTTACTGTTGGAACTATGACAGAATTATCAACTGAAATAAAAGCATTAGATACCGTCTTAAAATGAGAATTAAGAATGGAATTTAAGTCTTTTCTAAAGAGCATGTCTATTCAGTACACATCATATTTTTAAACAGTGGTCTAGATTTTTTTCCTGCTCTAAAGACTTTTTTTTTTTTTTTTTTTTTTGAGTCTTAAGACACAAAAACCTTGCTGCTTTGCCCTTTTCCCCTCCGAGCTAATGGTTGATGTCATGGTTTTGCCCTCAGTTTGTAAGACAGGCCGTACCCATTGACTTAATGATTTTTGGCATGAACAGTGGTACTAGAACTGTTTGATAGCATTCTTCCATAGGTCCCCCGAGACTGATCGCCTCTGCGGTATAGATAATCTGCTGCCTGCATCCTGCCCAAATAAAGGAAATCTGGTAATTTTGACAAAGGGCAGTGTTGCTAAGTATAAATGGCTAAAAGCATTATCTGGGGGGCAGTGAGAAGGCTCAATGGGTGAGGCTCATGCCACCAAGTCTGATGACCTGAGTTCAGGCCTCAGTGCTCACTTGCATGAACATTACACTAAGTAATTGTAGAAAAATGAACGCCTGGGAAGACAGTTTCCTGAAAACAGTTGGTCACAGTAGAGGCAGAGAAGAGAAAGTTACCTTCTCATCCTTAGATGACATGCATTAGAACTCAAGATACACCAGATGCCCGCAGCGACTGTGTCTTCTTGGCTCAGTTTATAATGCACACAGTGAGTCGGTGCTATCTAATGCCGAGAAGAGACAGCATCGGCAGTGTGAGACGGTCGTTTCAAAACACACCTTAAAATGTGCTTCCTTCAGGATGGGGAGAGGTGCCTGAGTGGTACCTCGGGGTCCTGAGTACTTTCCTGTGTTATTAAGAGGCACGACATGCCACGACACTTAGCATTCATTCTCTCCAATGGCAGAATCCTTGTTTTTGCCTACTTGAAGGAGAAACATCTGATTGAGTAGGTCTGAAGTGGGGCCAGGGCATCCAGTATGCCCTAGGAACTTTCATAGGTTTTAATTTTGGGAGCTAAGTAGTAGACTTCAACTAGACAGAGGTTCGTCGTGTCCTCGAATTCTCCTCTGCTTCCTCCTCTGCTGTCACAGTACCAAGGTGGAAGGCGAGTCAGACTCACACCTACCTGTCTGGAGGCAAGTAACTGTTTCACTGCTGCCCCCTCCCCCACTCCACCCCGTGGATTATTTTCCTAAAACGCTTAAAACTGAAGAATTGAAATTTAGTAATAAAATATCCACAATGTTTGATTATACACTGCAAATATTATAGCACTTAAGAGTAAGAACAAAAAACACTATAGCTTTTGAAGCATTTAATTTATGGATGTAGTGATTCTGGTTCCTGCCTAATTCAGGATATTTAATAGTAAATATATAAATAAATGAGCTATGTTTTTCTTTGCATTTTCTTTTCAAAATTAAATGCTTAGAGGGTTGTCTCTGATTATAGATGTCCATTAATAAGGAAAAATAGATTCTGCAGCTTTTACATTTTTATATAATGCCATGTTGAGCTCTCTAAAGTGTACAATCAAGACATATTGGGATTTAAATAGTTAAACCCCAGATTTAAAGCTTATTTTTAAATTTATTTGTTATTGAACAGGCTAGCTAATAAACCGTGCTGAAGATGGAACCCGTGATCTTATATATGGTGGACAGACAGTTTACCATAGAGTTATTTTCCCATTCTAGCATTAAAGCTTAATATATGCATTTACACATTGGGGATAAAGTTGTAGTAATTAATAAGATATTTAATCTTTTGGTCTATAATATATGGGATGCATACCTTTATATGTAAAGTATATCAAAATCTTTTACTCATTAGTTATCTTGGCTTTCATTCTTAAAACTTAATAACCAAATTTTCCTACAGTATATCAGCAGGTGTCTAATTTTTATTGCCTAGTTGGTGTTTTTGCTCTGGTAATGTAGAATATTGCATCAAGATGGAAGCCTGAGAAGCATAAGTAATTTGCCAGTGGATATGTACATATTCTTTCTAAACTGTTCCTTGAACTGGGATTCTAATGCAGGCTTAGAACCTCACTTACTCTTGAATTCACATCTTCCTCCTCATAGAGCTCTTACAAAGTAGGCTAATTCTGGTAGAGTGCCAAAACACCCCAAACACTCAAAGGCAAACCAAGTGTAGTTATTTCTCCAGTTGGGCAATAACCAGAGTCTGTCTGTGAGTCTATGTCTGATTGTCTCTCTCCCTCTCTTTCCTTCCCCCCACCCCATGTGTGTATGTGTGTGTGTGTAAATGATTCCTTAAAGTTTTAGAATGTAATATATTTTAAAGCTATTACTTTTAAGTGGTGGGAGGAATCATTGATCATTATTTAATTCAAGTCAAGAATAATTCCTGGATTATATCATTTGTTATTCATTGCTTTGGATAATTAGAATTGAGTATAGTCTGCAGGTTTTAGAGGGTCTTCTTAATGTAGGTCACTTTGCCAGTTAAGGCTTTAGAAAATAACTTTGTTACCTCCAATTCAAGTTCATACCTCTATTTAAGATACTTGGCTTACTGACCCCTGCAACTGAGAGCCCTTACTTGAGACACAGCACAGCCTACCTCTTGTCAAGCAGGGGTAAATGAAAAGTCTGTGTTGAGGCGATAGTTCCAACAGAATACACCCACAAGAAAATACACAAAAGATGGCAGCCGTTCTGAGAGTAGATGGTGGATATTAGTCCAAATCATCCAAAGGAAGAGTAGAAAGGAAGGATAAGTAGCCCATAGAACTGCCCCTGAGATCTCCAGGGTGAGTTTCAGTAAGATATTTGAGAGAACTTAGAAGCTGAGACCCTGTAGTTTAGTTGTTTGGAGAGTGTCTGATACATTTCCATAAAGATTCTATAGCTGTCTTTCCACAGAGAGTATGTATGAGAAGGTCCCAGTAATCAAACTGGATGGATGGGTGAGTGGGTGGGTGGATTAGGGACTCTGAATCCCTCTGAGATACTCTGATAGCCCAGAAAGTCTGAGATACTGAGACTAAGTTATGGATCTAGTAGTTACAATAGCACTGTGTGTCCTGTAAGATGAAATTCATGAGCATGAACATGCCAAGAATAGTCATTATGAGGAAAATAGGAAATCGTGTGTGGACGGATACTTTATAGTAGTTTGGGGATTTTTGTTTTTGGTTGGTTTTTGTTTTTGCTTTTGCTTTTGGGTGTTTTGTTTTTGTTTGTTTGTTTTGCCTTTCAAAAGAGTCCTTAGGGAGAAAAGCTACTTTTGGGGAGTTCCTCCTCTTTTTGATACTTTCCTGTAACAGTTTGATTCCCAGATTGTTAGGCAATAGGGACAGACAAAAAACCTTACTCTTACACAGCTGAGCCATCAACCTATCACCTAGTCCCTAGTTAGAACGTTTTCCTCTTCCTGGAAAAGTCTCCTAGCTCTTCCAAGAGGCCACCCATCCCTGCTGCTCTCGCTCACTGCCTTTCCTCTAGCACTTTCATGGGCTTCACTGGGCTCTGTCCTGGCTGCCATCGTAAACCTGCGCTGTCTCCTATAGCATGCCCTCCTTCCTGATGAATAGCTGCAGCTCACTTTTTGTCCTGTCTCCAAGGTATTCTGTATTCTAGACTCACTATATTTAAAATTGAACTCCCAAGTCTGAGCATTTTTTGTCAGTGAATTGTCCTGTATTCTGTATAGTAGTTTAATCTAGAAACCAATGCTCCACACGTGCCATGATCTTACCCTCCCTCACTCATATGCTCACATCTTCACCAAGTCTTCCTGCATCTGTGTTGCCTTTCCCAGACAGTTTGTTTAAGGAGATGATAATGCATGGTCTTTTTAAAAGCCTCATTGTCAGCGTAAACTTAGTGTGTTTATGTATATTTTTCTTCTCTTATTATTTTCATTCAACAGTATTTTTAGCTGTATTTCCGTGGTAGTACATGGAGACTACCCCCATTCATTTTCGTGGCTACCTAATTAGTATTTCATGATAGAATGTTGTGATTGATGCATATCAGGATGAAGAGTATTCCATTCTACTTTGGATAGCACCCTCGTGAGTTCCCACTCATTATCCCTAGGGCAGAGACCCTGAGCTGCTCAGCCGCAAAGCCTCAGAGTCTGTCTGTCTGTCTGTCTGTCTGTCTTCCAGATTGTCCTGTGCTGCTCCACCCTGGGCCTCTGCTCTCAGGTTGGATGAACTTCTATTCCTCCAGTACACCATGCTTCTCTCTGCCTAAGGCCTCTGCCCAAGTTCTTTTTTTAGTCCCTCACGTGACCCATCCCTCTTTTCCCTGCCTATAGATGACTTCTAATTAGCTCCTAATCTTCTTAAGGCAGACCTTTCAGCTCCTTGGCATTTCCTAAGGTATTGAATCCTGGCAATCCATGGCCAACTTGGAGTTCTTGTATGTCTTCCGAACTCTGAGTACTACACATATACATACATTTGTATTTATTATTTTGCACTGATTTTTCTCTGACCCAAAACCATGCTTTCCTAATAGTATGTTTAATTCAACTATAGTATGGTATAGAATTAATGTAAAGGATTATAGCATGTCATTTAAAAAAAAATGAAACAGGCCAGATCAAGTTCCAGGACAGCCAGGACGACACAGAGAAACCATGTCTCATAAAAACAAAAGAACACACACACACGCACACACACACACACACACACACACACACCCCAGAATAGCAAATATCACACCATTTCATTTATGCTAAGGGTGTTTCTTTTCAGTCAGACTTTTCAGTTTTATACCTGTGATCATTTAAGCACATAAATGCATAACCATAGTATAAATTGTATTTATTATTGTAGGTACAAGTTAAAAAAAATAGGCTTTAAATTAGTTAAGAATAGGAATTCTGTGTGTTTTCGGAATACTGTTATATCTCCATGTCTTGCCAAGAGGCAGATCAACAGAGTTGACAGCTGTGGATACCAATTGACTGAATGAATAAATGTAACTTTTTAGGGTGGCTCTTATCCCACTGTACCCTTCTCCTAGGGCTAAGGAGACCCAGTTCCTAAGGAGAAACGAGTGATTATCTCCTTGGTCAGTTAATTTCATATTCAATCATTAAATGGCAAGTGATATAGTATCCTATCTACTAACTGTCTAAAGGTTCAAAAAAGATATGAGACATCAGAAGTAAAATGTTCTCATATTTAAAGTCTTATTTCTTATAGATCTTAGACCTTAAAATGCCAGTGTTTTATTTTCTTAACAAATAATGAAGCTTGCTTTTTTCCCCTAAGTATCTGGGTAACTTTTAAATTTCTCTGGTAGCCGCCACTCGCTGGGTTTATTACATAGCTGTTATCTTTTGTGTGCACTTCAGCAATAAAATATTTATGCAGTTTGGCAAGGTAACATCACAACCTGAGTTAGTACAACAGCTGCACTGCCTGTTCCCAAGTGTCTTGATTTCCCTTTTTAATCTTTGTTTTCTGCAAGGAAAGACTTGCGTCAGCGTGTTGTTGCTACAGTAGCAGTTAATGGCGAAGCTTCTTGAGTTATCATACGAAAGGGTGAAGTACTCTGCTGGGGTCACTTGTTCCGTATTTCTGGGTGTCTTTGGAAAATATTTTTCTAGTGTGTCCTACATAGATCTTCCTACATCAAACATTTGCAATAAGACATTTTTGTGGCTCTTGAACTCTTTAGAAAACTTGTAAACTGCTCTTTAAAAACAAAGAGGCCCTGCTCCTACAAACATGGAAATGCTTGAGTTCGACAGCAATCTGCACTTACTAAGCGTAGAATAAGGAAAGTCTTGGAATTCCGAAGTAAGTTGCATTTATTTCAGTCATAAATGTGTGTGTATAATTGAAACTAAGATAAACTTTAAAAGTGTCTAGGTAAAAAGAGGGTCTGACTTATTTCCAAACTTTTTCTCAAGATCTCTGCGTACAGTCTTCACCCAGTACGTGTTCCCTCGCTTTCCAGGCGCTCCTGATCCGACAGCGGGCGCTAGTGTTGACGATGAAAACTGCTGGCACTTGGACGAAGAGCAGGTGCGAGAACAGGTTAAAGTCTTCCTCTCCCAGGGAGGGCACCACGGATCAGGGAGGCAGCTTAGCCTGCTCTTTGCAAAGGTATGGCTGTCCCTTTGAAGACCTATTCCAAGTATAGGAGCATATATGGTAACTGTGTAAGATCCTGCATGGACTGGGATGGAGAGCTTAAGCTAATGGATCGGTGAGAAAGGTGTGTTACAATCCAAGCTTTAACTTGTTGAATTGACTTTCAGCAGCATGGGGGGGCGGGTTGTATTTTTGTCTCTCTTAGTTACTATAAAGTGATGCTAATTTGTTACATTTTAAGGAGAAAATTTCTTTCAATATCAAAAACAATGTAATAATGCTATTTGACATCCGTTCAAGTGTGTGTGGGTTTTTTTCTAGACAGTTTTCCCACATGGAGTATAACCATAAACTTAACACTTCTACACATACAGCTTAATAATTTTAGTGATACTTAATGTCAGTTTCAATCTGTAAATTAGTTTCAGAGCCTTCAGAGTTCTAGTTTCACTAAGTGTGTAAACTAAAAACTTCAGAAATTTGTCATCTATAAAGCTTTGAGGCGGTCTATAACTGATAAATTTCTCATCTATAAAACTAACTCTTTCCATTGTTTCGATAATAGTGTTAAAGAAGGGTGTTATGTTTATTTCAACTACTAAAAACAAATGGTCTAAGAAGTACCTGAAGTTAAACTCAAGTTCTCTGTGATCAGAAGCATTGCAGAGCATTTGGTACCATGAAATCGTTTCTGGATAAAATGCTTTTTTAAAAATAATGCTAGTGCTAGTAAGATGACTTGGTGAGTAAGGAGCTCCCTGTATGAGCATGAGCATGAGAACCCCAGAGTCACATAAAAGCTGGGTGTGGTGGCACACTTGTATGCTCAGCCTTAGGGGTGGAGTCTAACAGCCCAGCCAATGGGTGGTTAGATAGAAACTTCCAGGTTCAGTTATACACTTCGCCAAAAAGAAAAGAACAGGTAGAAAGTGATAGGAACCCTACGTCAGCCTCTGACCTCTGGCCTCTGGCTTCTACTCTGAACACACGTAAGCTTGATAACCTATACATGGACACATTCATATGCGCCCCCCCCCCCCAAACACACACAAAACTGATGCTAAACCATTATATTTCTTTCCCTTGAGGATATAGTCATTGTTGTAGATAATGTACTAAAATTATTTTTAGAAGAACAGTTAATTTTATTAGTTGATCCTTTTGTTAAACAGCTTCTCTGATAGTCACAAAAATTAAAAGTTGCGGCTTTATGTTTTATGTTCATTCATTTTTAATTCAGAAAGATTAGCATGAATTCTTTTGTTAAATATGGCCAGAGACTAGTGTATTCCATTAACAAGATTTATCTTATAGGCTATATGTAGATTGTCGGGTTTACAAAAGTTTGTCCATACTGTAATGCATTTAAATGTATAGAGACTTCACATATAATTTAATTATTTCTTGGTACACAGGTACATCAAATTAATTATTCTTTAGAACTAACATTTTGAAAATATATTAGCTGTAAACATTAGATATACTTGAGTTGATTACCTTACAGTTTGGGTTTATATGCATTTATGTCATTACTGTTCCTGACTACTAGCTTAGAAATGTGTCAGTATAAGAAATAAATCAAATCCATTAGATGATTTGCAGACAGAAGAAGCACTTCATGTGTATTCACGTCTGCAAAGCACCTTGTGGCCAAGTGAAAACAATGTAAAATATGTATTTTAAGCCAGTCTGCAGTTTTCACTTTTGTCCCTGTGTGTTACATATGTATTACATATACATGGGAGGTAATAGAAGCAGCTAATTTTGGAGCTGTATAGATGTGTAGAGTGTTTTTAACCTTGGGGCAAATGTGGACTCTGATCCCAGCTGTTAGTTTTGTCCTTGGGCAGTTTCTTAGTTTCTCCAAGACTTGGTTTTAGAATTCATGAAATGGGGGTTATGATCTGGTCTAGTCTACACGTTGTTTAGAAATTCGGTGGTGAACATAAACGTGTCATACTCTTAAGTGCAGTGTCCAGGAAATGACAACTCCCTTCCCTCCAAGACATCACCTGATTTCTGCTCCTTCCATACGGGAATAAACTTTTAGGATAGCCATTGGGTTCGGGGAAGCAGTGCTTGTAGGTACTTTACAAGACTCAGATGCCCAAGGAGCTGTGGGAGTTTAGTACTTTTACTGGCCCAAGCCTGAGGTAGTGGACCTGTGGTCTGTGTGGGCTGCTGTATTGCAGATGAGCCATTTTTTTTTCTTGCCTTGCCTTTCATGTCAAATCCTGAACAGAGAATCCCACTCCCCACCTATAGGACCCTGCTCCAGTACTTTACCACAGGGACAACTGGTGAGATTGTTAGCGTTCTCACTTGATAAATACGAACTGAGAGTCATACACTTCCAGGTTGTATGTGCGCATTTATGGTTTCTTCTAGAGAGACTAATCTTGGTGGGTTTTTTTTTCTTTTATTTGGGAAATTTAGCACAGAGAAATGGGCAGTTTACAATTTTAGCTTTGACAGTCCAGCTTCAGTTAACTCAGAGACTGGTTTTGTTGTTTTGATGCGTTGTGGAGCATTTATAGAGAACGAACATTCTTAAGCCCCCAAGCTCTGTCCAGTTCCTCTTCTCATTGAAAAACCTCAGGTAAGTGTGTGTCAACAGGTTCTGTACTGACAGGTCAAGCCATCCTTACACCGAACATAAGGACCATTTCCATTGAACATGGACAGATTTTTCTTCTTTGTCACCCTTGGGTACCCTGAGTATTAACAAAGCATCTCATGTATTAACAGCACAGTATTATGTTATATTGTCTCATAAGTTAATGTAGAGATGATTTAAAGTGTTCATGTAGAAATATTAGAAATTGGGCAACTACAGATTTTAGTGTTTCCATGAGGTTCTGGAACCCACAGATTCTTGGGAATGACTGAGTGCTAGTGCTCTCATATGAAATAATTCAGCAAGAAAGAACATGCCCAAGTTATTAATATATCTGAAAATAAACTTTTAGCACAATTCTGTGACTATAATAAGAAATCTTGAGTTCCAGGGTAAAATCAATGAATTGTGTGATATGTGAGTTATGTCTCAAGAAAACTATTATACTATCAGATTAATTTACAGAAGTCCCAAACCGCAGTGGAGTTCCTTAGGTTCTGTTACATACGGATTTGTCAGGTTCCGATAACTTTTTCTGTGTACTTCTGTGTTCTGTTGAAAATGAATTAGCTAGTCATCTACTTTGTTAAGTATAGTCTGACCACAAGCTAGGTTTGGTTTAAATAAAAGGCACACTCTGAGGGAAACCTTAAAAACTGAAGGCAGAAGAGAAGCCGGGTGCTATGGTACATGCCTGTAATCTCAGCAGTCAAGAGGTGGATGCAAGAAGATGGTGAATTAGAGGTTAGATTGAGCTGTATAGAAAGACCCTATCATGAGGCTATACCTATGCACCCGAATGTGCGCGCGCGCACACATACACACTCTCTCTCTCTCTCTCTCTCTCTCTCTCTCTCTCTCTCTCTCTCTCTCTCTCTGTCTCTCTCTCACTGTGCACTTTTACCATACTATGAAACATGGCATAATTGTTAAAGCATTTGAAATTGAAAAGTTGAGGAAATGTCATTATTGTCCATGGCTTCTAAAGTATAACTTACAGTAATTGGTGATGCCTCTTGTCATTACATTGTACTTTAGGATGCAGAATCGCTTTTCATACTTTTGTGTGCCTAAGAGGACTGGTGTGAAGCCATCTCTCTCATACGCACATACAAACACAGAAGTAGGCTGTTTGTCTCTTGTGTTGTTACCTGTTTACTTACAAACTTGAATTTCTTTTGTTTGTGTCCCCCTGTAGGTGCGGGAGATGTTGAAAATGAGGGACTCCAACGGGGCCCGCATGCTGACCTTGATCACAGAGCAGTTCATGGCCGACCCTCGCCTGTCACTGTGGAGGCAGCAAGGCACTGCGATGACTGACAAGTATAGGCAGCTCTGGGATGAGCTCGGTAATGAGTTTCCTGTCAAACTGTTGAGCTGTGTATAGATAAGACCACAGTTGGATATTAAGAACATGGTCCACGGATGCTGGAGAGAGCTGCCCTGCTGGCCGGTGCCAGGGTGCTTTGGGCAGATGAGTGGGGAAAGCTCCGGCTGCTGTTTGAAGCAAGCATCTGTGGCAGGGTTGGGGAGTTGAGCACAGGACTCTCCCTTTAGGTACTTGGTGAAAGTCTGTGTGTTTACAGTAAGTGGTTTCCATCGCAGGACTGGTCAGTGACTATTTCATCTCAATTTTTGAGTCTGCCTTCCTTTTTTCCTTCATTGAAATTCTCAAAAATGATTTGGATAACTCAGTTTTCCCAACCAATACAGACCTAGGTCAACTATTGTTCTTGAGAATGGAAAAGATAGGGCAAACTCTAAAATTTATTGTCTAAAATCTCTAGTCATTAAAGATATAAATATAGCGGGTAGTTGAAAAAAATGAGACCTTTTCTTGTGTTAAGCATGAAAATACTGGGTGTGAATCTCCTTGTCTAATGCTTATTGCTACAGAAATAAAAATAAAACAAAACAGCAACAAAAAAGCAATATTAGTTTCATGAGAAGAAAATGCTTGCTACATGTGCAGAGTTGGTGACATTTCTGTTGACGAGGGGCAGACCACTACTTGATTCATTTTGATCCCAGGCCTAGATAGCTCAAGAGGAATAGTTGTCTGTGAAGGTTCTGTCTTCTTATAATGGAAGGCACTTTTGAGAGCAACTGTTTGGAGATGAGGAAATGGAACCTAAGGGAGACTCTAGAACTTGATGATGTGGTGTCTTTAAAATTGTACGACAAGCTCCTAATAACCTGATGTCAGGCTTTCTTCCCACCTCTTCAGGAACGTGACTCTTGGTAGAAACTTGGTTAGTTTGTTTGTATACAAGTATGTCTGCTACTTGCCAGATAGTAAGGTGTATCTGTGAATGTTTTCTCCAGTGTTTATTGTGTCCGGTACTTTACTTGGTTCCCTGAAAATCTGATAGTAGCTCCCCACCCCAGTCAAGTTTAAATCAGTCTGTAAACACAGTAAATAGCTTCCATGTGTTGCCTGCCATGAGGTTTGAGGGCACAGTGTGGAACTGAAGAAGAAAAGGTAATACATGGTTTAAGTAAACATTTTATACAGAACAAAGCTAGTGATTTAGCTTTCCAAATCAAGCCTTTTTATCTTGTGACTCTACACTACATGATGAATTCACTAGCTGGTTCACAAAGGTTAAAAAGGACTAGCATTGAAAACCAATAATGAAGGGGATCATGTAGGGAAAAATACTGGATTACTGTGAAGTGTATGAAATTTTAAGCTGTGGTACTCAGAAATATGAAAGCATAAATAACTGGTTAGGAAAACAAGTGCCACTTGAATATTTTCAAAGTGCCAAGAAAAAAGAAAAAAGAAAGAATGCAAATGATAATGTAGAGTTGTTTGCATTAATCGAGGAAATCATTTGAAATGTAAATAAAGAATATATCTAAGAAACAATTAAAAAAAAGTTTGCATTATTCACATTTAATCTGTAGTCACAGCTCACCTTTCCAAGTTGGTTTTGGAAAATGTATGCTGAGGCCATCAGTCAGCAGTAGGAAATCTCTTTGGAAGGGAGTTTTTGACAACTGATACATATTCCCAGGAGAGGACAGCTTTGTAGAGATCCAGGCTTTACTCAAGATGTTTGATTGTAGACAAGGGTCAAGAACACAACTACACAGACACACACACTAGCTCTCTCACCTCCTCCCCCAAACCCCACCCTGAAGTCATTGCTAGACTAGTGAACTCCGCCTGTGTACTCTGATGCCAAGTAGAGGTCACAGGCCATGGTAGTGGGGTCTAAGGTTTGTGAGGACTCCCCCATAGAAGTCATAGTAGCGATCACATCCTAGTATCTGTTCACCAAAAAATTAACTTAAAGTTCCTTCTAGACTACAAAAAGAAAGGCTTTTGCTTCTTAATAAAATGGGGGAATTTGACTTTGTGCCCCTACACAGGGCTCACATTGCTTCAAGGCTGTGCTTTGGAATTAAATGCTGAGCACTGCCAGATGCCAGACATTGAGGAGAGGCTGAGTTTTGTCGGCAAATGGGATCTGCAAGTTAATTGGTGTTTTCTGCAGGCTTCTGGCTGTGAAATGAAATTGGAAGCCCTTTAGCCACATGGATAATACAGGACCTGAATACAAATGTCACATGTCACCATCAGGACCCACTGTGAGACAATAGTGTTCCCACTCCAACATTGCACCATTACAGATCATTTAAATATGGGGATTACATTTAAACTAAAAGCCCCATTTGCCTTTTACTGCAATTTAAATGTCCTCTTAGCAAAAGCTAAGTGACAAATTAAATGGAAAAAGTGCCCACATTTTTAAAGCTGTAATGCAAAACAACCTTTTATTGCTTCTCATGTGCCACGGATGAATCATTACACTTGTCAACCCTAAACCAAGCCGTAATTGGAGTAGCTCCTGCTATCAACGCGGGGCCGCTCCCTCCGTGACAGCTTAATAAAGCCGAAACTGTTAAATTAAATCTCAGATGCTTAACTCCTTAGCACCAGTGGATTCGATGGGTCCTTGTCTGGCAGTGGCCACTGCACCAGGAAAGGAAAAAAAAATTCCTGGCACGAAAGTTTCCGTGGGATAAGAGTGTACAGGCACTCTAGCCAAGTAACTCCGCTTCTTGGCAAAGGAGTTGGAGCCATCAGGTTGTCAGCCAGGAGATGACAGAATCTTTTTCAGAGGACCAGATAGCCCCCTTCCCAAGATTCGTAACTTTCTGGTTAGATGTGATTTATGAAGTTTCACACTGTTGATGCTTCAGAAGTAGTTGAAAGTAACACATTCATTTTTTTTTTTAACTTTTCCTTTTCATATAAATATGCAAAGTTGGTTTCGGTAGCCCATTTCTTCCCCCCATTCGTCATCTCCCAGAGAGGCTACTTATTCCCAGGATCTCCTGTGCCTGTGATACTCATTCGGTCTGAGGTAATCTTTGTGACTTTCTCCCTGATGCTCATAATGTGGGATGATAGAGTAGATACATATGCATTCTGTTATGACCTTGCTGTTACACCTCATTTGCACATGCATTTATCTTGTGTATGAATCAGTTTTTCAAATACCAATTTTACTCTGTGTGTGATGCTCGTTTTCCAAAGCACACACCAGTGTTTTGAAGACAAGCAACTTTGTAACCTCAGCAGCTATGGGGGAAAGTACTGCAATCCTAAGACAGAAAAGAAAGGCCCGTGGTGACCGTGGAGAGGTCGCAGATGTGATCAAGGCTTTGCCTTTGGCAATCCATCGAAGACATACGTCTGCACTTGCAGGCTCGATTAGTGACACACGCATTCTCTGGAAAGCAGGTCTTAGAAACAACTTGTGGATTGAAAGAGTAGCCCGTGCTGACTTGTGGCAAGCACACCTACTGTTAGCCCGAAGAGCTGCCTGTTCCCTGGGCTTAATTACCATGCAAGTCTTTAGGGTGTGAGGGCTATAGTGTAACCTCTCAGGCTTCTGTGGGTCTCTTTCCGTGAATGTTTTAGAGGACTGTAATTTTACTTTGCATCATAAAGCTATAGATTATGGCTCCCAGTCTATTAACACCTAATTAAAGTGGATGTCATTTAGAGGAAACAGTCAAGTGCAGTTTAATTACAGTTTTGTCACAGGGAGAATTCTTAGTTTCATTTCAAGTGTCGTGTAAATACCTTTCCCCCACGTTTGTTAGCATTCTCTGGAGGAAAAACCGTGAGCTTTGCTGTACATGGAGCCTTCTCATAGGAAGAAGATGGGCAGCAAGGGCAGAACAAGCCCATACTGAGCTTGTTTACATATTTCACAAGAACAAGGTGATGGCCCTCGGAACTCTTCTCATCTTCTCTTCTGAGGACCCACTTCTTTGTGAGCATAAATAGGCAGAGTTCAGAGTTTCTTTCTAATTCCAATTTCATTTGAAGAATAAGGAAGGCAACAGCTACCTTGTTCCAGAGTCAGGTGTGAGACCAAGTGGTAGTTACATAGACCGGGGTACTTGGAGTCAGGGTAAACTTACAGTCACCAGTAGAGAACTCAACTCACCAATTGCAGCCATATTTATGGAAAAATACTAAAAAAAATGACCTGCTTCCTTGACCCAAATGTTCTCTCATTTGCATCCCAGACACAAAAAGCAGTTCATCTGCACCTACCCTGTTATTCTTGAAGTCACACATTCAGAATATATCCTCTTAATTTAGGATGCTCTTTGTTCACAGACAGAAATAAAAATCTCAACGTTCCGGACTGAGGAACATCATCTAACATCTCTGAATGCAGCAGTCTTAAGTGCCACCCTAACTTTCTGTGGTAAATTCAGACTTTGACACATACTGAAATCAGGTGCGATGCAAACCCAACTGAGGTGGTACTTGCTTGGCATCAGAAGCCAGGGAGCATTCCAAAATGGCTTGTCGTACACAGGCTTCCTTTGTCAGGGCTGTGGAGCTAACAGCAGTCCCAGAATTCCCCTGCAGCAGCAGAAGGGTGTCGGCACCGACTGGGAAACATCCATACAGCTGAACTCAGGGCAGAACTCAAAAGTTTGATGAATGCCTCATCGGGGCTTGCTTGTCATCTAGCGGTCTGTCTTCCCCTGGGCACAAAAAGAATACAGTTTTTGTACTACATATACCGCCGGCGCCACCTTCCCCTTCTTTCCAGAAGTTTTATTTCAGGTGATACAAAGCAATATATCCAGAAGAGTAGAGGCATTAGATCTAGATTTCTATGGTAGCAATGGTTCTGATAATAAGGAGGGAGTCGAACTCGCAGGCCTCAGGAGGCATGTAAATTAAAAGTTATAATGAGCCAGGAAACTGTTGATGGTAGAAACTGACCCATGAGTGCGGTTTGTAAGGTGTTGATGGGAAGGATTTACAGGGGAGAAGTAGTACTAATGTTCCAGGAAGGAGAAGCAGTGTGGACCAGGACAAGGGTAGGCTTAACGAGAAAGCTATTTACTATCAAAATAATAGCTATAAGGTGACTAATCTAGCTTTTTTCATTGACACTTTATCTAAAAGAGGAGGGGAGGGAGACAGAGACAGCAGAGGGCCTGGGTGGTGGTGGTGGTGGTGGTGGTGGTTGCTGCTGTGTTAATTTTCCATTTTGGTCTAGCTACTATTGGCAGCACAGTTGTTCACCTTTATTTTCAAGCACTACACTCATTGGTCTCTTGTATACGTTATATTACTTAATCATTAAACAACACTGTGGCGTAGACATACTTTTTAGTGCTAATGTTACAAACAAGAAAACGGAAGCATAAGAAGGCTGTAGAGTTGCCTAGACAACATTATCAGTTAGATGTCTCTGTCAGGTATTTACATTCTGTACAGGCAAAATAGCAGTGACTGAGTGGCCGTGAGTCTTAGCAAAGGGGCTTGACTTTGTTCGCCTATCCTCACTGCCATCATCCTGGCTGAACTTGCTCCGAACAGTCCGGCTGCCTGTCAGCAGTCACGTTTCCAGGAACTCAAACTTCAGACCCTCTGCAAAAACACACACATTGGTGAATAACAGCTTTATGCTGCTTTCAAGAGCAGTAGTGATGACAGTAAGCTGATCACAAGCACAGAACAAGCTTACAAAGTTGGGATCCAGTGACATTTTGGTAACGGAATGCTAAAGACCTTTTAGTCACTGTCTTTGCCCTGGCCTGTACCTGGTCCTGATGGCAGCCCTGGAGTTGGCAACACTACTTGATCTCATGCAGTCTGTAGGTTCTGTGAGCCCGCCTGCTCATAGGCAGGACGGAGTGAGCTATCTTAGTCACCATTTCTTCCTGTGGTATAATTCAGAGCTCTTTCTGGACACCAGACCCTGTGCATGTGTCCTCCTCCAGGGCCTGGGTTCTGTAGTTGTCTGACTCTGTGATCTTTAGTCACAGGCCTATGAATTTTCTAACTGTGGGGTTCAGGGGAGGGGAGATTTTCTCTGCTTCACAGAGTAATTTGTAGGTTAAATCAGAAGTTAGAAAGGAAAGAACACGCAGTTTACAGTGAGCAAACCTATGATAAATACCTCGCGTGTAATTATCCGATCTGTCTTTCTTTTGACTGCAGTTTCTAGGGTTTAATTATCCATTTAATACCCCATGTAGGAAAGAGAAAAACTGTAAATATGTATTAATAGGAAGTAATAGACTCTCGGGATTAAATGAGGTCATTAAAGGTCACTTGATTTCATTACAGAACAAATTGGAGATTCTTAAAGATACTGTAGTCTAAGTTATCTGCATGTACAATTAAATAATTTATAACAAATTAGGTGTTTTAGAATAATTTCACTTTTGTGGTCTTATAAACCTCTATTCTAAATATAGACTGTAGAAGTTTGACTAGAAGTTGATATGGTTTGCTGTAGTAAAGTCATGTATGCGTACTGTATAGCATTATTTATACCAAAAATAGACTCTTTCCTTTGTTTTCTGTTGTTGAGCTATAACAGTCCCTCCCCCATGATGTAGTGACTCTAACCATAAAACTATTCTCGTTGCTATTTCATAACTAATTTTGCTATTGTTATGAATCGTAACATAAATATTTTTGGAGACAGTCTTGTGCCAAAGGGGTCTCACCCCACAGGTTGAGACTCACTGAGGTGGAGTGAGGGTGGGCATGAGGTAAGAAAGACTGCAGAGCTTGTCTTCCCTTGGTGTAGCAGCGGACAGATTATTGAGGCCTAAAAGGCCCCATGTCAAGCCTGGCTTTGCAGAGAATCAGGCAGACCAGAAGCGACTACCAGGGTGGCTCTTGGTATGAGTTGGCACAGGGCAAGGTGCCTCACAGATGCCATTATTGCATTAAGTGGTAGTCGACAAGGAGGGCAAATCCAAGGATATGGGCCAAGCTTGCCCTCCTTGGAAGGTTTCAGCCACTGCCTAGCAAGGCCCTGGGGCTAGAAGACGAGGGACACACAGCAGGAGGCAGGTCCGACTCAGGTGCAGCACTGTGACTTGCTCTGTTAGATGCCAGGCTTCCTAGGAACGGTCCTGAGGAATACAAAGTTCTAAGATTAGAAATGTTAATCTATCTTTAATGGTGATTTCTTAAAAGAGTCACTTTTCTTGAGATGCGACAAAGAATTACTTTGATTTAATAGGCAACTTTCATATATAGTTTGGTGGCAGAAAGAATGCAAAATAGTTTACATCAAATGAATTTTTTGACGCTATCATAGGTTTGTCTCATAATTTTATAACATTTTTATGACTTTCTTTGGAATTCTGAAATTCAAATTTAAACCTACCACCCCAGTAAGAGACTGCTGCTTTTCCTATTAGCTTATTGGAGCGAGCTGATAGCCCTGCTGGGGGCTGTGTCTTTTCCTTTGACCTGCTGATAAAGCAACTAGGAAGGGAGGGAGTATCTGAATATGGGTAACTCACTGGGCTTTCTCTTGCACAGGTAACCTTTGAAGTGTAAAGGCCAAACTTGCTTTGACCTATGACAGTTATGTGCTGTTGACACCTTTTATTCTGGAGTATATTAGTAAACTTCAGATTTTTGCATCAGCAGACTGAGAAGAATATAAAAAGCATTCATAAAGTAGAAATCAGAAGAGGTCCTTTGAAATGGCTTAGAGTGGGAGCACAGTGTTGATAAGCCAAGATAACATAAATGAGGAAGTCCCAGTCAGGTCCCAGTTGAAACTGAGTCATTGACTGTACTGTTAAGAGCTCAAAAGCCCTTCGCAACACACATCACCAGCGTGCTGAGCGTATATGAGTGTATATGTATAGATACGCACATGTACCTACATATCTATGTGTGTATATATACACGTGTGTGTGTGTGTGTGTGTGTGTGTGTGTGTGTGGCTGGCCTCTGGTGAACAGATGATCATACGCAGAGCATGTTCTTTCCTAAATGTATAGACTGAGTCATATAAAAGGTATTTCTGAAACTATTAAACTACTTAGTGTATTTAATGTTAGTAGTCTTCATGTCATTGGTCTTTATTAAGACATGAAACTTTATTAAGATATAAACCATCTATTTAAAAACATCTTTTTAATCTCTTCTTTTTAAATGATACATTTTTCCCCTTCTGTTCAAGTAACTAGAACATTAAAAGTAATACATGTTGTTTGCTGTTTTCCTGCAAAAGTGAAAAATGTGTCTGGCGTGTAGTCGGTGCTCAATAATTATTTGTGAAGATGAAAGTGAGCGACGCTTGAAGCGCAATGCCATCTCCCTTCTGGGAAGCCTTAAGGAGCATAGTCCTGGTATAAACACTTGAGAAACATCACCCTTGCCTGTGCCCTTATTGGTTCTCTGGTCTCCCATGTTATGGTTGATCTAGCCTTCTCTGCCCAGGATATTCATGGGTGCCCATGTGTGTACGTGTACACATGCGATTCCTGAAACACAAACAGTTTATAGAGTACAGAAGGGCACCGATTCCCCCTTGCCATCCGTGCTGCAGGTAAATCTATTGCATTAATCATGTAGCCTGTCGGAAATGCATGGGGAGTGATTATACTATCATACACAATGCAGTCAGCATGAAGCACTTGTCAAGACCAATACATCAAAGTTTAATTCAGTAATAGGACGAATTAGAGCAAAATGAAACATTCTGCTCTCTAGGAAACCCAGCACCCACCCTAAGTTCTTTTTGCACTCAATAGAAAAGTCAGTGCATTCCGAAATTGTATTTATGAACAAGTTGACGTTCCAGTTAGACAGACGCCCCCCGCCCCGGTATCTCACACAAGTGTGGTGCTAAAGTGTTAACTTAACCAACAATTCTCTAGAATGCTCAGCACTAGTAAATTTGATCACTTCTTAGTCCAGCTTTTGATGAATTTCTGTCCTAATTGGCTCTCAGTGCCCAGCAAAAGGAAAAGGATTTGCTCAGAGGTGCACGTCAGCTTAAATATGGGTCAGTGCTTTGCCAGAGGAATAGCAGGCCGATAACAGGAACCTCCTTGTGTGTCCTGTAGTGCTGTGTACTAGAGTTGTGTATGTGTGCTGCAGTAATGTATTTGGGGAGCTCACTGCCTAACAGTCTAGTCAGGACACAGACTAAATGAGAAATTAAAAACAGTCCAAGACGACCGCAGAAGCGTTATATAATATAGAGCATGCTGCAGAAACAATTTGAGGATCGATCCCATCCATTTCATAAGTTAAAATGAAGTAAGTCACTGTTATAAGAACTTACTTGCCAGCCGACTCCTTTCAGAAATAGATTTATATGAAGTTGGAGACATGACCATTGAATGAACCATGGAACTGTTTATAAAGATGGCTCAGTTGTAGAACCAGTGCAGAACACCTGAAATTGTTCTTGAGGGTTCCCAAGTTCACAGTCCTTTACCTTACCTATTGGCTGTGTTTGCTGTCTATCTCAGGGTAAGAAACCATCTGCCTGCCACTGCACCTTTCTCTCTTCATTTCTGATCCCCCCTCCCCTTTCCTTTTTTTCCCTGCTCCCTTGAAAAGGAGAGGGATGCTCAGGGTGTGGTAAAGCTTTTCTGTGATCTCCTACAGAGTGAGACTCCTAATGAGGGCAAGCCCACAGTACTGCCAGATCAAATGCAAGGGGAAAGCTTGTTTATCAGATAATGAACACGATCCCGGATGCCAGTTAGCTCCTCTTAACTACTTCCCTTCTTGACAAAAAACAAAACAACAACTTTATTTAAAAATGTCCTGGCTGTATCATAACTAAGCACATGCCATTTAGCAGGAAGTTTGGCGGTGTATAACCCAGGCAGTTGGTAAAACTTGTTTAACTATATCCCTTGGGTCTGATTTTGAAAATTTTCCAGAGATGTTTTAATAAATTAAAAGCTAGCGTATCAAATTTGAAGAAGACTGTTTTGCCAGTTAAACTTAACTTTCCAAACAGGGAGTGACTGGTGTATTAAAACTTCATTATGCTGATAATAACAGTGTCATAATTAGGGTCACGGCTTTCATGTGGTCTGACCCAAGAAGTTTTGTGACTGTAGTTTTTCTAGCATAACTAATTATGCCCGTGATCTATTGGTGACTGCAATTAGATATTTCATGGCCTCTAAATAAATACGATTAGATAAATGGACCATGCGTGAAATTTATACTATTATAATAGCCTCTGAGAACAAAAATAAACACTGAATTATTTTATAATTATTGAACCTTTGGAAGTACTAAAAGTGATAGCTTTTCCTTGCCTGCTCCTAGCTGGTATTACGTGGCACTAGGATGTAGACATTGTAGAACATTGTATCTAACAGGACTCCTGCTCAGGATATGGAACAAGGGAAAAGGAACCTTGGGCCTGTGCACTCTCTGTTAGAGACTGGACTGGCACTTGTCTTGCTCCTCCGCCTTGTACCGGCCTGGCCCTTTTCCCGGTTGTCCCCATCTCTGCTTTCCAGCGCCATGCACACTAGTTAATTATCCTAGAAATTAGGGAAAAGAGAACATTTATAAATGAGTCCAAAGAAGATGAACAGCTTTATTTTAATTAATCTACCTCTTTTTCCCTCTTAAAAAAAAATCACCCCACAAAAATCTATGACCTTTAATCACTGAATTGATTTGATATTAACGACAGCAACCAAACACGAGAAAACGGAGAATGCAGCGAGAGTCTGCAGCTGATTTATTTGCTCACAATTCATAATGCCATCCCCGGCACTATACGCCACCACACAGAAAGGGTCCTCAGTCATGTGCATCACCCCGGAAATGCTGATGCAGACTTAACTCTAACAGAGCTGGCCATAATGTTTCCAGACAAAACAGATTTTATCTAACCTGAATAATCAGTTATGAATCCTGTGTTTAGCTGCTGTTTGCCCATGTACTGTTTTAATCTGAAATTACTTTCTATGCCTGTCAGTTCTGAAAAATGTAGTTCCACGTTGTTTAATTGGGCTTTTATTTAGATAGACCTGTGGTTCTTGTTAGATGTGCTGTCCTTTATATGATCTGAGTATATAAGAACACAGTTGGAGGTGGGTAGAAAGATGGCTTATAGGTTTAGGGCACTGGCTGCTCTTACAGAGAACCCAGACTCGGTTCCCAGCACTCGCACAGTGGTTCATAGCTACCTATAACTCCTGTTCCAAAGGATCTGGTGCCCTTTTCTGACCTTCACATGAACCAGGCACACACACACAGACACACACACACACACACACACACACACACACACACACACACAGAGCAAACAGACACGTATGCAGGCAAAACATTCTTACATTAAAAATAAAGATACACTTTTAAAAAAACACACGCACAGTTAAATAAAGCACAGGGTTACTAACTGTAAGGATTTCAGAATATTTATAATGTTAGCTAATAAAATATTTATACTTCTTTATACTTCTTAAATACAAAGGATGAAATGATCCTGTCAAAAGACGAAAATCATTTTAATCTTGGAATTTGCATAAATCCAAACTTTAAGAAAAAAAAAGCCAAATCTTTTGGTTACATAGCTGGACTAAAGGCTAAATTGCTATAGTATTTAAAGATACTGTTTTTGTGATGGAACATGAACCTTGGATAGGATTTTTGTTCCTTCCCTTAACAGCATCATCTCCGAACTTTAGTTTCTTTGTCTACAAAGTAGTGCTTTTTGTTTGTTTTTTGGTAGGGTAATGCGATAATTATGTAAATATTTAAAACAGGGTTAATGTGTTATTTAAAGCAAGGTTAATGTGAGGTAAAGATTCAGTAAAATGACAGCAATTATTGTCAGGTAAATAAGTATAGATGCCATTCACTTTTAGAAATGCTAGTTGAATTAGACAGAACAATCTTTGTACCCTAAAGATAGACATTTAAGAACGTTAAATGTAGAATCTAATTAGAAACCCAACATGTGTAACTTGATATTGTTAGGATTCTCCTTGAAGGGATAAAAATTTGCATACAAAGCAGCATGTAATAATAATGCAGTGTGTTTGGATACCTCCCATTTCGTTAAGTTTTTATAATGGCTTCTTATTTGGCTTACAGCTCTTTCATCTGTTGAGTGATTTATTTGAATTTGATTATTTGAGCTAATGATATTCATGCACAAGTTCTCAGTTTTGGAGGCTCATCCTGTGTACTGTAGGATAAAGCAGTGTCTCTGGGCTTTATTTAATATGACCAAAATAACACCTGGAAGGGCATAGAGTCATCCCTGGTTGAGAGCCATTGTGAATATTGGGTCACATTTTAGAAAGAGAAAAACATAGCAGTAAGTAAGGCTAATGCCCTGTACCTTGATGCACACACCAAGTCATCATATGATAGATTGTCTGTCTTAATCACTTCTTTAAAGGGTCCAAGTGAAGTTACACCATTTATTACATCATTTATTAGTGATGTATATCTGATGACTTCTCAGACCTAGTTTACCTGGTAGGATTTTAACACACCTATAGTAATTCAGCCTGATAAGGGTAGTACCCTTTATACTTCCAGAAATAAATCATTGATTAATCTTTGTCAGTGGGTGGCACCAGATAGATGGGGCCATTCATTTTCTACCCAAATGCAGAGTTATCTACTATCCTCAAAATGGAGTCAAAGCTGCTCATAAAATGGAGTCTCTCGATTTAAGGTACAGACTGAAAAAAAAATCAATTTTCCACAATTTGTGGTAACTTAGAACAGGGCACAGCCTGATCTCACCAATAATAGAGAATAAAGTCTTACAAATTTAATATAATAGTTGATTAGCCTGACTAGTTTTTTTTTTTTTTTAATCTCAGGCAAAATTATAGCTAGTAGTTACAAAAAATAAAAGCACTAAAAATGCCATATTTAAAAACAGAAACTCAGCTATGGCAAATAAATGGCCGTTAACTTACATTTCCATTTCATAATTTAGCAAGTTTTTATGTGCTTGGCAATTGGGATGGACTAAGGTTGCCACAGACTTGGCTTTTCTCTTTGCAGTATAGCATCAGTGTTTCTTCTCCCGAGTTTATCAGTTGGGACAGATTGTGGGTCAGAACTTTAACAAGAGAGCAGCAGCATCCACTTCTTGTGTCTTAGAAGTTTATTTGTGGAGTTTCTGGTGAAGTGTGGCCATCTGAGGCTCTGTGAAGTCTACACTTGGCAGAAACCTAAGTCATAAAACTCCCTGTGAAGTAAGTAGAAGTTATTGTCCCTTTGTTTCAGTTAGGGAAGTGGCACCACACCACAGAGGTTCAGAATTGTGTAGCTGCCCATCCATATCTTGCCCTTTAAGATCAGTGCTTTTTGGTGGGAAAAAAAAATTGTTGCCCGGCAGTGGTGGCGCATGCCTAATCCTAGCACCACTTGGGAGGCAGAGGCAGGTAGATTTCTGAGTTCGAGACCAACCTGGTCTACTGAGTGAGTTCTAGGACAGCCAGGGCTACACAGAGAAACCCTGTCTCAAGAAACAAACAAACAAAAAAAAAAAGGTTGTTGAAAATAATAAGCAGTGAGTATTTGAGGTGGAGCAAAATGGTATTGATAATCCACATGTCTCGATGTTTTCTAGAAAGATCTGGTGAGTACAATTAATTCTTGTCACCCGCTTTTACTGAGAGTAGACTCAGGTTCACTAGTATTGTTATTGGTAGGATACAGAAGTGGTCAAAAAGACTTTTATAACAGCCAGTGTTCTCTAACTGATTGTAGTCAGATATGGAATGTGGGTGGCCCTAAGATTGCTAAGTAGACAGAACTATTTGCTTTAGGGAGAAAGAGCTTGTACTTTTCCTTGGGTGAAGGACTTAGCTTCCCTAGTTCTGGGTTATTTTCCTTGATGTTGTCTGGCTAAAATCACTGACTGAGTGAAGACTAGGCAGGGCAGTAGACGGGAAGAATGAATGTGTGCTGGGTGGTTCTATTAGTGACTTTTCTGTATAGTTATAATGAAACACCCTGGGCATAGGAACATGGAGGAGAGTTTCTTTTGGCTTCCTTGCAGTTTCAGAGGAATAATAGGCAGGCGTGGTGGCAGATGTAGAGAGCTGGAGCTTACTTCTTCCAACCCAAGCACAAATAGATAATCTGTGTATTAAGGCTATATAATCTCAAAGCCATAATGTACTTCCTAAGACCTCGCAAACAGGACCAGCAACTGGGAACCAGATAACAAATATCTGAGCCTGCCACGTATGGTAGTGCCCACCTTTAATCCCAGCACTTGAGAAGCAGAGGCAAGTGGATCTTTGAATTTGAGGCCAGCCTGGTCTACATACAGAGAGAGTTCCAGGACAGCCAAGGCTACACACAAAAAGAACCCTGTCTGTGATGATTTGTATATGCTTGGCCCAGGGGGTGGCACTATTAGAAGGTGTGGCCCTGTTGGAATAGGTGTGTCATTGTGGGCTTGGGCTTTAAGACCCTCGTCCTAGCTGCCTTTGGAACAAGAAGTAAAACTCTCAGCTCGTCCAGCCCCATGATTGCCTGGACGCTGCCATACTCCTGCCTTAGTGATAATGAACTGAATCTCTTAAACAGCCCTAAGACAACGAGCAAACAGAAGACTTGGGATTCAAATGCCTGAGCCTGTGGGGTGCATACCTCACTTGAATCACCACATTCCACACCCTGGCCCCCATAGGTTCATGACCATATCATAATACAAAAACTCATATAGTCCAACTTCAAACAAACCTGTAGTCTGTCACATCCTCAACACAGTTCAAATGTTGTCCAAAGTCTCTTCTGAGACTCGAGATAATCTGAGCTATCACCCCCTGCACCAGATCCTGTAACTCTGTGTTCAGTGTCTGGGTCTTCTAAAGGACTTGAATGGCTCTGCCCTTCAAGCTTTGCTGCCTGCAACCTATGTTTCTTGGGCTGGTTCTGCTCCATGTATGAAGCTCTCCTTGGCAGGTGTCTCCGCTCACATCTCCAGCATCTTAGATCTCCACTGCAGTCCAGGCTTTATTTGAACAGCTTCACCTAATGGCCTCCCCTAGCCTCCTGCTCTCTCAGGACCTTCATCCAAGGACTCCTCCACCACATGAAAGAAAAGGCTTATTTTCCAGAAGGACAAGAGTCCATATAACAGCAAGTGGCAGGGATAGTAGTGGAGCAGGATGCTAAAAACTCACTTCTTCAAATCCAGTCAAGCCCAACGCAGAGAATGTGAACTGGGAGCTGGATAAGGCAGGCCATCTAATCTCAAAGCCCGCCCCTAGCGAGCATTAGGCTATACCCCGAACCCTCCCAAACAGTTAAGCCAGCTGCGAATCACAGGTTAAGATGCCTGAACCTATAGGGAGCATTTCTAATTGCAGTCACCACCGTGATAGAAAAAGCTAGAGCTGAATGTGGCATGGATAGGTCTGGGCGATACACCCTGGATTTGGTACTGGCATCGTGTACTTGGATTGACTGAACCTAGGAAACAGTGTAAATGGATGGAGTTTCTTTCATTCTAATTATAACAAGCATGCATCCTATCACAAAACCCAGAAGTTCCTTACTGTGTGTGTCCTACGGGTGCACTGCAGTGCCCTGGAAATGCTGACTTCTAACTGAATCTCCCCACTTTCCCACTGAATCCCTGAAAGAGCATTTCCGAGAAACCATAGAGTAGGGTTTAATCATTAAAGAACTTTACTCTCAAAGCTACAAATACTTCAGGCACACTGGAAGGAAACGAGATAAATGCTCAGAGTGGGACCCTGAATTAATAACATTTGGAGAATGACTTATTCAATTTGGTTAATTTGGTTATTAAAGCTAATTACAACCTTTGTAGTGATGACTGCTAAGATAAAAAGCCATATCTCATATGGCACCAAACTTGAGTCTAGCATTAAGAACACCCATTCAGTCAGGATGAAACCTCTCTTTAAGGAGGTGAGCGTTAAAAGGATGTTTCAAGCAAATTAATAAAGACTTAGGGTTTTGAGAAGAAAAAAAAAAGTCTCCTTCTGTAAAATGGAAATTTTCTAGTTGGGGAAATGCAAGCATGAAAATCCAAGTCAAGTTCTTAAGAATTTCTCTCTTCTTCCGGTCGTAAATTCTTGTTGAAATGAGCCAAGAACACTTAGGACCTTGCATTAAGGGCTCCCGTGTCTCTGGGTTTGATCCTTCTCATGGCTACAGTCTGAATATTTGCAGCCATCCGTACTGCACTTGTTGACATCTTAACTCTGAGGTACTGAGAAGCTGAGCCTTTGGAGGTAAGTAGACTGTGAGATTCATGGATAGAATTAATGTCTTTCGAAAGAACCCTGGCCAAGGTGTGCCAGGGTGCCTTGTGGGGATGCCTTAGGAAGGTCCAGTCACTGGATGCCGAAGTTGATGAAACCTTGCTCTTTGGCCTCTTGTTCTCCTGGCTATGAAGTGTAGTCAAGGCAACCAAATTGACTTAGGACATAGAACACAGAGCTAGTAATGGTTTTGGAGAGAACAACTATGATGAATTAATGGGATATGCTTGCAGGGCTTTAAATAATGCACCTGTGGCATATGGTGAGCATCTAGTAAACGGCAGCTTGCTTGGTGTTTCCTTCAGTGGTAGGGACCAGATTCAGGGCCTTGTGTCCCAAATGTCAGCTGTTGTATATTGTGAGCACTACAGAAACAAAGTTAGAATGTGGTAGCTGACTTTTCATTTTTGGTTGTTGGTTTTGTTTGGATTTGGGTGGTTTGGTTTGGTTTGGTTTTTGTTGAATTGAATACCATCTAGTTGGTCTTCTGTTTGTCCCGTGAGGTACCTTCTTCCCTAAGTTCATTCTCTTCCTGTGTTGTCGCTCTTCAGCTTTTGGTCCCATTCGATAAATTTTCTTCGCAAACTGTTTTTTTTACTTAGTGCCTTGCTTCTGTCCCGTGTGCATGCCGTGATGAGGACTTGGATAGCCCCTCTCACCGTCTCTGAGCTGGCTTTATCCTTTCCCAGTACTTGCTAGGAGAAAATCAAGTTTCAGGTTTTTCATCCCTTTGCTCCAGTAGAGTTCCTTGAGGGAAGTTATTAATCTGACATCAAATCCAGGGGGAGGAAAGAAGAGAATGAAGGGGTGATGGAAAAGAACGGTCCTGTGGGCCACTTGCTGTCTAGGTCCTCTCCCCAGATAGCTCACTGAGATTACTGCTCTCCATTCTTCCGGAGGTTTTCTTTGTAGTCATTGTGAGGAAGAGACACTGTGGTGAGCTTACTCCAGGTTGGCTGACCATGTTTTGTTTATAACTGGCAATTTGAAATTTTTAAAATGTGGATTGTAAATACCTGTGGCTTAGACAAGCCAAAGCTGGTTTTTTTTTTTTAACTTTGTATATTTTATTTTACAGTTTTAAGTTTTTAAGCTAATTTTACATTGACAGTATCAGGTTCAGTAAGTATGAAAGACTGTTAAGCATTGCCTTTGGGCAAAGAAAACAGCATCTGTCTTGTTCATTCCTACCTTTCTTACCCAGTGACAGATTAAACAAAGCACAGACATCCACATGTGTCTTCCTAGGGGAAACATATTGTGAGTGTTTGGGGGCATTGACATCACCTTATTTAGGAATTAATATTTTAAAATGTGTGAAATACTTGGGTTAACTACCTTTTTAAACTATGTAGAAAGCATAACAAATTCACCATTATCTTATTTAAATTATGATGTATTTCTTTCTCTTAAATTCATCTGTCCTTTTCTTCTGAAAAAAAAAAAAACCAGTGAAAGTTTTCTCAGTTTGTCTCTTAGCGTTTTGTGGTTATATGAAGATCGGTCCCTGTGAGACGGCTTAGTAACGTGTGCTTAATGGAACTTTCTCGGAGACATTATTTCACTGGTCTGGAACTCACTGTGTACCACAAGTGCCCCAAGACTTGTGAATCTCCTGCCTTAGCTTCCCAAGTGATGACTGTGTGTCATCTTGCCTGCCTTTGAGTTTTATCTATAAACAATATTTTACTGACTTCTAAACTTAAACTATTACTCCATTTACATATGTGTGTGTGCATGTATGAGAATGTGTGTACACACCTGCACATAATTATGGATCCTAATTAATAAAAATAGTGCTTGAAATTCTTGTAAGGAGGCTAGGAAATTGTGTCCATAGTATCATCTTATTCTTTTATTATACAAAGATATTCTTTGAAAGTAAATTAGACTGGGGGAAAGAATGATGTGGAATTGTATATTGCAGTACCAGTGTGCACACTCTGTGTTTCAGTTGAGCCCTATGATTGTTGATGTTACTGGCTTTAATATGTAAAGTACAATGAAAGTAAGCAGGTAATGACAGAACTTGTGAGATACATACCTTTATGTGTAACAGCTCTTTGGTCTTCAGTTTCAACTGAGACTCTGTGATGTCTTCTAGCGGGAACTGGCAGGCTCGTTTCCATCTGGAAGTGACTCAGATTTTTTTTTTAGCTGTTAGTTGTGAACATTTTTATAATTTTTGAAATGTGTGTCTTTGTCCTCTTTAAACTAGGTGCTCTGTGGATGTGCATCGTTCTAAACCCCCACTGTAAGTTGGAGCAAAAGGCCAGTTGGCTAAAACAACTGAAAAAATGGAACAGTGTTGATGTCTGTCCGTGGGAAGATGGAAATCACGGCAGTGAATTACCCAACCTAACCAATGCTCTGCCTCAGGGTGCGAATGCCAGCCAAGGTGAGCCCACAGCGGTGCCCTGCCCGTTCTCACCTGCTTCTTTGTGTACATGTCTGTAATGTTAACAAATAATTCAAGGGCAATCCATGTTTCTTTTAAATGCGTGCATATGTTTTAATTTTAACTGGGAACATTGTACGCTTTTAAAAATAGTTACACAATGCGATAGATTTGATAATATATTAGTGTGGATTAAAATGATCCACTAATGGTTTAGTTTGAATTTTACTTTTTAATTAAAAATATAGAGTAGTGCAGTATTGCAATTTTACTGTATTTTACTGTGTAAAACAGTGTTGTGAGATTTGAATGTGTTTTCTGACTCTTGGGCTAGTGTGTACTTAATTGCTTTAGAATATAGCATAGATATGTGAACTAAGGGCCCTGTGATACTATGGGCACTTGCATCAAGGAACTTCTTTATTATGAAAAGATTGTGTAGTTTATTTGGCTCCACCCAGAGGTGAACAGTGCCCTCAGTCTGAAACAACCAAGAAATGTTCCCACATGTTTCCGGAATAATCCATTATTTTATACTGTAGTTTCAGTTTCAATTCTGTCCTTTAAAAACAAACTACTCCTTGGCTTCACTTTTGTCTGTGAGATGCTGCTGAATTTTCTGATCTTTTTCAGAATCACATTTTTAACTTGTTAAGGCTTGGACAAATCCACTGTTAGTCAGTAATTTGCACCAATATTCTTGAATGATTTTATGCTTGGTGGGGGATTTGAAAGTGATTTAAATCACATGATAGAAGCAAGGGTTGGAATTAACATTAGAAGGATGCAGAATCAAGCATTCTTTGCTGATCAACAGAGGAGTTGCCATTCCTAAAGAGAATGCTTTGCAGTGTGCTGAGGTCAGAAGTGATGTTAGCAAAGTGTTTCAGTCTTTACAGTGGATGTCTACAGGGACTTGCCAGTCAAAGAGAGGTTTTGAGACCTAGAACAGTCGTCAGGCTGTGTTTTAACTGGAGATACTTGTCTTGGGAATTCAGTATTTGAAGTCCATCCTGTCTATATCGTGCTCATGATGATGTTACTTAATAATTAAACATACCCTTCAGATCTCTATTTTTTTCCAAGTTGTCACGTTTAATTGGTCAACGTTTATTCTTTTTATTGCTTGGAAACAGTTCTTTGATGTCTACCTAGGTGATATCTTTAATCTTCTGTTTTTTATAATTGGAGGTTTTCTGAGCTTTGGTTGCTGCTATTTTAGGGGGACTGCTACTTTGACATCTTACACTTTACATTTTACTTTCTAGTTCTAATGTTACTTTTAGTTTAATATAAAAAAATTCTGTAGACCTTAGGAACTGGGTGGCAGCTAGAGATGGCTCAGTAGTTAAGAGCTGTGCTCTTTCAGAGGACAAGCCTTTGGTGCCCAGCACTCACATGGGAACTTACAGCCATCTGTAACTCTAGATCTGTGATATCTAATGCCCTCTTCTGGCCTCGGTGGGTACCAGACATGTACACTGATACATAGGCACACTAGGAGGTGAAACACCAATATACATTTAAAGAAGAAGAAATGATCTAGCTTTCAGGACAACATAGTTCATTTTCCTTACTGTTTGACTTTGGCAGGATAAAGCTAGGTCTGCATTTATTCCAAATAAATGCAGTGCTTGTGTCTTTTGTATCTAAAGCTATCTGCTTTTTAGCAGACACTCAGAGTTCTTTCTGAGGGGTTGTGACAAGAGCCATTGCTTTCAAAGGGTGGTGGTTATCATACCTACTGAGGGTGTAGTTGCTCATACGTAGAGCCACCACCTCAGTGTTCTCTCTAGAGGAGAGGCTGGGGACTGAGGGGCTCAACCAGGTAGCCAAGGCATCACACTGAGCTCCCTGTGCATCTGGAAGAGATGTATGTGTTAGAGAGCGTGCTTAGGCTCTCTGACACCCACCACGGCTAGGGTGATTAGTTAGGCTTAGTGAACAGCATCTGGATCCTATGCTTTCAGGAGGGCTTTTAAAAATTATAGAGTGAAAGCCAGGTGTTTTTTTTTCTTCCTTCCTTCCTTCCTTTTCTTTCTTTTCATTTTTGGTGTTTTTTAAAAAAAAATAAGAATTCTTCACCTTTTTCTTTCCCAATTTTCCCAAATTTTTTGTAATGCATTCTTTATTTTTTAAATGCTTATGAGTTTGTGTGTATCGATTTTGTGCTCATTTAAATACATTAAATGCGTGGTCATTTAAATACAATTTTGTGAGTGTTTAGCCTTTTTTTTGTGACTATCAGTTCTGTTGGTATCTTGGAGCAAACCTATGTTGAAAGCTGTGTGTGTGTTCTCTCTTCTTCTCTCTGTGCTGCCTCGAAACAGGAACAGTTCAGTTGATTCTCTAATGAAACTGCAGTCCGTGCTTGGATTAGTATCCTAGATAGAGAGCCAAGCCGGTACTTGGACCACTGAACTCACTCTCACAGCATGTATAATAGCAAGTTGCCATTTTGTAGTCTCTTCAGTTTTAAGCTTTACCTTTGTAACTTGAAGTAAAGAAAATAAATACTAAGACCACACTTTAAAATACCTAGGAAAATCCCTTAATTTTTTTTTTTTTAAAAAAGGCAAAAATTCAAGGAAACTTAAATTTGGGGGTATTTAATTATGAGAGGTCATAAAACTTTCCCCCCCCTGGGAATAGCATATTTATTCTGCTTTACGAAAGGCAGTTAGAAGTTGGGTCCATCCTTCCAGTTGTGCAGAATGGTCATCCATCCGCTGCTAGGAAGGATCGTAGTCAGGAGTCACAGCAGATAGTCACTCACACCTCGTTATCTGTCACCTGTGCACTACAATATGTCTTCCCTCCAGATACGGATAGCTCAGTTGATATGAGACCACGCCAAAGTAATGTCTTTATAGACTTACCAACAGCCATTGCAAACGGCTGCATTGGCTAAGCTTGTAGGAAGGGGTGTGTTTGACTCTTGGCAGCACTTGGCTGTGAGATCATTACAAGTCATGGTGTCTCTGTTGCAGCTTAGTCCCCTCAGCAGGACAGAGCCCAGGTAGACAGACGAGTCCACCAGGCTGCTTTGCTTAGCAACAGTTGCACTCACTGTTTGTGGTTTGCCCTCTGTCTGCTCAGACAGAGGTCCAGGAACAGGAAGATAAGCCTTGCCGTAAAGGAAGCTCCTCATTTTGCTTCTTATTTAGTTGAATCTCAGAGAGCAATGAAGGGGGTGGTCCTGGAGCACTATTTAGGTGTATGTAAATGAAATGGTTCACTGCCCCCATGATTCAGTGGAGGCTTGTGCCACAGTTGAAGGTAAGTTTAGAGTTGGGGCCCAAGGGGCGGGAGTCCCTGTAGTCTCTTTAGGAATTGAATAATCCAAGGAGCCGAGGTGAGAATATCCTTTATTCCGCAAACATTTCTTTTCTTCGTCAGGTCCTGAACCTTGAACTCCCTTCGGACTGTATGCTTCTGCTCTCTTGTGATGCCCCGGCATACACTATGCTGGGGACGTCACACCAGTCATGGGACCTGCCCAGGAGTCAGGAGACAGCCTGTAGGGGCAAGGTAAGTGCGCTGGTTTGTTTTGTAGCTATGTTGTGTGGCTTTGTGAAATGTTAAACATATGCATTTATGCCCTTTGGGATATAAAGTGGCGTTTAATCATTATATCCCAAGAAGCATAATAGTTTTAATTGTGCAAAACCGCACAATATAGTTAAAAAATACAACCAAAAGCACAACCCTTCCGCATATTTTTAAGGCTGACTGTATCTTCCTGAAAGGTTCCATGGCTGGTGTCGCATCTCTTGCATAGTGTTTGTGAGAGCTGTTGACCCCATTAGGGGCAGCCCAACACAGCACCTCAGAAGTGGGGAGCAGTGAGTTTTCATGTGATTTTTTTTTTTAAAGACTCGTTATATTTGAGTATATTTGAGTATATTTGGCAGGAAACTAGACATGACAGTTCTTTTCGCAGGATGCCTTTAACGGTAGCTTTAATAGCTGTAGAACGTTTGTGTTTGGTAAAACAAGTAATTGTCTGGAAACTCTATAGGCTAACTGCCTTCTAGCATTTAGGATGTGAGACTGTTCATTCACCCTCCACCCTTCTGCTTAGCGGGTGCAGGACAGTGTGTGTGGGGGTGTTCATGAACATCTGGCCACAGAATGGTATGACTGATTTATTCACATGTGAATAATAGCTGACACGGCTTTCTGAATTGTGGAAAAAACAGATTCACCGAACAGGCCTCATCGGACAGTGTTCACAAGAGCCATCGAGGCATGTGACCTCCACTGGCAGGACAGCCACTTGCAGCACATTATCAGCAGTGACCTGTACACCAACTACTGTTACCATGACGACACTGAAAACTCCCTCTTTGACTCCCGGGGGTGGCCCCTCTGGCATGGTAAGTGGCCAAACCGGAAAGACTTTTCCATGACTTACTCCTTTGTTTAGTTTCTATAGCATTATTGGAGTGGGAGGTAGAGGACTGAGGTATTCAATGGGCGACGGATGAATGCTTGGCACTGGGGGCTGAAATTTCCATTCAGATCCAAGTTCAGAATGGTTTCCTATATCTTCTTCTATGGCACTTGGGGAGAAACATCTTACTGTAGTAGCCTGCTTTTATGGATGGATCTGACAGCGGCCACTTTGCCCCTTTTTTGGGTTTCTGTTTGTAGAACACGTTCCTACAGCCTGTGCAAGAGTGGATGCATTGCGTTCTCACGGGTATCCCAGAGAAGCACTGAGACTAGCAATAGCTATTGTGAACACATTACGACGACAACAGCAGAAACAGTTGGAAATGTTCCGGACTCAAAAGAAAGGTGATTATGAAAGAGATTGTCTCTATTGGAATGGGATTCTTGGTGAGGATGGAACTTGGTTCTGCTGGAAGAGATGGAGTTTTGAAAGTACAGCCATAGAAATGGCCTTTATTCACCACTCTTAAAAATGTTTAATAACGCATTCATGTGGTATGAAGCCATACATGCAATCAGACACCCATACACATAAGCTAAAGACAAATGAAATTTTTTTAAATTTGATAGCATATCTGTAAAAATAAAATCCAAATTGTTTTGGTTGAATGTTGATGAATTAGGGGAAAGCTGGAAGAAGCTGAGAAGGAGGGCAACCCTGTAGGAGGACCAGCAGTCTCAATTAATCTCGACCCCCGAGATCTCTCAGACACCAGACAGTATACCAACCAGGCAGTATACACCAGCTGCTATGAGACCCCCAGCACATTTACAGCAGAGGACTGCAGGGTCTGGGCTTAGTCAGAGAAGATGCATCTAACCTTCAAGAGACCGGAGGCCCCAGGGAGTTTAGAGGTCTGGTAGGGTAGGGAGGTGGAAACATCCTCGTGGAGACGGGGTCGGGGGGGTGGGGGTGGGAAAAGATATGGGATGTGTAACAGTAGAAATAGAAGGGTGGACCAGGATGGGAATAAAATCTGGAGTTTAAAATCAATAAATATATAAATAAAGACTTTTTTTTTAAAAAATCCTACCTAATTTTTAAGGAGATTTTTATTTTTTAAATAGCTAATAATAATAATCTGTTTGGATCATCTAAAATGGAAGCTAGATACTTTCTTAGTGTTTTAATTCAAACACTAAGAACTCTACAGTGGCTGCCCATCCTTGAATCCCAGCAGCACATCTGTGATGGGCACCCTTAGCTGATGACTGCTGTCTTAGTTTCTGACATCCCTCTTCTGCAGAGGGGCTGTCTCTAAGAGCTGCTAAGATGAACCAACTAATTCCTAGAAAGTCTGAAACAAGGCCTGGCATACTATACCTTTATAGCCATAATAATCTGTGTTTAGGGACTTGTTACTTACTGTGATCAGAACGGAAATCCTTGTTTGATGGGTTGGCTGGCTGGTTGGTTGTTCAAGGTCTACTAATGACATTTGATGAGCTGTCAACTGACAGGACACCTTAACTTGTCTCTATCTCAGTTTGTTAGTCTTCTCATTTTGAATAAGCACCATAGTAGTAACAACAAAGGCTGTTACTGGTTTGCAGCTTGCTGATTGGAGAGTGAGACAGATGCATCTGATTTTCCTGGTTACAAACTCCTTCCTTCTGTAAGCAAACGTTTCTTGGGATGACTTGCTTTGCTCTAATTTTGTTTTAAATTATGAACAGTTTTAGTTACTGTTGGCTTTTTTTAGTTGTGTTTTTAGTCCTTTGATACTTCCATATACCTGCCTTGAATACAAATAAATAATGAAAAGTTGTTGGAATAAGCTGGAGGTTAGTGAGTACTGGCTGTAACTTTTAATTTCCTTTATGACAGAACTAGTAGGAGTGTGGACTGGCACTGTTAGTCACAGTGCAACTAATTGCAGAGCTACAGTCTGAACCACAGGAAGGGCAACGCAGATGGCACTGGAATGCCAGTGGCCTCGATATGCGGCAATTCTGCTTATCTTCCCAAAGTTCATTGCTAGGCCCTATAGAAATCATCTCTGAAATCCACTTCCTCTAAGCTCACAGATTGTGTCTGTCCCAGGCTATTTGCTTCTGAATAGTATAAAGGATAACTTTTGAACTAAGACAATGTTTAATGTCGAAAGAATTGACTCTAGATGATCATGTCTGGGTTTTTTTGTTGTTTTTTTGTTTTGTTTTAGAAACCATGTAAGTTTTTCTGAGGAATTTTAGTTTTTAAATTCTATTTTGTAAAATTGTTCCATCTAAGAAACACAAAGTAAAAAATGTTAAAGTACATTCGGAATCACGTTGGGTTAGAATGCTGCGATTTGCCTTGGACTCAGGTGTGCTATAGCCCAGGCCTGGGCTATCTCAGACACATTCTGTGTTATCCTGCAAGTGATGAAACTTGTTTCTGGTGGTTCTTGAGTATTGTTAGGACTGTGTATCTGTCCCTGAGTTGCTGTTGTTTGTCCTAATATTAAAGTGGGCATTAATATTAGATGTGCCTTACAGTTACTTGTAAATGGACCAAGACTAGTGAGTGTAGTGTCTGAGTATTTCAGTTCCCTCTGACATGACTTGTCAGCTTTGTGATTCTGAAAGAAAATAACCTCTCCCTCTCTTTAAACGTGTGTCTCTTAGAAACCTCTCACCTGCCTGTAGATTTGTGTACACACAGTTCTCTTACCCATATACAGTTTTTAAATCAAACATCCAGAGTTACCTGTACCAGAGAATGAGGCTTTCCTCATGCTTGCTATGCGTATGAAAGCCATGACCAAAACCAAGGGAATGGAGACCTTTCTGAGGACTCTAGAACACAACTTGAATAAGATTTCATGTGCTGTTCTTATGTGCTGAGAGTTAGTGATGTAAAATCAGAAGACTTCCAAAGAGATGGTAAATGCATGAAACGAGGCTTTGGCTAACTATAGTCCGTTTGTTAATCTATGCTTCAGATAATTAGGTTTTATTTTCCTTTTAAAAAGATGCTGTTACTGTTTTATTCTTTTGGTAAGCAGCTTTAAATAGCATTTTAGTAGATCAAACTGTAAAACATTTGCAAGTTTTTTTTTTCTCAGCACTTTAACATGAAAGAGCTAACATTGTGTAAAGAAATGAAAAAATAAAGCATTTTTGTCAGAATCTACATCTACCTTCTGCTATAGCTCACTCTTGCCGAGGGTCCACTCCTAACCACTCTGACGGAAAGGAGAGCTGCTGTGGAGTGGTTAGCAGTGCTGCTGTGGAGAGGTTAGCAGTGCTGCTGTGGAGAGGTTAGCAGTGCTGCTGTGGAGTGTTTAGCAGTGCTGCTGTGGAGAGGTTAGCAGTGCTGCAGTGGAGAGGTTAGCAGTGCTGCCGTGGAGAGGTTAGCAGTGCTGCAGTGGAGAGGTTAGCAGTGCTGCTGTGGAGTGGTGTGCAGTGCTGCTGTGGAGAGGTTAGCAGTGCTGCAGTTGAGAGGTTAGCAGTGCTGCTGTGGAGTGGTGTGCAGTGCTGCTGTGGAGAGGTTAGCAGTGCTGCAGTTGAGAGGTTAGCAGTGCTGCAGTGCAGAGGTTAGCAGTGCTGCAGTGGAGAGGTTAGCAGTGCTGCCGTGGAGAGGTTAGCAGTGCTGCAGTGGAGAGGTTAGCAGTGCTGCCGTGGAGAGGTTAGCAGTGCTGCAGTGGAGAGGTTAGCAGTGCTGCAGTGGAGAGGTTAGCAGTGCTGCCGTGGAGAGGTTAGCAGTGCAGAGGTTAGCAGTGCTGCCGTGGAGAGGTTAGCAGTGCTGCCGTGGAGAGGTTAGCAGTGCTGCCGTGGAGAGGTTAGCAGTGCTGCCATGGAGAGGTTAGCAGTGCTGCAGTGGAGAGGTTAGCAGTGCTGCAGTGGAGAGGTTAGCAGTGCTGCCGTGGAGAGGTTAGCAGTGCTGCAGTGGAGAGGTTAGCAGTGCTGCTGTGGAGTGGTGTGCAGTGCTGCTGTGGAGAGGTTAGCAGTGCTGCAGTTGAGAGGTTAGCAGTGCTGCTGTGGAGAGGTTAGCAGTGCTGCAGTGGAGAGGTTAGCAGTGCTGCCGTGGAGAGGTTAGCAGTGCTGCAGTGGAGAGGTTAGCAGTGCTGCCGTGGAGAGGTTAGCAGTGCTGCAGTGGAGAGGTTAGCAGTGCTGCAGTGGAGAGGTTAGCAGTGCTGCAGTGGAGAGGTTAGCAGTGCTGCTGTGGAGTGGTGTGCAGTGCTGCTGTGGAGAGGTTAGCAGTGCTGCAGTTGAGAGGTTAGCAGTGCTGCTGTGGAGTGGTGTGCAGTGCTGCTGTGGAGAGGTTAGCAGTGCTGCAGTTGAGAGGTTAGCAGTGCTGCAGTGCAGAGGTTAGCAGTGCTGCCGTGGAGAGGTTAGCAGTGCTGCCGTGGAGAGGTTAGCAGTGCTGCAGTGGAGAGGTTAGCAGTGCTGCCGTGGAGAGGTTAGCAGTGCAGAGGTTAGCAGTGCTGCAGTGGAGAGGTTAGCAGTGCTGCCGTGGAGAGGTTAGCAGTGCAGAGGTTAGCAGTGCTGCCGTGGAGAGGTTAGCAGTGCTGCCGTGGAGAGGTTAGCAGTGCTGCCGTGGAGAGGTTAGCAGTGCTGCCATGGAGAGGTTAGCAGTGCTGCAGTGGAGAGGTTAGCAGTGCTGCCGTGGAGAGGTTAGCAGTGCTGCTGTGGAGTGGTGTGCAGTGCTGCTGTGGAGAGGTTAGCAGTGCTGCCGTGGAGAGGTTAGCAGTGCTGCCGTGGAGAGGTGTGCAGTGCTGCTGTGGAGAGGTTAGCAGTGCTGCAGTTGAGAGGTTAGCAGTGGAGAGGTTAGCAGTGCTGCCGTGGAGAGGTTAGCAGTGCTGCTGCCGTGGAGAGGTTAGCAGTGCTGCAGTGGAGAGGTTAGCAGTGCTGCCGTGGAGAGGTTAGCAGTGCAGAGGTTAGCAGTGCTGCAGTGGAGAGGTTAGCAGTGCTGCAGTGGAGAGGTTAGCAGTGCAGAGGTTAGCAGTGCTGCCGTGGAGAGGTTAGCAGTGCTGCCGTGGAGAGGTTAGCAGTGCTGCCGTGGAGAGGTTAGCAGTGCTGCCGTGGAGAGGTTAGCAGTGCTGCCGTGGAGTGGTTAGCAGTGCTGCAGTGGAGAGGTTAGCAGTGCTGCAGTAGAGAGGTTAGCAGTGCTGGAGTGGAGAGGTTAGCAGTGCTGGAGTGGAGAGGTTAGCAGTGCTGCAGTGGAGAGGTTAGCAGTGCTGGAGTGGAGAGGTTAGCAGTGCTGCCGTGGAGAGGTTAGCAGTGCTGCCGTGGAGAGGTTAGCAGTGCAGAGGTTAGCAGTGCTGCCGTGGAGAGGTTAGCAGTGCTGCAGTGGAGAGGTTAGCAGTGCTGCAGTGGAGAGGTTAGCAGTGCTGCCGTGGAGAGGTTAGCAGTGCTGCCGTGGAGAGGTTAGCAGTGCTGCCGTGGAGAGGTTAGCAGTGCTGCCGTGGAGAGGTTAGCAGTGCTGCCGTGGAGAGGTTAGCAGTGCTGCCGTGGAGAGGTTAGCAGTGCTGCCGTGGAGAGGTTAGCAGTGCTGCAGTGGAGAGGTTAGCAGTGCAGAGGTTAGCAGTGCTGCCGTGGAGAGGTTAGCAGTGCTGCCGTGGAGAGGTTAGCAGTGCTGCTGTGGAGTGGTGTGCAGTGCTGCTGTGGAGAGGTTAGCAGTGCTGCAGTGGAGAGGTTAGCAGTGCTGCAGTGCAGAGGTTAGCAGTGCTGCAGTGGAGAGGTTAGCAGTGCTGCCGTGGAGAGGTTAGCAGTGCTGCAGTGGAGAGGTTAGCAGTGCTGCAGTGGAGAGGTTAGCAGTGCTGCAGTGGAGAGGTTAGCAGTGCTGCAGTGGAGAGGTTAGCAGTGCTGCAGTGGAGAGGTTAGCAGTGCTGCAGTGGAGAGGTTAGCAGTGCTGCAGTAGAGTGGTGTGCAGTGCTGCTGTGGAGTGGTTAGCAGTGCTGCAGTGGGGTTGGAGCCAAACCCAGAGCATTGCTCCGCTCCTCATTGAGTTGACCCAGCGAGTGCGGCACGGTGACAGTGTGACAATGCAGCTCCTACCACCTCTGTTAACACACTCAGGGGCACAAAGGTGGCATGATGATTCCCTATCTTTCCAACAGTCTTGACAGTCCTGTGAATGTTAGCATATGATGTTGGGCACATCAGCTACACAGAGGTGAGGAGCCATTCTTGGACTTGAGTGCCATTTAGATTGATTGATCGATTGATTGATTGAGAGATGAACCTTTACAACTCATAAGGTGGACATTCTAGTACCTTTCAGCTGATAGTTTTTAACTAACAAGGGGTTTTCCATCTGAATTAATTACTAATTGTTCAGAGTGCTGCTATCACTGTCCGTATTACCCACATTTCTCTCCATTTCTCCATTCCTTTTTTAAACAGAGCTGCCCCATAAAAGCATAACCTCAATAACCAATCTGGAAGGCTGGGTTGGACACCCCCTAGACCCTGTGGGCACCCTCTTCAGTAGCCTCATGGAAGCTTGCCACGCTGACGATGAAGCCTTCTCTGGGTTCTCCGATTGTACAGGTAAAGCTGTTGGTGTGTTTGCTCTTTCCTTTTTCTAAACCCAGAATGGTGTTAGTCTTCGGTTCTCTTTACAATCTGTATTTTAAACGATATATTCCTTTTTACTTTATGTATATTGGTGTTTGCCTGCATGCATATCTATCTGTATGGTAGTGTTGGATCCGCTGGAACTGGAATGACAGTGTTGTGAGCTGCCTTGTGGGAGAGCTTGGAATTTACCTCAGGTCCAGTCAGTCAGGGCTCTTAACAACTGAGCCATCTCTCCAGCCCCTACAGTATGTTTTATGAAGCCATGTAGTTAACAGTGTCTTTGGGTTAGCATTAGTGAGAACCAGGAAGTAGGCACTCAAGCCTCAGGGGGCTGCCCCCATGGGAACATTCTCAGAATCAACATATGGCCATGTTTGTCAGTGACCCAAACAATACTCTCTTCTGGCACATGATCCTGCCTAAGAATTTAAATGACATTTATGACGTGTTCAACCTTGATTATGATAAATAAATAAATACATACATACATACATACAGCTATGTACCATAGCTTTCAGAACCAGAATATTTAGTTGCTTTTCTTTGCATGAAAAGTGACTTAAATATATTGTCTAATTTAAGGGAACTATCAGATATGTTTCAAATGTTTGACACCATACGTTCCATAAGAATATCCCAGAGATTTCTCTTTGGTCTCTTGGAAATTCAGAATCATCCCTCAAAAGCTTACCTCAGGCAGAGGTGAGAAGGGGTAAGGATTGTCCGTTGTTAGTCCTTGGATGAGATGGAACAGGTTTGGTATTTTGTCTGTCTCAGTCTCGCCCTTAGTGGTTGCCTTCCTGAGTTGGGGGTGACCCAAGTTCTGTCAGGAGGGTGGCAGGTGGGAGTCTGAATTCATGTTTCCCTGGGACTTGGACGACTGAAGTTATAATTTCACAGTGACACGCCTGAACTGAGACAAGAGAATGCTTCTCTGGCATTGGCTGACCTTGGATAACAAAAGGGCCCTGAAGTTGAGTTGCATATGCTGTATTCTTTACTGATCTCACTGGAAATGTTAGTATTACAGAAAAAGTATGACAACATTTTTCATGCACATCTTAAAATATACCGTTATAGTCGTGTAATTTTTTTAACATCAACTTTTTATTATTACCATATATTGGTTATACAATATAATAATGTCTTGTAACTCTGATAGCTTGTAATTTTATTTTTGTTTAAAATCTTTTTCCCCTGTTTAAGATCCTTAGTACCCCACAAGACACACTTCGTCATCCATAGTCATGGTTTAAAATATTCTAGAAAGCTTTGCATTTTAACGTAAAAATTGAATGATCTGACTTTCTCAGAGTTAAGTGAATTCAGCCACCAGTACTGCTTAGAACATGTAACTTGTACCTGTCACTATTGAATGTAACTTAAGTACCTTCTTGGTGGCATTTTATAGACAACGTGGGACAGTACAAGTCCCTGGAGTACCACCATCTGCCCGCGCACAAGTTCTTAGAAGAAGGGGAGTCCTATGTAACACTGGCTGTGGAGGTAGCCCTCATAGGGCTGGGGCAGCAGCGGATCATGCCTGACGGGCTGTACACACAAGAGAAAGTTTGCCGGAATGAGGAGCAACTCATTTCTAAGCTTCAGGAAATCGAATTGGATGATACACTGGTGAAGATTTTTCGCAAGCAAGCAGTCTTCCTATTAGAAGGTAATGTGCTAAAAGGGTCTGGTTTGTGTACTAATCTTTGTTCCTTTACGAGCACTGCGTGGATACATTGGATATGGTAGGGTAGATTCACAGACCACCTAAGGCATGCTCACTAAGAAACCTGTCAACCGACGTAAACTATACATGTTTAGGTTTTTATCATTTGATTTAGGTTGTCATATAGGATAGCTTGTTTGAAATCAGCCCCATTTGAGGTCACTTGCTTTGTAATGGGCTATTTTTATTTAGGCTGTGTGGCTCCTGAGATAAATGCAGTGTTGATACTTAGTGAGATGTTCTCTGTACCCATGTTCCTATTTGCTTGATCAAGTAAATAGAAAGTAGAAACTGATAGGCTTTCCTGTAGATTTATTGGCTCTCACAACATCTTGCCTCGCAGTGTTGTGTTTAATTGCCAACAAAGAACTCAGAGCTGCAGGAGTAGGTTCTAATAATGTCACAAGGTCCATTAGGTGTAGGTTCACGGAAGAAAAGGCTTCATAGACGGCCTGAAGCAACAGGGGATTTTCTTGATTTCATAAGGTCTAGATTTTGGCTGGCACTGTTGTTTAGATATGTTTTCTCAGAAATGTAAGTGTAATTAGTATAATGTAGTGTGTGCAAATTTAGTTGTCTAATTGATAGAAATCTCTTTGAGATGTGTGCTGTGATCCTGGGATTTTTCTGTGATTGGTGGTAAAATGTGTACACATTTTATATCATGGACTGCTGCATACTTTAGAGGAAAGACTAATTTAAGACCTCTTCAATTTTTCCAAAACTAAGGATCTATTTGAGAGATAATATTTTTTCAAATATATTATACATTTATACATTTTAAAAGGGAAATGTTCTTAAAGCAAACCTTAATATAATTCTTCATTGGGGGGAGACAAAATCCCATTGTAAAGTTTGAAGTATTCTCCCGTAGTTTGTCATTGTTAACTTATTCATTTATTAATATATAACGATAAAAGGCCCATCCTGGATATTTTCAAGACTAATCCTGATTATTTAACTACTTTTATTTTTCAGTTTCCTTCCACATAATCCCTTTTGATATCTAAGCAACATCATTGTCTTTTCAGTGTGGTCATGATTTATCCCGACTTTTGCCATTATATTGAAGTTCTGGAAGAGGACATGCAATTTTTCAAAGCTGATAGTTAGTGTGTGGTATCTTTATCATTTACCTTTTTTCTTTTAACTGTCTGACTGTGTCCGTTATTTATGGTTTTGGGGTTGTTTTTTTGTTTTTGTTTTGTTTTTTACTCTTAGTTTTCAATTAATTCACTCTAATCAAACTTTTTTCTTTTTTAAAAAGAGTGCTGTCTTTCCTGTGCATCCTGCCCATTTCTGGCCCTCTAGAGCCCAGAGGTAGTGGATACAGGACTAGGGCAGTCACAGGAGGCTGAGGGCCATTTCTGTAAATACTAGAGAGAGAACAGGCTCTGTCTCAGTGAGTTGAGTGCATGAGCTCTCGGAATTCTCCATGCATTCAGGAGTCAAGAATTTCCTAGCAGACCTGACACTTGAGAAGAGGGAACTGTAGCTATAGTTGCTGAGAGTGACTCTGCTGGCCATGGCACTGGTGGCTTAGTCACACATTAGAGAAGTGCCTTTGGGAAAACTTTGTGCCAGACATCAGGGTTTTATTATCTAGTGCACTTGAATTCTTGGATTATAGTCATTATTAATCTAAAAAGTGATTTTGTACTACCTGACGTGGTGTATTACTTGTTGATTATTCATACCGACTTTCTCTGAATAGTAAAAAGATAATGTCGTGTGTTTAAAGGGAACCTTTGAGGAAATGGAGAAAGAGAGAGGAAGAAGGGCAGTCTGCAATATAGATTGCTGTAACCAGTCCTGAAGTAAAATGGAGCCAGAGGGTTCAGTCGCCTGGGCGCTGTACCCTTGTGTGATAGCCAGGTGGTATAGCTAGTAGGTTTTTATTGCTCACAGGGTTTTGGGAATTTATAGAGACTAGCATCCAAGACCAAGGAGTTGGCCAATTCTGCTTCTCAGGAGGTCTCTCTCTCTCTCTCTGTCCTTACTTGACAGAGAAGGAGCAAGCTATTTGACAGCTCTTTTCCCCCCACCTCTCTTTCCTCATAAAAATTAGTTCTTGGAGAATTTTGACTCCTCCTCACCTTCCTCCTTCAGCTCCTCCCAGGTCCCTGCCCCACTTCCCTACCCACCCAGCTCTTTGTCCTCTTAAAAAAATAAAAAGCCAAGTCTACTTTGTACTGCTCATATATACTCTTGGGTGTGTAACATTTCCCTGGAGCACGGAGCAGGAGCCACCCTTAAAGAAATGGAGTCTACCTCCCCAAGCAGCTATGAGTTGCTAATAGCTTTTTAGTTAGGGATAGAAGTAAATACTCCTCGCCTCTTCCCCCATGCCATGCTGGAACTCTATCTGGCTTGAACTTATCAAGTCCTCATGCATGCTGGCGTAGCTGCTGTGAGTTCCTATGTATAGCTGTACTGCCCTTTCCAGAAAGCTATTTCTTTACAGTTATCCCCACCTCTGGCTCTCAGTCTCCCTGTCCTCTCTTCACAGTGGCCTCTAATCCCTGGGAGGAAGGTGTGATATATATGTCCCATTTAGGGCTGATCATTCCAGCCCTTTATTCTCTCCACTTTGACCAGTTGTGAGCCACTGTTAATTGCCATCTACTTCAAAATGAAGCTTTGTGGTGAGGGCTGAAAGATGCACTGTATCTACAGGTGGAATGATAGGTCCTAGGAGTTAATTAATATTAGGCTCATTAGGCTGTGTGATGGTAGTACCTTCTCCCTTGAGGGCTATGGCTTGCGTAGGCACAGGCTCTTAGATCCAGGTTTGGTTTTGACTTGTACAACAGGCGTTAAATCTAATCAGAAAGTGGTTGTTTACTCCATGCCATCTCTACCACGATTGCACCACTGGTGGGCATATTTTGCCAGACTGGTCATTACTGTAGCTTGAAGAGTTCATGGCAGAGTAGAAAAGCACTAATCCTGTTATTTCAGAGCACTGCTCTAGAACCTCATTTAAGCGTAATTCTTTCATAGAGTGTGTCTGAAAATATGTTCACATTGTGGTAGGATTTCTGCTATTTGAGTTTGGAGATTCATACATATTTAGTTTATTAGTAATGCAACTGATTTTGTGAACAGAAGGTGCATGTATAACACTGTATCTACTTTTCACAAGTGATGTATTACTAAGTATTTTGAAATGTCTTACAGAGATTAGTAGATTTGGCAAAATTAGAAATTTGTCAGGGATTATAATTAAGGCTAAAATATGAATTGTCTGTGATTTTCAAAATATTTAAATAGTGAATAACTTAATAACTTAAATACTAACCTGGCTGGGCAATGGTGGCGCGCACCTTTAGTCCCAGCACTTGGGAAGCAGAGGCAGCTGGATTTCTGAGTTTAAGGCCAGCAAGGGCTATACAGAGAAACCCCGTCTCGAAAAAACCAAAGAAAAAAAGAAAAGAAAAAAAAATAACCTGAGAATTGAATCACAAAATGACTTTTAGATCATTATAGAATGATCTAGAATGTACCATGCTCCTACCCAAAACTGAGTTCAGTAAACCTGTCTTACCATTTCTTCTGAACTTCATTTCTTGCATTCTAAATTCTTTTCCAGAGTGGTTTTTCTCATGGAAAACAAATGTGTTGTGTTCTCTAAGCAGTAGTGTCATGGCTCATAATTCTAGAAATCATGAAACAAATGTTACCCAAAGGTGACATGGAAACCAATTTATTAAACACTTTACAGTAACTAAACCTCAGAGCACCTAAATGCTGAGCGTTAGAACTAACCACTGTGGTTTCCTTTCAAAGCTGCAGCCTGGACTTCCTCTGAGAAAAGCGTTTGGGGAGCTCACAGGGGTCCAGTGCTGCCACCGCACCTGTCAGAATTTACTAAGAAATGAGTTTTGACAGCTTAAATGTAATTTTGCTTTCAAAATTGGCCTGCTGGAGCCCAGAAGAGTACATTCTCATTATTTTAATGTTTTTCCTTTGCTTATAGTGAATACCAAATGAGTAACTTATTAATCACTTTATGGAATTACCATTTCTGCTTATTAGAAACAGTAGCATACTGAGCCTTGTGCTGTGGCCTTAGCATCCTCCCAGATGTGAGACTGAGCTCTTTTCTGGACGTGGCGTGTCTGCCAGTCAAGATGGAGGGGCCATAGCTAAGCAGTCTTCTGTGCATTTCCATATGCGACTGCTCAGTCAACATATACTAGGAAAGAACTTTCTCACGTTCTGCAAAGAGTGTGCTTCTGAGGGCCTCTTTATGGGAGGTACTTGTGTGAGCCCTGCTCCTGGGTTCCCTGGTTCCTGTCTTAGCAGGGGAACACTTGGGGAACTGTTGGTGACTTAAAGCATACATTGGGTATTGTGTCCTCAGGGGCATTTTGACTAAGGCTTTTTTCCCTTTCTACTGTTACTTAGTTCAAATTCTTAACTCTATTAGCTGTACCGTTTTATAAAGAATTTTAAATACAGTCCATAAGGGCTATTAGTTTGTTCCTTTGGAATGTAAACTCTATATGTTCTCTTCCACAGCTGGACCATATAGTGGCTTAGGTGAAATAATCCATCGGGAGAGTGTTCCAATGCACACATTTGCCAAGTATCTCTTCACCTCTCTCCTACCTCATGATGCTGAATTAGCATACAAAATTGCACTGAGAGCAATGCGGTACGTATCTCCAGCCCAGCCCTGCGAGGCAGTCTGCGTTCCCCTCTGGGAGAAATGGTCATTAGCTGACCTCATACTCAGTCATGTCTCTTACAGGCAACAGAGAAGCTAAAGATATTATTTATTTGCTCCCTGAATTGTTGTGAGGCAATGTGTTTGCTATGTTTTGATTTTACTTTAAGGGGAGCATGCTTTTCTTAGCTGCCATTAAGACTATGGCCTTCATAGCCTCTTCTCTTAGTGGTAGAATTTGGGAGTAAAATAACCAGTGCTCTAGAGCAAGTGTGACAATGAGGAAAACTTTCGTATTTGAGACACCCCCACCCACCCCACCCCTGCCCCGTGGCAGCACCTGTACAGGAAAGCCTCTGCATTACTAGGACACAGCAGTGCACAACTGGAAGCCAGGCAAGATGTGTCTGGTGTTTCAGGAGGCCATGCTAGGCATCCCTGGGTCTGTTCACGGTAGCCCCACTGCTCCCGTCCCCTCCTCAGTATTTTTGGTCATGGCAGTGAAAATAGTCTCTACCAACTCACTTGCTTTTTCTCACTTCCTCTGAAAGATTAATTCACCAAACAATTTCCTTTATCATGAACCTTGCTCAAGGTTGATACTTGCTGATGTGTTCTGAAGAGCCTGCTTTTACATCTTGTATGTAACCTATTCAACTTGAAGAGCATGAAGGGAGCATCTGCCATTCTTAAAGCTCCAGCCTTTCACTTTTTTAAATAATAAATCACGCTTGTGTTTTTAATGGAAAGTTCATATTATATATTATAATAATAGACTGAAGCCAAGCCCTGTGTAGATCTAAAAGCTTGAATGTCTCATTCCATGAGACTTTTCATCCTCGTCTGTAATGGAAATAAGATTGGCACATGAATCTGCCTAAGGATTACTGGTGCCACCAGCGTTGTGTAAGGACCACGTGCTAGTCGGTTATACCATTATATTTGTGCAGGGTTAGGGCTGTGTGTGTGTGTGTGTGTGTGTGTGTGTGTGTGTGTGTGTGTACACACCTCTCTGTTAGAGGATTCAGGGCTGGTATGTAATTCACATGCCCTTTTGACCACAGGAGAAATCAGTAATGTACTAGAGGAATCTTCTAATACTCTTGTTGATCTTTAAATTTGCCAAAAAAATAAATTAATAACTAACATGAACAACCATCCCCTCCCAAAAAATTGTTTTTATACCACTTGGTCTATAGTTTAGAGTACACTTTCATAAGTGGATTTAAATCCCCAAGTTTTTGAAGCTGAAATAGAAGTCTTCTAGGGGGCAGATGTTCATCTGTATACTTACTCTAATCCTAAGGAGTCCACTCGGAAGAAACTTAATGTCACCATGTACTGCTGCTACTACAGGCTAAAGCTGAAGGGTGAAATGGAAGCCGTTCCTGTGTACTTGTGGCTTATGGGAAGGAATCTGCTGTCCTGATGAATGCCTGGGGTACTAGCAGAGCACAGGGACCTGCCTTCTCCTCCGCTCTCTTACCTGCTCCTGGTCCCCTACAGAAGGCAATGCACCAGATCATTGCAGGATGCCAGGAAACAGGGCTGAAATGGGAGATGGAGCTGTACTCTTGCTCCTTACACCTGAGAGAGGGGTCGGGAAAGAACAGCTCCTCGCTTACCTTCTCACCTTCCCAGGCCTGTTGACTACTTTGTAGCAACTCCAGCAAGAATCTGGCTAAGGGAGACCAGCATTCTTGAATTCTTTTAAAAGCTGAATAACAACACTGTGGAAATTCTCACTTCTTGATCCTCTACCTTGCCCACCGCACTTCCTAATGTAACATCTTGATGACCCTAGATAAAACCCGAGTGAGCGAGTCATTTGGCTTCTCTGAGCAGACCTTGGACGGGCTTCGTCTCTGACTCTGCTAACTCTGGGTTCCCTATATCTTATTTCATAGTCCCTAAACTAGTGGGCCCGATGAAGTCCGAAATCATACTAAATTCATGTTCGGTTCTGTTCAGCCTCTGGTTGATAAAATGTAAGTTAACTTTAGATTCCTGAGGTCACAGAAAAAGTTCTCTGTTAGAACTTTAAATGTAGGAAAAGGAGCTCATTTTAGTTTCCTTCCTTTTATGTTTTGACAAGTTAAGACTTTTTATCTACCGCTCTCTGTTGCAGTCTCTGACTTAAAATATCCATTTTAATCTTGTTTTACTTTTTAATGAGCGATAAGATTAAAAAATAGTTCATGGAGATTAAAACTCATATTTCATAATTCTTGTGTCTGGGTGTCCCTGAATGTCATGCTGTTTTCTCAGTGACGCTGCTCAGGAATGAAAGGAAGAGAGCTGTACAGTTCCCCCGAACTCATGCCCCAAACAGCCCCGTCTCCATAAGCATCTACGCACGATGCTGGCTTCCTGTGGCCAGGGTAATGGACCAATAATGACAGGATGGTCTGTCTTCCTTTCTCATTACAGGTTACTAGTATTGGAATCTACTGCTCCGACAGGAGACCTCTCCCGCCCCCACCACATTGCATCAGTCGTCCCCAACCGATACCCTCGCTGGTTCACTTTGAGTCACATTGAGTCCCAGCAGTGTGAGCTTGCATCCACCATGCTAACTGCAGCCAAAGGTAGTGTGATATCTAGAAACCTCATCATTGCAGTGGTTTGCACTCTTTCCTCCCCCTCCCAGAAGACCTTGTTATTGTCATTATGTTTAACTCAAATTCTCCACAGTAGTATTACTATCAAATAAGTTTCAAAGAATCTTTTTAAAGCTATGGCTTCATGCTTTCCAACTGAGGCAAATGGGTGCCGCTCATTTGAGCCTGATGTCATCTTTCTCTATATCATGTTACCTTTTGTGTAGCACCCTGCCCCCAGTAGAAAATATTAAATCATTGTGATTTAGAAATAGAACAAAAGATGTGGCTAGTTTTGTTGCCCTGGAAATACTCACTAAAATACACACACAGAAGCTGGAAGAGCTTTTTGTTCTCCCATGTTGCTTGGCTCCAGCTTATATGTGCTTTTAGTCACTGGGGGGGATGGGGGTGGGGGTGGAGTGTGACTTGGCCAATCGTCATGTGAAGCTGAGATGTATACACGATCCAGTGGCTATGGGACCTTAGTCATAGCACCTGTTCCCGCTGTGAGCCCCAAGTGTGGTTGCATGGCATTTCTCTATTGGTGTTGCTTTGCCTACATTGGACTCTGTTTGATTTGGCTTTCCCTTGGTCCTTGCAGGTGATGTCCGGAGGCTGGAGACAGTATTAGAATCCATCCAGAAAAACATCCACTCCTCATCACACATCTTCAAGCTTGCCCAAGATGCATTTAAAATCGCAACTCTCATGGACAGTTTGCCAGACATCACTCTTTTGAAAGTGTCTCTGGAGCTGGGCCTGCAGGTACTGCGGGTCCTGTTGGGGCCCCACAGATGCTGCTGATCAACCCTCGTAGGGATGTTCTCATTTTAGCTTTAGTGACTCTTTAGAGCCCAAGTGTGTTGGACTTTTTGGCAGCACCTTCTTGCAGAGCTCTGGTCACTTCAGCTCAGCCAGATTTTAGTCCCAGCTAAGGCAACCACACAGAATTCTCATGTGTGTTCCTCAACTTTAAAAACATTTTTTTCTGACTTACAGCTTTAAGACTTCTGTTTCTCTTGTGAATGAGTGGAGAGATACTGCCGACCAGAGACCTAAAGCTAGTGTGCAGTAAAGACTCAGTTGTAAGGGTTGACGTTTTAGAGGCAGTGTGAATTTTTATTGACATTTGCATTGGACAGTTCTGTCTCCTTTTTATACACCAAGAGAACTGGGTAAAAAGACAGGGCGATCAGCCTGGTTCCTGCTTGAGATTGCTGCAGCACGCAAATGCGGGGACATTTGGAGCCCACCAACCCAGGCGATGCTCGTCCTTACAGAGCACTCCTTCTTTGTGAAGCCTGTGCTACCTTTGTGTTCTCACTCATTAAAAAGTAGTTACACCCTACCTAAGCATTCGAATGCCCTGATTAGATTATTGACTTGTTTTCTAAGTTATCGATTCTTCCTTTCAGTGAGGTATTAATAATGTTTAATGCAGTGGGAAAATGCATGTGCCACTATAGCATGAGGTACTATATAAACCAAGGTGCAGAGATTGCTTTTTTAAATATGGTTTCTAATTTTCTTAAGCATAAATTCTTATTATTTGCCTCATTTTGTTATAAATTGTTGAGGGTGTGATACAAAAGAAACACTAATATAATTTCTCTGCAGTCTTGGAATTCTGGGTAAATGGCAAGTTGCTGAAAACTCACCCCTTGCCCTATTCTTTCTAGAACCCAAGAAAGAATTCCATGGGTTCTTTCTAAGGCTTTCAGATACTAGATATGTTATGAACATAAGGTGGAGAATGAGTTTATCTTGGAAATTCTTAGTAGAATGTAGGAGGGAGAGAGATCAGCCAGGATGGTTTCTTCCCATAGATCTGAGTGACCATCACGGTCAAAGATGGAAGGAGGAACCAGAGTTACTGTTCTGAAGCAATCTTTACCCATACATGTCTCCACCATTTTTTTTTATGAATTCATAAGAAACCTCAGAAATCATGACATAGAATACTAATGCTAGGAAGGTCAAGACAGCCAGACTCTGCTCAATTTTCCAACCCCCTACTTTGACTCACACAAGAAAAGACATTGAATGACTTTGCCAGGTATCACATGTGGCTAATGGACCCACCAGAGGTCCTGAGTGGGCTTCCTGCCTCCCAGGACAGGACAAGACCATCTGGGGATGCCAAGGGCAGCTCCAGATAGACTGTAGATCTTTAAATCAAGTGCTTTCTGGCCCCCTGGGAATAGTCTACCTATCAGTTTACACTGTGAAATGAATTGGGGTTTTTCCCCCATTGATGTAAAATTATCTTTAAAACATTTTTGTTACCGTGCTCTTCTAGGTCATGCGAATGACACTGTCAACCCTCAATTGGCGACGTCGAGAAATGGTGCGGTGGCTGGTGACATGTGCTACTGAAGTGGGTAGGTAACTTGGAGGAGAAGCCTCAGGAGTGCTCAATCGGATTTCATCTCACATTCTGAGAAACCCCCATGCCCGCCCTCCTGCTAGCAGCTAGTGCATGCCAGGGACTCTCTGCTCCAAACCCCGCCTTCAGATGCACAGAGCTTCTAAACTGTCACAAGGGGCAGCTCCGGTCTCTTACTTTAAATGGAAGGAATTGGTGAATGAGCTTGGCACTCAGTTCCTCTATCCACCTCATTCCTCCGAGGGAGAGGATGATCACCTTGTGTGATTTGGATGGACTTTGAAGTGTGTGAGAAATTGTAGCTGGCCATAAGAGACTCATCATCTGGTTGTCCATCAGCTGACGGTTATGGGGCCATGAAAGCCCTTTGCAGGCCTTCAAAAACTGCTCTGTTCCAGAAAGAGCACAGCACAGACACTGGTGGCCGTGACTGCTTAACAGCCTTTCTTCCTGTTTGCATCTCAGAAGGAGGCCCAGCTCTTACTGAGAAGACATTGCCTTGAGATTCCGACAGGGGACACTGTCAAATATGCTTACTTTTCTTCCCTCGTGTGACATGCTATTGCAGCAGTCATCACCTTGATCTCAGTATGAGAATTATCCTTAGATTATTAAAGTGCTCTGTTGCTGAAACAATACAAAGGCAATAGGGCTTTTAGAAGTGCCCACACCCCTGCCGCAGTGCTGGGGCCAGCAACTACTTTGTGACTGTAGGTGAGCTCTGTGTACAGGTAGGTAAAGACTGCAGGCTGCTTCCAGCGCCTGTGTCATCAGCAGGGTCCGCTTCTATTCACTCTTTTCTCTCCTGAGTCTGGGTGATATTTCCTTAATTTTAGGTCTTAAAGTTTTGTGTTATATATTTTTTAAACTTAAACATACCACACCACATATATTAAGTCCCTATTTGTAGGAGGGTTGCCCCTTTCTTTCTTTGTTGGCCTCCATTTCTATAGTGTATGACTGGCCAGAGAGGCCCCAGTGAACGAGTACTCACTAGTAACAGACCATTGTCTGAAATGGCAAGCAGCACAGGGCCAGTACCAGCCACCAAGAGGGCCGCTTCTCTATTACAGGAAGTTCATGTTCCTTTCGGGCATTTCACGGAATCACAACGCATGTAACCTTATTCCACAAGGCTGCTCCCAGGCACGTTACCTTCAGGGTTTCTGGTCAGCTCACATTCTGCAGTGGTTGACGATTCCAGCATCAATTGTGAAAGTGCAAACAGAACCTTATCCAGACTTCCTGTTAGCAGTAATAGGGTTTGTTTCTGTTCCTTGCAGGCGTTTATGCCCTGGACAGCATCATGCAGAGCTGGTTTACACTCTTTACTCCCACTGAGGCCACGAGTATTGTTGCGACTACCGTGATGTCCAACAGCACCATAGTCCGCCTCCACCTGGACTGCCACCAGCAGGAAAAGCTGGCCAGCAGTGCCCGGACACTGGCATTGCAGTGTGCCATGAAGGACCCACAGAACTGCGCCCTCTCTGCACTGACCCTCTGTGAAAAGGATCACATAGCTTTTGAGACGGCCTACCAAATTGTCCTCGATGCTGCTACCACCGGCATGAGCTACACCCAGCTCTTTACAATAGCGCGGTACATGGAGCACCGTGGGTACCCCATGAGGGCCTACAAACTAGCCACGCTGGCCATGACCCATCTCAACCTGAGCTACAATCAGGACACGCACCCTGCCATTAATGACGTTCTGTGGGCCTGTGCGCTTAGTCACTCCCTTGGTAAGAATGAGCTTGCAGCCATAATACCTCTGGTGGTCAAGAGCGTCAAGTGCGCGACGGTACTGTCAGACATTTTGCGCAGGTGCACCCTGACCACTCCTGGCATGGTGGGACTTCATGGAAGGAGGAACTCTGGCAAGCTCATGTCACTGGACAAAGCCCCCTTGCGGCAGCTCTTGGATGCCACGATTGGGGCCTATATCAACACAACGCACTCACGACTCACACACATCAGTCCTCGGCACTACAGTGAGTTTATCGAGTTCCTCAGC